>JAVGVS010000410.1:55000-354877 GCA_032718565.1 Distichodus sexfasciatus | reverse complement strand
ATAATAATAATAATAATCATTATCAATTAGTCATTAACATAAACACCATGATTGGTCAAAAACTAAATGGCAAGCGAGTTTGAAACCCAAGCACAATTTAAGCTGAGCTTTAGGTGGTATATAGAGGTAGATTTATATACCATTTGGTATGAATAATAATTAATTCCTAAAATTAACCACAGCTTAAGCTCAGCTTAAGTTGTGCTTGGGTTTCAAAACTTAAGTTAAGCTTTAGGGACCTTAGTCAAAGATTAAGCCTAGTCCTAGACCAGCTAATTTGAGTGGTAAATCTCCATTGCTACTACAATTAAGTCCAAAACTAGGCTTAATCCATGAGCAAGAAACCAGCCCTAGATGGTATATAAAGAACCTTCTAAAGCTGTGGTCAAGGTTAGGTATTCAAAGTCAAGGGAGTTTGGAGCCTAACCACAGCTTAAGTTAAGCTTCAGATGGTGACCAGCTAAAACTAGCTTTGAGACAAGCACTCTCAACTTAAAAGCAACCACATTCCGAGCTCAACTTGAGTTAGAGAGTGTAGTAAAGTCACAACTGGGCTCTCGCAAACACGCACACAAGGACGTTGGCACACTTAGCCATCCATGCTAGCACCCGGCCTCATTAACGTTGGCAAACACAGCTAATTGCGCGTAAGTGCCCGGGCTATGCTGTCTTATTTGTCGCTGGGTTGAATTAAAAAAAAAAAAAAAGCTCCCGAACGAACTCGGGGAGACTCTGTCTAGTTGGAGGCTGTTCAATCCGGGGCTACGTTTTCCACGGTCTCCGAATTGATAGCTGGAGTAGGCCATATGCTGACATGTGCTAGCGTGTCCTTGCTCTCGCTTGTTAATGAAGTTTTATTGGCAGGATTAGCGGGGTTTAAATCATTGCGTAGGGGCAGGCGGCCAGGTAAAACAGCTGTTGCTCGTATTGTCTCCGGTCAGGAGCAAGGGAAGCGTTTTAGTGCTGCGTCGCTCAGAAAAACGCGCCCAGAACATGTGTTTATGTCTGAACACCCGATTGCTACCGTAAAAAAAAAGGGGGAAACCTGAGATGTGTCAGAGTTTTGTGACTGAGGACCATTTTTTCCAACGGAGGAAATTTCGTCTGCATGTGGAAAAAGTGGTTTAACACAAGTTCCAAACTAAACCAGGCAAAAGCTTTAGGGGTTAGGGTTAAGATTTTTTGGTATTCCTAATTAGATCTAATAATTGTTGGAGTCGATAGAAGAGCCTCACAAAGATAGCAAGATCCAACAGTGTGTGTGGTTTTGGGTGCAAGTGTGTGAGACTTTGTAATTGCTCAATAACACAGGTGATACATCACCGTTTTTTTTAAGACTTTTGAAAGCCGAGCCAATTTTCGTTGCAAAGTGTCTAGACCTCAGATTATGCCAAAAAGCCTTAATAGTAAATATTTTCTATTTTTACGAGTCGACAGGAAAGTTTTAATACTTTTGAGATGACAAGTAAAGATTTGGTTATGGCAGACTAAGCTCCACGCTGACACTTTTATGTCGACTTTTTTATGTGCCTGCGTGTGTTTCGCCTTCTTTTGTAATCTTTGAATTGGTGCCTCATGAGACAAGATCCTTATCTTATCGTACGTGCCGATGCTTAACCAGAAGTATGCATTGTGCTGCATTTTAAAGGGATCCTCATTGTTTGTCCTGCAACAAGTTGTGTAAAATAGAATGTTTTCACTGTATTTCCTTTTAATACGTTTGGAAATCATCACTAAGACCTCCAGCGTTATGCCTGCAGTGGGACAGGCCTGACAACCGTGAGCGTGCATTTAGCATGTGGAGGCCAGTTTCCACCTTTTTCTCATGCCGAGGAGCCGGGGCTCTGAGCCTCCAGCCACGTCAGGCATGCCAGCTATGTGCAGTGTGCGTCCGGAGCCGGGGCCCGGCAACAATCGCCGCTTTTACAGGCCTCCTAATTTACTTAGGCCGGGCTCGCAGCATATGGGAGCATCCACAATCACCAACTGATGGTCGGACAAAGAAATTCCAGTGTTGGGACGTTTAAGGGAGAAGTGGGGGGGGAGCAAAAAAAAAAAGTCATTCACATTTAGTCATAATGGCTCAGCTGTCCTATCCAAAAAAGCCGGCGAGAGAATAGGGCGCCTTGTTATTCTTTTCCTTTTTCGCCCACTCTCTCTCTTTCTCTCTCTCTCTCTCTCTCTCTCTCTCTGTCTCTCCTCGTTCTTTTCTCTCTTGTGTGTGCCCGAAGCTTTTATCTTTCGCATTCACTCGGGACCCTTCAAAGTTACAAGCTGCCTTCTCTTCTCCCCCCCCACTCCTCTGCAGGACTTGGAGCTCAAATTAGGGGCTGCTTGATTAGAAGGACAGGGGAGGGGTGTGTGTGTGTGTGTGTGTGCGCGCTATAGTTAGGAGAATAGCTGTTGGACAGAACAAATCGCACCCCTACAAAGTGTCTTTTATCCTCCCGGGCCCTCTCTTGGCCGAGCCCCTCCCTCGCTCGCTCGCTCACTGTGGTCCCCGTTGTTTTCGTCCTCATTCATCGGCCAGAGATGTCTTCTGCTTTGGGCCGGGACTCTGAAGGAAGGCTTGGATGCAGAATTAGGTAACTGTCTCCCAGACGCGTTGGCTCTTTTTTTTTTTTTTTCTCCTTTCACAGAACTTGCCTCGTGTGAACCAAGAACGGAGCGTTCTCGTAACTCCTAGAAGGATTCGTGCGGTACTTTTTGGAATTTTGGAATGTCACTTTCTCGGTTCGGATCATTCCATCTCTCCCCAATGTGTGATCAAGTTCTTTAAAGACATGCAACAATGTTTGCTGTCACATGACTTGTAGTGTAGACCTTGCCGGAGGTCAAAAAACGAATCAAAAAATCCAAAAACAAAGTAATCGTTCGTGAATCATAATCGAGGTAAAATCTTTAATTAATCGTAAAACTGATTTGAACTCTGCCCGCCCGGTTCTACTTTATGCCCTATTTTATTTTTTGACATTTTTTAGTAAGTCAATACGCCACCCTAACCTGCCACAAACCATCAGTGGGGCGCCCTGGTTGCACAGTATTTAGCCGAGGAGGCGTTCTGACCCGACTGTCTTCTCGAGCGGCGGTGATAGGAGGAGACACCTTTACTAGAGAGTCCAGACCCACTGCTGCTTTCCGAGCCTTTCAGTAAACTGGCCAGCTTTTTTTTTTTTTTTTGTCGGCAGTTTTGCGGGCAGACCCAGACCGCGTCCTCCCCGCGCTGTCCTGTCCAATAAAACTTTTATCGGACGCTTTAAAAGTGATCCATAATTCAGAGCAGGAAGAAAAGGATTCTTAACACCCCGAGCGCGAGGCAACAAAAAACACATGGCACGTCAAGCTGAATTATTAAAGGGAAACCTCCTAGTTTAGGACGTTGGCGTTAAAGCCAAAGCAGGCGACCTCCCTCTCTCTCTCTCTTTCTCTCTCTCTCTCTGTTTTTTTGAGATCTCGGCTTGTGGGGTCAGGCTTCCCGAAAAACAGGGCCTTTTTTTCGACAATAACGTCATAGGCGCGAAGGTAAGAATGGAGTTTGCTGAGAATAGAAACCTGAGGAGGGCACAATGGGGAGATTTGCCATTTTGGTGTAGCGGGAGCGAGGGCGAGGGAGGCGGGGGGTGGCAGTAGCCTCGGCTATGTACAATGGGAGCTCTGTTAGTATGCTTCTAGTGTTTGGGCAAAGCAGCAGTCCCCACACCCGGCCTCTGTGCTGGGCCCTTCTGAACCCACCTCTCTCTCTCTCTCTCTCTCTCTCTCTCTCTCTCTCGCTTGCTCTCTTTCTCTCTTTTGACCCCTAAGAAATTCCTATTAACCGCATGATTCTGTACGTTCAGAATAATTGACATTGATACAATCAGAGTAGCCGTCAATACATCAAGCATCTATCAGCAAAGAGAGAAGCGCCCCGGATCGTAAACTTGCCCCTGATTGGTTCAGAACCTGATAAAGAAGGCTGCCGATTGGTCAACGCTGGGTCCAGATGTCACCCTACCTCCTCCTTACACCAACCAGCATTACGCAGACACCCAGGAGACACGGTGGAGGAAGAAGGAGGGTGTAGGGTTATGCTCTCCGACATGCTCTCACTTCCTCCCCTCGTTTCGGGGGTGCGTCAGTATGTTTGTTAGTGAGCGAGCGGTAACCGTCCCAGACAGCGGCGCGTCTCTGAGTGCGGCCCCGAGCCGAAGGTTAACAAAATCGGTGGCAGAACGTATCAATTTTACAGATCAGTCGTTCACCACAAGAGCAGCGGGGCCCGAATAAGATGTCGATTCAGGGCCGCGCCGAAAGCCCACCGAGCGGCGCCTGTGAATGAGCAACCTGGTTTTTTTTTTAGGCCGGGATAAATGGAGAATCACCGTTTCTCTCCTCATCTGAGGTTCCCCCGGCGATTCGGCCGGGGATCGGTGATCGGGGGAGGGGGGAGGGTGTCGTGGTGGTGGAGAGAGGGAGGTTTGACAGGCCCTATTAAGACAAACGGCCGTTCTCGTCGGAGAGATCAAATAAATCAGGTGTTTAGTCAAATTAAAATAGCTGAACCAGGAGCGGGCCCCGGGGAGACCCCGGGGAAGAAACGCAAGACAGATGTGGCCGAACGGAATACCGGAAGACACCCAGGAAGGAATTTAACACTGGATTGGCTGGAGGCCAGCTGTACTGTACTGCACTGAGCTGTAACTGCCTCCTTAACTCTCTCTCTCTCTTTCTCTCTCTCTTTCCCCTGTCTTTGGGAAAACCACTCTCTTTTTATGTATCTGTTCTCGAATGTGCGTGAACAGCAGCATGTCACCCAGAAAACGGAAAAGAGAGAGAGAGAGAGAGCGCTACCCAGTAGAAAGTGAGTTACTGTCCAGCCTCTCACGAGCAATTATGGCCTCTGTGTAAGTCAATGAATGGATCACTTAGCATTGATTACCTAGAGGTACAGCCGGCCTGCCTCAGCTCTCTCTTATACACACACACACACACACACACAGCCTAAGAGGAGGCGCAGCAGGGGAAGATATTGCACGCACACACACACACTCGCACTCGTGATTCTGTGTATATATGACACCATTATTATTTCCTGTGATTGTATTGCTCAGTAATGAGTCTGGGTTTTTTTTTGTGTGTGCGTGTGTGTGTGTGTGTGTGTGTGTGTGTGTGTGCGCGTGTGTGTGCATGAGAAAGAAATAATGAGATGGTACAAAGGTGACGGTGACCCTGTTAGGGTGAGCCTTACCACAGCCGAGGTGTTTGTGTCTTCTGCTTCCATAATGAGAATTGAGAGCAGTCATTACATTGCCCTGGCAGCACCTTTCCACACACACACACACATACACACACACCCGCCCACCCCTTCCTTGCCCTGCACTGTCTATCACTAATCTGCCACCTTTGCAGGCTTGATGCCATCTCCTTTCGTCAAAAGAGACGAGGAGTGTTCATTGTCCAAAAAAAATGGCAAACTGCGTATGTGGGTTTTAAGAACGTTCGGTGAAAGAGGCCCTTTCTCTTCTCCAGCCGGAGAGGGGTTTGGAGACTCCGCTTGCCCCTGTGATGCTCTGTGAGGTGTTGAAGACACTTTAAAAAGTTTTCTGGGCTTCTCAGGATCGTTGGACGAGAATCGATTTCTGAAGCGGCTTCTCTGTTTGCCGGCCTCTTTTTAAGTCTGATAATGTGCCTCGAGAAACGCTGAAAAAGTGTAAGATTGTGAATAGAGCATATCAGGAAAGTTTCCTAACACACCCTAGTGAAAGTGAAAGTGAGTGATTATTTGTCATTGTGAACACAGCACAGCACACAGTGCAGCACATCGAAATGTGACCTGTGCATTTCACCTATCCCTGAAGGAGCAGTGGGCAGCTGACGTGGGCAGCGCCCGGGGAGCAGTACCAGGGGACAGTACCTTGCTCATGAATACCTCAGTGGCAGGGATTCGAACCGGCGACCTTCCGATCCCAGGGCGAACACCCTAGCCGTTTCAAATTTTTGTTTATACAGTACAACCGATGCCATACAACTTTGACATATCTAGTTTTGGACTGTTTTGGCTTGTTGCTCTGCTCTTGATACAACGAGTGACCGGCGTTTCCTCTCCGTGTGCCACAGGTACTCCGGAAAGTCTGGCTGAGAAGGAGAGGCAGCTGTCCACCATGATCACCCAGCTGATCAGCCTGAGAGAGCAGCTACTCGCCGCCCACGACGAGCAGAAGAAGCTGGCCGCCTCGCAGATGGAGAAACAGCGGCAGCAAATGGAGCTGGCGCGTCAGCAGCAAGAACAAGTCAGTCCTCCCTCTCTCTCTCTCTTTCTCTCATTGCCCTTTACCGACTCTCTGTACATTCCGCTCCATAGCTTCCGCGCCACACGTCCCTCGAACCCTTTCACTCACTTAAATCCCCGTCTTTTCACCAGGCGTCTCCAATTTGACGTAAAAACCTTCCTCGTTCGCTGCAGAAGCCAAATCAGAATGGAACGAGTGAAAAGTGTAATTACTCGTCATTCAAAAAAAAAGAAAAGAAAAAGGATTTCAAGTTAATGTGGTATTTTTCCGTCGTAACACCACGCGTGCGCGCGACCTTCTCCGCACCTTTTACCTTTCGCCAACCGGAAATAAGAACCCGCCGATGGGTGGACGCCGTTTTGTAGAATTTGTTTCGTAGAAATCTAGAAAAATAAATTCGAAGCCTTGCCTATTAGATCAATCTCAGCATGAAATCACAGTCACAAATCAGGCAAATGGGGCATATTAGAGAGATCAGCAGATTAACACAGCTCATGAACTGCTTTAATGACAGAGAGGGCATCGAGGGGAAGGAGCCGTCCTCCTCTCTCTCTCTCTCTTTTTTTTTTCCTTCGTCAAATGTATTATTAACCGGCAGAATCCCGTTCAATACATTATGTAGATTAATAGGCCCGTCTTATCCGTCGTCAAGTCATCCGTCCGCGTCTTGCACGGGCGGCCTCGTTTTTTAAGCCGCGTACGCCGTTAACATCAAAAGATTTAGCTCCTACTTAATGTTTATCGGGAGCGGTCTGCTACATCGTACGGTCATGTGATTTTTAGTATATTGGGATTATATTTACAAGACGACGCAAGTGGACGCTTCCCTTCCTGTAATGGAAAATGAAACCGGTGCTACTGGGGCGGATGAGAGAGAGAGGGAGGAAGAGGAGGAGGAGGAGGAGGAGGAGGAGGAGGAGGCTGCCCGCCCGAAGTTAGAATGTCATTTAGCCATCCAGACACGACACAGTAATTAACTGTTGACACTCGTGAAGGAGCCGGCACAAATTAATCCTGACACATTTGCAGACGAGTGATATCTTACAGTGAACACTTTGTAATTATATTTGAAAATGAAAATTAAATGACACTTAAAACTAGGCTGTCAGGCGCAGTGAGGCGCAGGGGCTCATGGGGAGTTTGAGAAGGAGGGAGGAATGGAAGGAGGGAGGGAGAGAGAATGATACCTTGAGGGGACGGATGCAATAACAGGCCCCTACCACTCCCACTTCAGTTACCGAAAGATGCCAGTCTTCTTGCTTTTCTTCGTCTTTCCTCCAGTAAAATACCGGGTCCGTCTTCATCTTACGCCCTATTGCGACTGAGTGTATGTTCTGACAGTAAGGGTGTAAATCCCCAGTTTCATCGTGATACAATATTAGTGAAAGTGAGTGATTATTTGTCATTGTGAACACACCACAGCACCACAATGCGATGTGACCTCTGCGTTTGACCCATCCGTGAAGGAGCAGTGGGCAGCTAACAAGGGCAGCGCCCGGGGAGCAGTGCTTGGGGACGGTACCTTGCTCATGAGTGCCTCAGTGGTAACTTAACCGGTCCTGGATTCGAACCTGCGACCTTGTGATCACGGGGCGAACACCCTACCGTTACGCCCTACCAACTGCCCCGATATTATATCGATTCAATGGCAACATCATAAAGTCTCCTACAATACGATTTTGATTTGATTCAGATCAGGAAAATCACAAAAAGCAACTAAACATCGTGTGACGGAACTGAGCTCAGCTCAACTCGACATTGTCGATAGCTTGGCGGTTAGGGCGTTCGCCCCATGATCAGAAGGTCGTAGGTTTCAATCCGGTAAAGGTACCACTAAGGTGCTTGTGAGCGAGGTATCGTCCCTAAGCACTGCCCTTGTTAGCTGCCCACTGCTTCTTCACAGATGGATTAAATGCAGAGGTCAGATTGCGTTGTGGTGCACTGCGTGTTGTTCTGTGCTGTGTCCACAATGACAAATATCATGTCCGATCAACGTTGTTATTCCGGATTGACACTACGCGCTTATCGATTATCAAATCAGTGTGTCAGTATAGCTTGAAGTATCGTACCGACCCTATTTAACCGATTTATCATTCATGCTAAAACTCACAACTTCCATCCACTGTTGGCCACTTTAGTGTCACAAACGCAACACGGTCAACATTTAAAAAGTGTGTCTTCTTCCTCATCCCCCAGATCGCCAGACAGCAACAACAGCTCCTCCAACAGCAGCACAAAATCAATCTCCTTCAGCAGCAGATTCAGGTCAGTGCCCCGACCTCATGGCCTCCTGCCCATTCGTGGGGGTGTGTGGGTATGTATGTATGTGTGTGCGTGTGTGTGTGTTCATGCCACCACACAGTTGGCGAAACGGCGAAGGTCTGTGCCTCCTGTGGAGTTTGTCCATTCACTGATTGTTGCATCTCTCTCTCTCTCTTTTCTGCCGTTCTCGCATAACACTCATCATTCAGGTTACTCCGTAATTGCCCACCAGCAACTAGGGAGGGGATGGATGGAGGGAGCGAGGGAGGGAGGGGGTATGAATGGAAGGGAATAATTAGCACTCACTAATTAACGAAGAAAATGATGGTGAAGGAGTGAGAGACGGAGAAGGAGCTTAACGACACCTATTTGAGTGTCTTTGCTGTGTGCAGTTTTTTTTTTTTTGCCCACCCCCCCCCCCCAAAAAAAAGTTTGCCCCGACAGGCTTTCGGGGGCCATTAGAATTTGTGGTAAATACCTCGGCAGTTACACCTAGACCCAGCGCAAGAGTGACGTGGCAAAAAAGCGAACGCCATCGCCTCGGTTGGCGGCCGCCGGCCTGAGTGCCTATTGTTCCAGGAGTGGAAAAATCGCAGAGGGCTGATGAATGGTCCGAATGTTGACTCTGCGGCTGCAGGCGGTGCGAGAAATGCCCTCGTGTTGACACACAAATTACGCAAATCGGGCCTTTCTCAAATATTTACTGCTTACCTTAAGTCAGTTTGAGTGATCTTTCACAGATTTCACTTTAAAGCCCTCCTCAGAACAGGCTTTTCTCGGACTCCCAAAACCCAGCCGCCCTGGATTAGTTACAAAATACATATATTCTTTGATTTCGTTGCCTTGCCCGAAAGTAGATTGTTCCCCTTCTTCACCAACAGTAATTACGAGGAGTGTAGGAGCGTTCGGACCGCGCCAGAGTTTTAGAGGGGAAACATTAACAAGGGTGGCATAAATAAACAGCATATTTGCAAAGAAAGAAAGCAGGCAAGAGGAAGATGGAGGAGTATAAGATGAGAGAGGGTGCTGGTGTGGGTCTGTGGGTGTATGCACAAGTGTGTGTGTGTGTGTGTGTGTGGTATGTGGCGTTCCATTGAGCAAGGTTAGCGGACCACCCAGTCCGAGAGCTGGACGTACACAAGCTGTCCGGTGGCAGCGGTCAAGGTCTTCACACACGCAACGCACACATAAAAGCCAAGGGCGCTGGCCGTCCTCTGTGCCAGGAGAAGCCCTCCTCCTCCTCCTCCTCCTCTTCTACCTACCTCTCTTTCCATCCCTCTCTTTCTATCTCTCTTTTTTTTTCCAGGCCCGGCGGAGACAGGTACCACTCTATTTCGGCGCTCCGTCCATCCCTCCCTCCCTCCCTCTCCGGTTAGCCAGGTTAACTGCTTCGATCGCATCTTGTCAGTCAGGTCCGGCTCTCAGTCCTCCCCTTTCCGTCCCCCGTTTTTTTAGGGGGGGATGTTTCGGGCCCCCTCCGTCCCTCACGCGTCACTCTTTATTTCACTGCGCATCGGGGCTCCTAGATGGAGGTCAAGACTGGTTAAGGGGGGTTGAGGTTGTATCTCTCTTCGCATTTGACTCGGACTTCAAAGCCCGGGCCTCGAGGTGCTTTCAAATGGAAGCCAGAAGCATTCCTCTTGCAAATTGAGGCACCCAAACACCCCCAATCATCCCATCCCACCCCACCCCCACTACTACCCCTAAAACTAAAGAGGTTTTGGAGAATTCCACAACAGTCCATCCATATAGTCCTTCATAACCTCGCTCTCTCTCTCTCTCCCTCTCTCTTTCCCCCCTCCCTACCCACTCCACCTCTCCACTTCCTACTCTGATGTGTCAGAGCAAAGCAAACCCCCGTTTGATTTACACGACCCTGAGCGCAAACAGCGGGATTTAAAGCCTGACGATAAAACTCCTTTCAAGTGCACTTCCCTGGAGAAAGGGCCCTTCGTCAAAAAAAGACCCCTACCCCTTCCCCTACCGTAGATGTGACGCTGCTCGGCCCCGCTGGGTCTCACGTTGTTGTTGTTTCTACCAAATCATGTGATGGAAAGGATCGTTCATTCAGACGTGTGTATTACTGTTGTGGAGCCTCTTTTTTTCGTTTCTCTTCTCTCTCAGTCTCTCTGCTCATCCTCCAGAGAAGCAACCTTCACTAAGGGCACCAAGAGTTTTTGCTAGAAGTTGCATTGTTTAACTCAAAAGAACAAAGAGGCGCATTTTTGGCGCATTGGCATTTTACGGTAGGGCAGAAATGTTTGCGCTTTTGACCTCAAAAAACGCTACATAGGTGGAGGCACAACAAGCATACGTTCTGACTGCTTTCATTTGTACGTTTAAAGGGAAGGATTATGATGGTGTATCGATTGTGTGTGGTATCTGGAGCCTTCTACTGCTGTGGAAATCCTTTAGACTCTAGTCTGAGTTTAAACAAAAAATGTCCGCTCGGTCAGACTTTAACCATGATGAAACTGGCACTAACGTCTCACCTTAAAGGCTGGACATGCATTAGACACTTTTTGGTCAAGAATGAAAAAAAACACAGCTTAAGCTGCTCTGCAAAACTTTGTAATACCAGAAGGATTCAGAACTTAAGCTTAAGATTGTCTTAATTCGGATCTATTTAACCAGATTAGTTGTCATTTTTTTTGGAAGTGCAGACTTGGCTTAAGAACTGGTCTCTCGCTCCTCTGCCAGACCCACTTTAACTTCTGTCTCCAGCGGCAGTAGCTGCTCGTAAAAGAAGAAGAAGAAGAAGAAGACGACGAACAGGGGAAGAGACAGAAGACAAGAGAAGGATGATTATGTGGAGAAGAGGGGGAAGAGGGAGGAGGAGGAGGCTCGCTAATGCAGTTCACTGGCACTCTGTTTTCATTAGAAGCAGCTCTTAAAAAATGCCCACTGCCCTTAATATACAACAGCTTTGAGTTAATTAGTGCTCCAAACAAGCGCTCCAGCCTTGGTGGAGCAGCAGTTAAAGGTGAGTGGTAAAAACAGCGAGACGGGATATCGCCTTTCCCCCGGCATTCATGTGGAACACGCGCTCCATTTAGGAGGAACGAGAGAGAAAGAGAGAAAGAGAGAGAGAGACGGGCTCCCCGTCAGAGTAGGGCTACTGTTTTGGCTCTGGGTGGAAGTGGTGCTTAAGGGTTTTTTGGCCATTATTGATGATGTAACCGATCACGTTGGCAAGTTTTGTAAACCAGACGCAACGCGATTCAGACGAGGCCTGTGGGGACGTAACCCAGTACCCTACTGAAGCGTGTTGTGATTTATTTTTGTTATGGAGAAGAGGGAGGGAAAAGAGAGAGACTTTTAAACTGCCTTCCCCTTTTTCTTCATCCAATTTCCAGGCTCGGCGGCAGGCCCGGCCGGCGAGATCGAGTCTTTTGTTCGGCGGGATTACAATGTCACTTGTTTTAAGATAGCAGATGTGTAGATTACACTGTTACGGTCTTATCAGAAGTTGGCTAGCTCAAGGTTTTCCGCCTCCCTCGCCATCTATCTCTTTATTCAGTTAGCCTAAGCCTCTTGTTAAAGGAGGGCAGTGGGGGGAGAGAAAAAAAAAAAAATTCATACGGCGACTAATTCCGGATTACCGCCGCTCCGAAACTCAGCCGCGCCGCCGGGGGATTGAAAGAGAGGCTTTAGGACAATTAAAAACAAATGTCAAAGTCAAATCTTGATCCGCCGAGCGAAAATGTGTTACTTATGTAAGACAAGTAAAGCCGCAGGAATAAGAGCGCGTAAAGCCACTCGCCTTTCGCCCCCGAAAGGCGAAAAAAATCGGTCGCGTGGGTAAAAGCCTTGTTGTTCTTAGGCTTCGGCGCGCGGCTTTGGCATAAAGGCGAGAGGCCCCGGCTTTCGGGCCCGTGTTTACACAAACTCAGTCTCGGTGACAGTTCCACTTAGGCTATTTTACTTCGTTTCAGGCGGGCTTATTTCGGAGGGTGTCACAGGGCCGCTGTAATTATAGCGGATCGAGCGGCTGGACGGCACATGTTAGCGACGTGAGCAGCAGTCTATGAAATGAGTTAATAAAACCGCGATGAAAGCGCTCGGCCAAACACTTGTTTCCCGGCAAGGCGTTGTCAGTGCACGATTAATCGCTCTATAAGTTCCATCTCCGGCCTGACTTAGATTTTTCTGCCCTACCACACAAGGGCAGGAAATATTATTTTGACAAGTAATGTATGTATGTTCATCGCAGAAGCTGCATAAATTTCTTTCACTTAAACTTAGTTTTGTTTTATTCAAAATATACTCCATAAACATTTAACGTGCAAAGCATAGAAGCATAGAAGTTACTTACATTGCACATTCTTAAATGTGGAAGACGTTCAAAAAGCCTTTGTAGAAGGAATAAAATATTCAATAAAAATATTAATTTTACAGTCTATAATGTATAGAAATGTGCAAATTAATATAAATGGTAGTTAATAAGTATATTACTAAAAATGAATGAATGAAATAAATTAAGCATTCAACAAAATAGTTAATTAATACTTACCTGCATACTGATTATTGTCAATAAACTGTATATAAAACTAAATATTATTTACATGACTGTAAAAATATTTAGCTGATTATAAATCACACATTTTAAACTCACAAATTTTAGTTTTGTCTGCTTTTATAATAAGTGAGTTTTCTGTGGAAATATCCTTACCAGTTAGGTCTACATCTCGAGTGGATGTGTATAAAGTTGGCGAGTGTGTGTGTGTGTGTGAAGCGTAGCAGAGGGCGTGCGCTTGCCCCAGCTGGGTTAGTCTCCAATTGATTTAGACTTTAGTCCAAGGCTGCTTAGATTCTCCAGCTGGCACGGCGCCAGACATTCCTACACGCCAGGGCTTGGTACAGCGCGAACTGAGGTGACATGGGATGGAGAGCAGAGATACACACACAGGTGGAAGCTCCTTTATACACACACACACACACACACAGACATCCTCGCATCACGAGAGGAGTCGATTCGCTCCCCTCCCCCTCCTAAAGGTCAGCCTGAACTTTATCTTCCCCCGCCGAAGAATGAGTCGACGCCTCGGACTGTGTTTGAGAAAAGAATTCCACCTCGGCACCTGGCGCGCGCGTCTCATATCACAGCAAACAGGAGAGTTATTAGTTTCCCCTTCCTCCCCGAGGCTCCTCGGCAGCTCTCTCACCGCGCCGCACGCGTTATCGGCCGGCGCTGGGGTCATTGTTGTCCCTCTGTAAACCCCCCCCCCCTCCCCCAAACTTGCTCTTCCTCCCACCCCTCGCAACCCCACTCCCCTCTCCAAACACCCTTCCACTCTCGGTGCCCTCTCACACACACACACACAATCCCCCCCTTCCCTTCTTCTTCCACCTTCTCCTCCTCCTCCTCTCTTCTCATTCCATCTCCTCTCCTCTGTTCCTCGACTTATCTCTTCTCTTCCCTCTGCCCCACTACGTCTCTCATACAGTACTCGGCACGATCACACGATCCGCCTCCTTCACCTCCACTCATCCCTCGCTCCCAGCCTCTGCTTTCTTTCACCTTTCTCCCCAGCCACTCTGTCCACCGCCTCTGGAATTGTTTGTTCTCGGAGAGAGGCCCATCATGTGCCACGTTATTAGCCAGAGAATGCATTATAAACTGTATATGTAAAGAGTAAAATAAATTAATAAAATTGATGGAGTTTATCAGACTGAAGGATAAAGTTCTGCAAAAGGATTTTTCCAGTTTTTATATATATAATTCGATTTTTTTTTTACTATATATATATATAATTAAAAAATGATATATTAATATATACTACTAGTTAAAAGTTTGACACACCTTCCCAGTTTATGTTTTTTCTTTTATTTTCACACGTTTTACATTGTAGATTCTCACTAAAGGCACTGCAAAATCCAAGGAATGAACTGTAAGGGCTTATTTGATCAAGAAGGAGTGATGGAGTTCTGGCGCCAGATGCCTGGCCTCCACGGGTCACCTGACCAAACCCACCGAGATGGTCTGGGGATGAGATGGACCGTAGAGTGAAGGCAAAGGGCCAACAAGTGCTCAGCATCTTGGGAACCTCAAGACTGTTGAAAACCATTTCACAGGGTGACTACCCATGAAGCTCATCGAGAACGCTAAGAGGCAAAGCAGTGATCAAAGCAAAGGCTGGTTATTTTCAAGAATCTAAGATATAAAACATGTTCTGGGTTATTTCACACTTTTTGTTTACTACATAATTCCTTATGTGTTCATTCATAGTGCCTTCAGTGCGAATCTACAATGGAAATAGTCATGATAATGAAGAATAAAACATTGAATGGGAAGGTGTGTCCAAACTTTTGGTAGTGTCTATATTTATATTATTATTTAGCTAGATTTATGTATATATACAAACATTTATTTATTTTCATGGTTTGATTTTTATTGGTTGTATAAGGTATAAGGTCAGTCTCTCTCTCTGTTTCTCTCTGTGGCGTCTACATTCCTGCCTGGGTGAGGAGGACCGCTAGTGCAGTTAAAGCCGAAATTGTTGTCAGTGCTCACTTCAAAGCCCGAAAGGTTTCCTCTCATGTGGTTTTAAATGGTGTGGGGGAGCAGCGGGGGGCTTCCAAGGGTTAAATGATAATAGCTGCACACAGGCCCCCCAGATAAAAGATTCGTTTTAATTATACACAGCTAACCACCTCCATAGCGGTGGCAGACAGCCTGCAATAAAGAAGACCTAGGCAGACCTGAGAGATGCTGGGTGGGTTTGTGTGTGTGTGTGTGTCTGCATTTGACCCTGTCTGTATATAAGTATTGTTAACAGACTGAGGGGCCAGTTGGAGGAGAGGGCCTCCAGGACATGCCTTTGTTCCTGGGAACTGACAGGCATATGTCTCTATGTTAGTGTGTGTGTGTGTGTGTGTGTGTTTCTGATCTCTCTCATATGTGTGGCATTTCCCCGGGCCCGCTGGGAGGCTGCCCTCAGAGCAGTGTTTAGCATGGAGAGAGGGATAGAGAGAGAGAGAGAGCGAGAGGGGGGCAGGAAGTCAGTGTGAGCAGAGGCCAGGCTGCGAGGTTAATCAGAGCCAGCTCTCTGGCCGCACACACAACTAGTCTGAGAAATACAATCCGTCCAGCCTCCGCCTTTTTTTTAGACTGGCATCCACGTAAGACCCTACTCCACACACACATACACACACATACACACACACACACACTTTAAGGGGACCCCCTTCTTAAACATAACCACTTTCACAATTTTATCAGATGGCTTTAGACACGGTTTCCAGCCAGTGTTAATCGAATCAGACGGACTTGGATTCGATTTGTGTCATATTCGAAACTTTTAAAAGGCCAGACGACATGTGATCTACGCAGTCAGCGCAGTCCGTAGTCTAAAAAAAGGTTTGAACATTTTAAACGGTTTTAGAAGTCGCGGACCAAAGGGCCGTTGTGTCCTGAAAGGAAAGGCGTTGCGCTTTCTAACAGCAGTTTGTGGAGATTCCTGAGCAAAGGTTCTCAGGGAACGCTGACCTCCCTCCCTCCCTCACCACCACCACCACCACCCCGGTCGCAGTGTTACAGGCCGGTGACAGAATTCACAGAGGAAGCTCGATAAAGAGAAGCTCTGTCTGCTCCGGCCCAATAGAGCTGCCTAATTAAACACAGAGTCTTTGTGGCCTCTCCTACGTGTATCTGTCCCTGAGAGAAAAGGATAGTGCCGCCTTTCTTTCAGCCCCGCTCCTTTATTTCAGCGCCGCCTCGAAACGAGCTCTTTAAAGGAGCCTCCTAAAGCGGCGTTTTCAGGTGAAAGCTTTTAGATTTTCTTGCTTACTTAGCGTCAGGACGCAGCCGGCGATGGGCCTAAAGGCTCGGGGAAACGTCGTCGTCTCGTCTTCCTCGCCTGGTGTCGCGGCTCTATTATTCAGCCTCTCCAGATGAAGCTAATTACCGCGGCTTTGTCTTTAGCCCCGAGCAATTTGGTTTGCCTTTTTAATTCACCGTACAGCGATTACAACCAATATTTCATTAAGCTCCCTCAAATTCACCAGGCGCGATATAATGGTGAATTATTTAGTTCTTTTTTTTTTTTTTTAGATAAATATAGGGGGTGGGTAATTGAACAAAGATAACGCTCCTAATTTGCCTCTTGTTAGACGATTTCTGTTGTCTCCCGACACCCTTGTGATCTCTTATGCTAAAGTCTCATTCACGCATCAACAATGCAGATAAACAAGCCGCTCGGCAAAAAAAGAATGTGTTGCCAATTAGCATTGTCTGCCAGGCAAATAGAGTGTAATAAGGAAGGAAATGACTGTGGAAGTGTGTGTGTGTGTGTGTGTGTGTGAGCGCTATTTGCACAGCTTTCCTTTTTCTTTTTCTTTTTTTAACCGAGCGCAGTACACTAGATTTTCTGCTAGCGGGATTAAGGCCATAACAGTCTCATCAAACGCACTTGGCTGGAGCCCAGTGTAGCGGCGCTTGAACCACGCTCATCCTCCATTTAGAGGGAGACTTTAGCTGATGAAGATCCCAACATGCGAGAGCAGAGATGAAAGAATTCAGTGACCCGACTCATTAGCCCCCTTTGATTTAATATATTGACACTCGGATACAAATAATTCCATTTAGTGTGCTTGGTTGGAGAGTCGGGTGAGAGAAGGAGGCGAAAGGGGGGTGTTGTATTGAGAGGGTTAGAGCGTGATGGTGGTGGTGGTGGTGGGGTGGGGGGGTGAGATCAATTTAATTAGTTATGAAATGTGACTTCTTGTCAGGAAGCAGAATAACTGCTGACGTTAAAATAAAGTCGCGTGCAGTCGGAACAATAAAGCTCGCGCCGGCCCCTCTGTTAAACTTAATGATGCACAAAAATGGGCCTAATAGCTACAACCTCAGCAAAGGGCCGTGATGGTTTTGAAATTAAGCTAAGTGGATGGAGGCGGAACGGATAATGTCGTCGGTCTGTTCAAACATATTCGGGTATTACGAATATAAACAGGAGCCTCTCTGGCCTGGCCGGGCCCTGGCCTGTGTTTGTGGATAGATTTTTTTTTCCCACATATGATCATGGAATGTCCCGATTTCTGCTGTTGTTGTTGGGAGTTTAGCTGAAAGGGATTAGATTCAGTTCAAAGTGTCATTGTACAGGGACAGCGGAAAGCAGTTTAGCATCAAACCAGAAAGTGCAAATGTGACTCTGCACAGCAAAACCAGTCGCAACGGAGGTTTCCGAGAAAAACGAGCGTTTATGTTGCGTGGGGTAAAATTTTGGATTTTTTGTTTTTAGTGTTTTGAAACAGTGCTAGGTCTATACCGTACTGTTATGAATCAATTTGGCTGAAAAACTTACCCTTTCCATCCTAAAAATGTGACTTTCTTGAGGTGAGGAATTCAATTCCAGCAGAATGTTAAAAGTTTCTGTTTTGACCGCTCTACTTCAATATTTACGGTAAATCCACTCGTTGACTAGCGTGAAGATATTTCTCCGGAATCCATCTTCGTCTCCCGAGTTCAGTTAACCTAACGCAGGTAGGCTATCCGTGTGGCTGTGAATGCAGCGTAGGCTACCGTAAACGCAAACGTAGCCGCAACCGCACCAAGCGTCTGTGAGTGCTACGGCGATAGTCAACTTCAAAGGCAGATTTCTCCGTTTCTCACTTGGCGTGACAGGAGAAACCCGACTCCTTTGAATGTTGATATCTGAGTCTTATGTCGTCCGATTCATTCGATGTAGGTGTCGTTTTGAAGGTTGATTTATGCCCTTCCATGAAAACATAATAACTCAATTTTGAAAATTTGCAACAAGCGACTGGTTTTGCCGTGGAGGGTCACAAATAAAAGAACGAGGTGCTGTAGCATTGTTGTGATCGTGGCTTAGTGGTACGTTCCTCGCATGTGAGTGAGTATTTGTCATTGTGAACACACCACAGCGCAGCATACAGTGCATTACAACGAAATGTGCATTTAACCCATCCGCGGAGGAGCAGTGGGCAGCTAACAGGCGCCCGGGGAGCAGTGCTTGGGGACGGTACCTTGCTCATCAGTACCTCAGTGGTAACATTACCGACCAGATTCGAACCTGCGACCTTCTGATCACGGGGCCCGCCGTTATGCCACCAACTGCCAACTGTGGAGGGTGAAGGTTCAAATCCAGCTCTATCCTCTTGACGGAACGACCACCTCTGAGTCCCCTACGCAAGACCTTTAACCCCAAGTTGCTCCAGGGAGACTGCCTCTGTAATTAGATGAAGCAAGTCTCTCTGGATAATGACTTCTGATAAAATACAGAAAGCCTTAAAGCATTTACTGAGGCGTCTTCATAGCAGCCTACCTAGCGTAAACACAAAAAAAAGGCAGATCAAGACAGGGTCGTCAGCCGCGGCCCGCTAATTACCGGCAGAGCATTGTGTTCCGACACCTCTGCAGCTAAGCTGCTCTAATGAACGCGCTCGGAGCCCGTGACTGTCACATGAACAGTTGCGACGTGCAAAACTCTCACCTGGGCGTGGCTCAAATGAGTTACCTGAGGGGTTTTCCCAGCCTGCACGGCGAGTCGGTAATGTTATGCGCGCATATCGCCGCACCTGCCGACGGAGGTGACGTCGCCAATTAACGAGAAAACCACTGCCCGCAGCTCGCCGTTAAACTGCCGAAACCCGTTGGGATCGCAATACGAAGCGTCCGCTTTGTGCCCCGCGTCGGTCTCAGAATCTCAAAAACGCACGGCACACCTGTCTGGACCCTTCTCTGGCTCTTTCCTTTGACAAACCCTCCCAGACGGGGCTGTTTTTCCCAGTTCGGGGTGGTGAAAATGGCGAAAAAAATATCGGTTGGAGGAGAACACATCCTCTAGTGTGATGTGGACGCGGTTTCCTCCGCCCTCCCGGGCCGGGCCTGTGTTTTCCTTGTTAATGTTGAGCAAACTGTTTTGTCTTTGCGTTGGCTTTTTAGCACGGCCCTCAGCCTTCTACACACACACACACGGATGGACGAGGAGAAGGAAGGGGGGGGGTTCGAGGCATTAATAGTCTCTACTGTGTGCGGCCAGCCGGCGGTGTAGAAAGGGGGCCCGTGTTTTCTTAGGGCTAGGGTGGCAAAGCAAAGCATTCAGCCCCTGCGCTTCGTGGCGCAAAAAAAGGGCCGCTTTGTTTTTTCGGACGGGCCGGAGGAGAGTCCAAGCATTCCCTGCGGAACACAATGAATGGGCTGTTTTGTCCTTCCTCCGTTTTTCATAGACACTGAATTGTTGTTGTCTTTTTCTACCCCCTCTCCCTCCTCCTCCTCTCTCTCTCGCTCTTTTTCTCTCACCCTTCTTCTTCTTCTTCCTCTTTTTTCCTTCCCCCTCCTCTCTTTATAATTATCCTGGCTCGTCACTGGGTGTGCACATGACATTCGAGCGCGTTTTTGAGTCTCCGCCGCGCTCATGTGCCTGCAATAAAGTCTCGGGCGCAACAATCTCAGCTTTCTGCCGGACAACAGTGTAGCCTCTGTTGTTCTAGCCCCGGCCACAGCTGCTGGGAGGCGATTGTGAAGACACTGGCTCAGTCTCTGTCCGGACCACAGGAAAAAGAGGAAACGCCGGCCCAGCTCCTCTCTGTGCGCCTCCATTATTAGATTAAGGGGTGGGGGGGTGGCCTGACTCCAGTTCTCCTCCACAATTCCCCCCACCCCTTCTGCTCCTGCTGCCCGTCCTAGACCCGGAACATTTCTTCATTGGGGTCCCGGAGGCTCTGAGACCGCCTGGGCGATAATATTTGGGCTGCCATTTGATGGCATTCAACATGTGGAGAAATGTAAAGCTGGGACGCTGCTAATAATGTTATATATATCAAAAAAATAAACAGAAAGCATTTTTAAAAAATGTGTAATCTCAAAAATGACGTTTAATCTGGAAAAACATGTATTTTTAAACTTTTGTACATGACTTCTTTAAGTCAGCACAGCTTTGATGGAGTTGTTTTGTAGATTTTAACGTCATTTTCTTCTTTATTCACAATACCACAGTCTTCTTTATGCATTTTTCTTGCCAGTTCCCTTAAATAAAACCAAAAATAACCTTTATAATTGTATAAATTGTATAATTTTCTAAGTGTAATGCAAAGAAACTTTTGTCAAAACTTTTCCACAATTTTTATTCCTCTACTTTTAATCCCCTAAAATGTTTGTCACCTCTAAAGTAGTGACACGACCATGTCCTCCACACAAGAGCGACAGCAGCCGGAGGTGAATAATCTGGAATTCTGCGCAGCATTCCCATCTGGACCAAAGCTCCCGGCGCTGCGTCCGGCTGCCAGCTCCGTCTCCGCGTCTAACCGTCAGCTGGCCTCCTCTTTAGGTCCGCTCCATCATCCCAAAGGGCTCCGGAGCGCATTACGCCCGAGCCCCTCTCCATACATCTGGGACGTTATCTTCAGGGATAATGATGTTGGCCCCAGACTCACTTGTGGATTTGTTTACGTCTGTTCCCTTCTTCCCTCATTACCCATGCCGTTTGAGCGAATCCTCACGGGCTTCGTCCTTGATTCCACCCCCACCCCCTGCACACACCCCCCCCCCAAAAAAAACAGAACGTGAAATTCCTAGATTGAGCTGACGTTCTAGCTAACGTGGCAATGGAACAAGAAAACAAAAACAAACATTGAGGGAAGGTTTGAGGAAGAAGACGGACGGAGGAGGAGGAAGAGAGAAAGGAGGGCGATCGGCTCCGAAGAAGAACGCAAAGCCTCGGGCTCGCCTTTGATATCTTATATGCAATACAAACCTAATTGCCTGAAATATTTACAAACTTAAATTACATTTTAGCTTCTTTTTCTTTTTTTTGGAAGGCTGGTACAAGAATTCGCCTTAAGTACACATTTCTGTTGAACACACACTGATCACATTTCACCGCCGCCCCCCCTTTTGGGATTACCACCTCCTCCTCCTCCTCCTCCGTCCCCCACCTCCCCCTTACCGTCTTTGTACTTTGCTAATTTGCTAATTCGGCAATGTCAGCACAAAGCGGCCACTCGTAACATTCCTTCAGATAGCGCCGCTCGTTTAATCCTCGGCGAATTAAATTTTGCTGAATGTGTTTTGATGAAGAGAGGGAGCGCCCGCCGCTGCCGCATTGGCTTTGGCCGCGAGAGGCCGGGCCGACGTTAAAAGCTTGCTCGCTCGCTTGAGTAATGCAAGGTCGTTCACGGCCAAGCGCACCCTGCTCCGGGAAAGAGAGAGTCGGCTCGGCTGGTGTGAAGGGGGTAAAAAAAAAAAAAAAAAAGAGCCGTCCCGCCTTTTAACGGCTCCGCGACTTAATATAGACATATTGAAATGGCACTTTTCCAAGAGCGCTTGTTGCAGTGTGTAAGGAATTAGCCGGAACAAGAAGTCGTCTATTGGTTATTCCTCCAGACCAGCCGGGAGTGAGCAGGGGCGGTGTCTGGTTTCCGTACACCTTGCCCCTTACACACACACACACACACACACAAATACACACATGTTGACGGCAGTGCCCATTAGCCTCTGTTGCTCCGTGCTTTTTTGTTGGCCGGTCGGTGGCGCCTATCTAGGAGCAAACACTCGTTTCAGACTTCGCAATCCCTTTTTTCCCGAATTTTACCGTTCCTTTCCCAATCCTACGAGAGCACATGTGGGAGCGTGGCTCCGCTCTCTGAGATGTTAATCTTTTACCTGTCACTCTGAAAATATCCAGCCCTCCTCCCAAACTTGATAAGCTCCCCGAAAAAAGGGGGCTCGGGCTGCACAAAGCCCCTTTGTGGCCGAGTCTGGAGCCGCGACGCAGACGGAAAGGCCTCCCGTATCGGGGCCGGACCTGGCCTCTTCCCCCTCGTGGGTTTTGCAAGACAAGAACAATGAGTTTAGTTTGCCGCACAGAGGCGGGGTGGGGGGGGAGGGGGAGTGGGGACGGGCTTAATTCCGGCCCCTGTGCTGACAGAAGGCTGAGGGGATCAAAGTCCCACTCAGCCCTATCGATCCGCGCCGGCCGATTGCCATCGGGGACTGAAACGGCAGCAGAATACATCCGCCACGTTGATATCAACCCTGTGTGTGTGTGTGTGTGTCTGTATTTGAGCTTAGATCCACAGCAGAGTCACGTGAGAGGGCCGACTAACTGATAAACGACCTGTGACGCGGGGCTAATGTGTGCTCGGGGATCTGTGGGATTGTTTTATGAATTGACCTCCGCAGAACCAAATAACCAATGGACTTCCAAGTCTCCCTTCAAGTTCTCACTTTTTCTCCCTCTCTCTCTCTCTCCATTCGCCAGCGTCCAGAACGTTCGGACCGTGCGCGTTCGTACGGGCGCTCGCCGCAAGAGCCGAGCTCGGTTACCGGCTCCTCTGGAATCGCCGCGCCTCAGAAATGGATCCCCTAAGGTGGTTTGCTTTCACAAGCGCGGGGGCTGTGGCGGGAATGAAAGAATCTGCGCTTGCAGTAGCAGCTAAAAGCCCTTTCTCTTGGGCTAAAATTAACTCCCGCCTTCCCCTTTTTGGGAGTTTTTACCCCTTTTTCCACAAGCCGCGTGCTAATGCCCTTGCAAACGTGTTAAAAAGAAACGACTTAAATGCACTTAACGCCACTTCTCCGAAACTGGTGGATGGCGGTTTAGCCTCTGGGAAGTCGCGTCCCTTCAGCCACTACGCTACCTCGTTTTGAGTGTTTACTTTAACCTGCGGGCACTAGCCATCGGTACGTGCGGCGCCTTCGTCATCGTTTTTTTTTTTTTTTTTCTTTCAGCTCCAAAAGAAACCGTTGCCGTCCTCGCTGTCTCCCCTTGTCAACACCGAAAGGCATTTTGGACATGTTAAAACAGTCCTCCTCCCCCTCAACGCTCACACACACAGACGCACACGCACGCCCACACATACACTTTTCTCAGGTTTTCAAGAAGGAGCCGTGTCCCCGTGTCCTGGAGCCACGTGAGCCGCGGATCAAACCGTGTTTTCATGTTAAGGGGTTTGGAGTAGAGGGGGAACGTCTCTCGGGCCTGGCCGGAGCATTTTAAAAGACAGCGAGCAGCATCGGCGCCGACAGGGCCCGAATTGAGCGGCGTAATGGCTTGTACATCTCCATGTCCCCTTCGACGCTTGCGAAGAGCGACGGCGGTTTTGACGCTCGCGTGCAGCCACGAATGGACACACACACACACACATGCATAGATACTGTTGGTGTAAATCTGTAAAAGTACGGAAAATGTACTCGCAGTTTATTACCTGGATTGCTTCTGTTTTATTGTTTGAGTTGTAGATAGAGGAAAGGAAAGAGCGACAGATAGACAGATGAAGACGAGAAGAGAAAAAATGCCAAAAGATAGAGGGCACTTGGAGAAGAGAGATAGAGAAAGAACATGAACTAAAGATGTCACTAAAAATGAGAGAGCGAGAGACAGAGAGAGAGAGAGAGAGAGAGGCTTAGACTCATACAGTGAGGTGACAAAAAAGTGAGAGAAAAAACGGAGAGAGAAAGACCGAGTAAGAGTTGGAAAGAGAGATAAACAGACTTTGAATCAGAAGAAATAGAGACGGAAAGAGAGTGAGGATAGATCGATAGAAAGAAGGAAAGAAAGAAAAAGAAAGAAAGAAAGAAATTCCGGCAAGTTCTGAGGCAGGGACTGAAAGACAGAATAAAGGGATAACGAAAACTGTATGAAGGCAAAAAGAAGAGGACGAGGGCACGCGTGCGTCCACCCCAAATGTCCCCCTGACATGCACTCGTACAGATGCTGTACATTTAAATATACAGTTTTACATGCATCCACACACACACACACACATGCGCGGTCACCACGGGGCTGACGGTAATCCGCGGCGAGCTAGCGTTGGCCGGCCGCGCTGTCTGACCTTAGGATTAGCAGCTGTTGTAAAGCATTACGGAATGTAAGTGCTGATGTGGACAGTTCCACTAACAACATTGATTAATCCATAGCTCCCTATTTACTCAAAGCTCACTCGCAAACCGCCCCCTCGGCCCCTCGCCCACTCCTACTCCTCCTTCACCTCCTCGCAAAGCCTCGCTCGTTTCTTCCCACCCCCGACTCGGCGGGCCGGCGGTGAGGTCCGCTAGGTGCCGGCGCTCAGCTGATTGAGATCTCGTAAAAAAAAGAGCTGCTCCCAGAACAGCTGAGGGCAGTTGAGTCGTTGGTGGGGCTGTGTGTTTCTGACAGCGAGACAGATTGTAGATTGGTGGACATCCTCAGCTGCTGCGGACTGATGATGTATGGAAGGTTTACCTCCTCTCTGTCTTCTTCCTCTCTTTCCCCGCCCCCATCTCTGTCTTTCTTCTCTCTTTCTGTTTCTTTCATTCTGTTTCTTTTCTCTTTTACCGTATCTCTGCTGTAGAATTTGTCTCTTTTTCTGTAGTCCCTTTTCGTCCACTCTGTTTCACCTTCTGTTTCTCCTTCTCTCTCTCTTTTCTTTTTGCCCTCAATCTGTTTCTCTCTCTCTCTCTCTCTCTCTCTCCTTTTTTGTCTGTCTGTCTGTCTGTTTCTATCTCTTTTCTCTCAATATCACAGTTGCTTCTCTTTTATGTCTTTTTTTTGGTCTACTTTCTTGGTCTGGCTTTACGTCTCTTTCTTTTATCTCTTTCGTTCTTCTCAGTCTGTCTGACTCTCTCTTTCCAACTCTCACGCTCTCACTTTTCTCCATTCACTTTCTCTCTGTCCACGGCCCTTCTTTATGAGCCTCGCGGTCTCTTTTTTGTCTTCTCTCTCTCTCTCTCTCTCTCTTCTATCTTTCTGACTCTCTTCCTCCAATTTTGTCTTTTGTCTCCCTTTATGTTTTTTCTGCTATATGTGTCTCTCTGCTGTGTCTTCTGTTTGTGTGTCTTCTTGGTTTTTCTCTCTCTCTGTCTCTCGATCCATCTGTTTTCTCCGTTCACTTCGTTCTCTCTTCTGTCTCTCTCTCTCCCTGTCCATGTCTCAATGCGTCTTTCTCTCTCTATGTTCTCTCTCTCACTCTCTTCTTTTTGCCTTTAATTTTTCTTGTTTGTTTCTGTTTTATATCTCATTTTCCTTTTCTATTTTCTGTCCATATTTTAAACTCACTTTTCTACTCTTCTCTCTCTCTTTCTCTTTTCGTGTCTCTCCTTTATGTGCCTCTTGCTCAGGCCATGCCCTTTCCCTGTCTTACCCTCATCTGTGTTTTCCTCTGTCGTTTTTCGGTCAGTACCTGTGCTTTCTCTCTCTTCCGTGTTTGTGTGCATGTGTCTCGCTCCCTCCCTCTCTCCCCCCTCCTCTTTCACATGGGCAGGAATGAGCGTGGGGTGGGGTGTAGTGTAGTGTCGGAGCGGGTTATGAAGACAGCCAGCTCGGCGTCCTGACTGATCGGTACAGATGCTCTTCCTCGAGTACGCCGCGTTACATCCTCTCCCGGCCAGGTCTTTAGGGACGAACAATAGCACCTGTTCCTCGTAAGGCCTCGCTCATGTATCTTTAATGAAGCTTTTGGGGGCCAGATGGCAAGGAATGGCAGCGCCCCGAAGCTCGGTATGCCGGGCACTGACACACACACACAAAGGCCAAGCTGGCCCCCGGCCCTTACAATGCGGGGGCCCACGTTTACGAGGTGCGCACATCCATCGCTCGCCACACACATCTGCTCGGCCTCTCGTTCTTCTGCACGCTCCTGGAGATCGCTCTGGCAATGTTAATGCGGGGGGCTGGTGGGCTGCTTGGCAGCGCCCAGGCACCGAGGAGAGGATGCTGCCAGCAGAGGGGATAAAACACACACACACACACACATATACTGTATATATATCCAAGAGAGGAGAAAAGGTTGTCGAGAAAAAGATTTCTCATAAATATAATAATCAGTTTTATCAAATCTGCCCGTCGGAAAGCGCAGCCTCTAAATTCCATTCTCTGCCAATCAGCGGCCGAGGTGAATTGCCAGCGGTAATCTTTAAATCTATAACCGGCATTGTCTGCTCAGCTCGGCCCGGCGTTCATTAATTGACAAGCCTGAAAAGCTAACCGCCTCTATTAAGGCCCTTCTTTTGAAGGCCCTGATTTGATTTGCCACTCACTGACATGGCGCGTGTAAATTAAAGTTTAATGTAAAGACCTCATTACTGCAAATCACAAGCGCTCAAACCCAGGGCAATTCATCTGCCCCCACCTCGCTCTCCACGCACACACACACACGTACTGTCATTCAGATCACTATTAATCAGACCACAGTATCACTGCAGTATCACTGTGATCTGAAGCCTCACTTCAGATCACTTGCTGATTCTTTCAAGATTCAAGATTCTTTATTTGCCACTAATAATACAGTGGAAATATATAAAGGTTACACAACAATGTAGTGAAAATAACCCTGATTGTTTCTAAGACTGCAAAATTAAAATAGAAATCAGAAATGAAGAGATTAGAAATACTGTACATAGAAAAATACTATAAACTGTAACAGTAAATATGCACAAAACTACTAGCTATATAGTGGGGGTGTGCAAAAGATTCGAATCGAAACGATTCTTTCTCTGTCGATTCAAAACCGATTCATACATTCCAAAAATATCTATTCAGATTTTTCAACTAGCGTAATGGCACTAGTTTACTTTTTTTCCCGACACGAGTTCAGCTCGCCAGTCCTATAGATGTCGAAGTGTCGAAGTCTGCACAGATAGACCTCCTTTGCGTGAGCATGAAGGGAATATGTGTAACATATGCATTACATTTAATGAACTAACTTTAATACAGTCTGATTTTTTTGTTGATTCACCAGAGTCAAATGGGAAAAAGTAACTCAAAACAGCAATCTGGAAACAAATTCATCTATGTATTCAATCTTGAATCGCTTATGAATAGTGAATTGATTTTGAATCGAATCGCGAGCCCAAGAATCGGAGTCGAATCGAATGGTGAGACTTTCTGAATCGTGCATCCCTAATATATAGTTGCAGTACAGAGTTTTTGTTTCTAGCAAGGATGCTGGGAGCATTTTACTAACTCCCAGACAAGGTGACACAGAGTAGGAGTTCAAAACAGACAGGAAGAAGATTTAATATTTCCCAAAAAGTTAAACTGAATTATAAACTTTGCTAAAGTCAGCTGTGAGTAAGACGTATCAGGGACCAGGTGTTTTTATCCCGATAGGCGTATCATCAGAGTTTAGTTTCAGAGTTTTAGCTGTGGAAATGGCGCAGAGCCGGCCCGCATCGGAGAGTAGTTGTGTTTCGGTTCCACTTTGAGAGCAGCTGTTGTGGGTAATATCGGAGTTAGGGCCGATTCGTTTTGCGAGGGCGGTGTGAATAAGGTTAATGGGAATTATGTATGTGTCTGACCTCGACAACCCAGGAACGCAGCCCAATTTACACGGTTGGAACCACGGAAAAGTAACAGTGTTTTTTTTTTTTTTTCCTTTTTGGGCTGGTTAATACATTGAATAATTTAGTAGCAAGTATGCTGGAAAATCTTTAAGAAACTCCTGCAGTTTGACACTCGCCATTTTGCACTTAATGCAAAAATTTTAAAGGAAAGAAAAATACTTTTTTTCACACATTCCGGGAAAAAGTCTCTGGTTCAGTCTCATCTGTGAGGTTATTTACAGGGTCCGCTTATTCTCTCTCATTCAGCACCTATAAAATGGACTTTTCACACCGGAAAACCACTTTACCCACAGGTCTCCCGATCCGCCGCAACGCTAAAAGTGCAGTCGCAGAGTTTAAAAGCCCTGTAAACAGAAAAGTGCAGTGTCCCGTCCACCCCCTGACCTTTTATTTATTTATTTTATTGTATTTATTTATTTATTTTGCTCAGAAGAACCCGCCCTCTCCGGGATCGATAAAGTGGACTCGAACACTTGTTAAGCACCGAGGGAATGACTCTGCTGAACCAAGCTTTGGCATTAGATGCTGGGGAAGGAAGCAGACGGGGCTAAAAAATAAAAATAAATAAAAAAGGCCGAGATCGCACGCAGACCTCAGCGAGAATGTGGAAGGAGGAGGAAGGAAGGAAGGAAGGAAGGTGGAGGTGGGGGGAACGTGGCGGTCCAGAGCAGGTTGATTTCATGCCCCAATGCCGCGGCGGTAATTGCACCCAGACCAGTTTTTATTGCGAGTTGATTTTAAAGAGCCTTGAATGGCGAAACGCTCTGTAACGTGTTTATTTTGAGGGGGCCGACCTTTATTAACCCCGCTCTCCGGTCGGATCCCCACGAGGTGGGCCGGCCCGCCGCGGCGTTGCGTCTCCCGGGTCCACGGTAGCAGAACTGCAGCCTATCACGCGCCGTCAGGAAGCCGGGGATGACAGCTAGATTGAGCTCGGCCAGCGCTCTCCAAACATATGGCTTTCTAAGCTACTAAAGCTAGTTACCCAAACATTCTATCTTTCTCTTTGTCTCTCCCCCTCTCTCTCTCTCTCTCTCTCTCTCTCTTCGCCTGCGTCTGTTTTTGCTCTCACTCTCCCTCTCTTGTGGAGAATTAATGCACATGCACTCTTACACAAACACACACACACACACACCCCCACACACAGTCTGTCCTGATGTGGCATGTTGATGGCAGGCTCGAGGCAGGAGAGGAGGATGAGGATGTTGAAGGTTAATAACGGAACAGGGGAAGACGTTTTCCGACAGTTAGCGTCGCTGTGCGTGCCGCGCCGGGCCCTCGGCATTAAAAATGAAATATCAGGACCGGGAACGGGAGCGTTCAGGCCGTTTCCACTTGTTTTTCAGCGGTGAAAGCAGAGCGCTGTAAATTACGGGGACTGCCTGCACTTTTATCGTCTGTATAAATGATCTTCCCAAATTATGAGACAGCCACCGTATATCCACAAGGGCCTTTTCCCTGTCAGTCAGTGCTGCTGGCATGTTTGTGGATGTATGATTTTCACTCCCGAACGTATACTAGTCCCCCAAACTGTACGGTCGGCGAGGAGAATCTCACCTGTTGGTCTGTAAGGAGCGGACGATCATTTTGTTTTTACCGCTGTTCCACTTTGGGAAGTTGCATTTGTGCCACTTAGTTTCCCCCAGCAGCTGCCGTAAGCCTCTCAAATTCCCACACTTACCCTCTTAAGTATAAGGACAAGGGTCCGTTTAGACGCTAACAAGCTTTTCTCTTTTGACCAGAGTAGACATGGGCTGATTTCCAGTTTCAAGGTATACTGTGGATTTAAAAAACAAAAACAGTATTTTTCCGTCATACCGTTCCTGCGGCGTGAGCTCTTTTTGTGACTCGTCAAAGAGTTTGCTAAATGACTGTGTCTGACCCGAGGTTATTTTAACTTGCCATACACATTTACTAATATTCCAAACGTTGTTTAAAAATATCATTTCAAAATAACCCATTTTCAGAGCTGCAATTGCAGCGCTGTAATACCTTGAAACGGTCATATTTTTACTCAAATTTATTATACTGTCAGAACGTCATACCCTTACATGCCTAGACCAGAGTCCGTGTGTGTTCAGACCATATCTCCTCCTTCACAGCTTTAATTCTTTCATGCATAAACCTTTTCACTCTGATGCAAACTGACGAGTTCAAATGCCTGTCCGCTCAAGTGGAGAGCAGGCACGGAAGGGTTAAATGACACAAAGCCAGACCTTTCCTGCCCTAACTCCTTTATCTGGGAGCCTACAGGTTACGTGGACACCAGACAACACAAAGTGTGTGTGTGTTTGTGTGTGTGTGTGTGTGTGTGTGCGCGCGCGCACCCAAGAGCGGCCGCGCGTGTGCCGCCCTTTGAAGTGCTAACGTGCGAGTGGCGGGTATTAGGGGCAGGTATTGTGGAGTGGAGTGGAGCGGAGCGTGGGTCGGGTGGGGGGTTTCGAGGCTTGGGCTGCTGTCAGGCTGCGTTAGGCCGGTGTCTGATCTCTTCTCTCTCTCCGTTCAGCAGGTCCAGGGTCACATGCCTCCGCTCATGATCCCCATTTTTCCACACGACCAGCGCACTCTGGCCGCCGCAGCCGCCGCCCAGCAGGGCTTCCTCTTCCCCCCGGGCATGTCCTACAAGCCAGGTATGAGAACCTTCCCTCTTTCTTACTCTCTCTCTCTCTCTCTCTCCCTGTCTTTCTGTCTTATCTGTCTCGGTTTGTTTGACTCTCTATTACTGTACATCTGGGCTGTGATTACAAGGTAGCGTTCAGGGCTTGTTTTCACTTTTTGCCGTCTCCCTAATGATATCCTTTCTCGGTTTCTAGATCTCTCTCTCACTCTCTCTCCCTCTCTCTCTATCCATACATTTGAGTGAAAAGTTTATTTAAACAAAACTTAAAAATTTTCACAAACAAAATGCAACACATTCACCAGTTTCCCTTAAATCAAGAAACATCCGGACAGAGCTTGACTGCACATGACTGCACCCAAACAAAGACAAAGAGGGGAAACTAAACCAGGGACAGGTGTCAACAATAGGATAGTCATCCAGACAAGGACAGGGAAGATGAGACATGTCAGTATCCGGTGGCCAGCATTGGAACTGCCTCCTGAAAATTTCCCATATTTTCAGAAAATATTTTAAATAAATATCCCAAAGAAGTAGGATTTTCCAATTCTTCCGTTTACTCTGTGCAACATATTTTTTGCACGATCATTTGGATCTCCAAAACTTAACCTTAAGTACAACAAATTGGCTACTTGTGCAGCTCTCTTCTCTTTGCGCTCCACACTGCACTGTCCTTCCCTTCTCACATCTCTGAGGCCATGTCCACACGTACACAGGTATTTCTGAAAACAGAGATTTTCCGCATTTTTTTTACGTCCACACGAGCACGTTTTCAAAAACGTCTCCGTCCACACGCAATCCCAAAAAAATGCTGTCAAAAGCGTGCCTCGCATTGTAGATGAAAACCTAACGTAGACACAGCGCATACTGTGACGTCATATGAGTGGCGCACAGTGTGACGTGAAATGGTCCGTTGTTCGAAAACTTGGTTTTTCTTGTCCACACCTAAACGCAGAAAGAGAGTTTTCAAAAATCGCCACTTTGGCCGGAGTTTTCAAAATCTTCCATTTTCACTGACCCAAAACGCCGTTTACGTGTGGACGAAAGGCCAAACTTCTTCCTTGAGTCTCAATTCAGTCTGGATCACGTCACCTCCAGTTCTGTCCTTTGTGGTTTCAGGACTTTAATAGGCATATTTTAATTCTTAAGTTTAATGAAATGAGTCTGTGTGACGTGTTCAAAACAATTTATTCTCTCCTCCTTCATTTGATCCAACAAGGAACAACTAGCTCTCTGTCAAAGCAATTAACTCGGAGCACTGTGCATAGTGTCACCTTGGTACAAACTGCCAGGGTCGGAGTGGCGCTCGGCTGCAAGGCGTGCAAGCTTGCAGAACAATAGATCGGGTGTATGAGGGCTGGAATGTCAGCAGCGTGTCAACATTAAAGTGGCTCAACCTCACTGGTCAGGAATCTGCTGAGGGAGCATTCACAATATAACGCTTGCTTCACCTTAACCTGCTTGAGAACTGATCCACGATCAGCCTTGTCAGTGAACTGTTAAGCTTTAAAGACTACCATAATAGTGTAGCGGGGATTGTATCTCAAATCCCACAGCGAACGTTTCTTGCAATCATTATTCTCCACTTCCCAGACTGTAGATCACACAGCATAATGGCCAATAGCTTTGACATTGTCAGCCCCAGGAACGCTGCTCGCTGATTTAGAACAGTGACCTGCTCTCAAGCGTATAGTTTTCCCCGCAGGGCGAACGGCCTCTGGGAGCTCTGCTTCTGCTACCTGTCCCGGCACGTTCTGCCCCCCCTTTTCTTCTTTTGTGAAAAAGAGAATTGCTCCTCACGCAAGCATTCCAAATCCAAAAAACAAATTTGCAGGAAATTGCTACAACATGCACACTGACTCCCTGCCAGGCCACTAACCCTTCGCGCTCCACCCAGGCCGTCATTGTTCTGAGACGTGCCACTCGGTGTAATTTCACTTTATATAATTACAAAATTGAAAGACTTGAATTCGTGCCAGGAGGGCTGCTCAGTATCGCAGAGTCAAAGGTTCGCCTTTATATTGTTTCTTCTCTCTCTCTCTTTTTCTCTCCTCTCCAGCGTATTGACTCTTACGGCTGTGAGATGAGGAAAAAATGCTCTGGCAAGGGGTTTTACTTGCAACTGCTGAGGCGCCTATTGACGTATTGGTGGACCTGTGGGAAATGACTTGCTACTGATCAGTAAAAGTAGTAGAAATCGAGAGAGAGAGAGAGAGAGAGAGAGAGAGAGCGAGAGATCAGAAAATAGGCAAGGGAAAGCCCGGGTCTTCTTTTGTCTCCACTGGATGCTTTGAAGAACCCATTTGTTGTCAGCACCTCATCAAAAAGGGAAAATAACAGCAAAAGAAAAGACGGCGAGAAAGACCAAAGGGAGAAAATGAGATGGGGAAAAAGGCTTGATAGTCAGCAGGTGAGAGGGTGAACATTATAGGGTGTGGTAAAGCATCTAATAAATTAACTATAAAGGTGAGCGATGAAACAGAAAGTCAGCTATTTTGAAACTACAGAGGCATGACAGGCTGAACGAAGAGCCTGAGGGGACGCTTTTCGCCGTTTGATTCCTTTAATATGTTTGACACGGCGAGCGTTTTAGTACAAATATCGGGCGCTATAATGGAGTCCTTTCCTTGCGTCGAGTGCCTGCATTATTCATAAGTTTGTAAAGCAGTGGAGGGTGGAAAAGTCCAGAAAAGCAACTCACGCCGTTGGGGTGCGAGTCCATTATTCCTGGCCGTGAATGCAATAATGTGATCAGGCGATGCTAATGGCAAGCCCCTGCTGCTGTTTCTGGTGCCCCGTGTGAGGAGTCGCCGGCTGGAGCTCAGTACAGTCGGCAAAGCCCGGTGCTGATGGCCCCCGAACCTGCTGTGAGGGTTCGGTGTTCTAGCATCCTCTTTCACACTGTGCCTAATGGCCTGGGTACTTTCAGCCGTCCTTTACTCAAATAGACATGTGGCGAACAGGGGTGACACTGCTGTGTGTGGACATAAAGACAGTCATCGCTAGTTGCAGAGCCACTAAAAATCTCCAGAATGTTGTGGGCACAATGGCCGATTGAGACCCGAGACCGTAAGAAAGGAGTCTGGTACTAACAAACCTCATCTAAAAGATCTCACGTCAAAAAGCAGGCGCCAACTATGTATGTAGCCGCATTCATCCCTCCATGCGATTCGTGCGTTTAAACAAGCGCAAGACTCTTCCAGTTTGGCCTGAGGGAGCAGGCGTGAATGAGGTCGGCGCAGAGCCCTTTTGACACAACCTCTTATCTCCGTAAAAAGCCCTGGCTCAGGTGGAGGAGGAGTGAAGAGGGTGCAGAAGGAGCACTCGGCCAGCCGCTCGGCCACGCTCTCTTCCACCTTTTCATTAGCCCGCTCGCCTCTGCTCCTCCCGCCTGAGGCGGCAGCAGCGGTGCCCCGCTGCTCGTGCAAGTCTCTCGGGCCCAGCCACTTAAAGGAGCTCCGTGCCAAGCTGGCAGGCCAAATTGGCCTGGGTTTGCAGCGTGATACCTGGCTGAAACAGAATCCTCTATGAAGCTTTCCTGCGATGCCTTTATGAGAGGGACCTTTCCTCATTATTCATCGCACTCTCTCCCTTTCCGTGCCTCCTTCATAAAGAGAAGACAGAGGAGCATTGTGATCAGAGCTGGAGCGGTTTGCCCTTTTTTTTTTTGGCTTGATGTCTTTGCAGGGAACTTGCTTTGATAAGCCACTTCTGTAATAAAAAAAGATGCTATCAGAGGGAAATTACAAGGCTACGCTGGTCGGGGCTTCCTGGCCTGTGATGTTGAAACCAAGTCCTCGGAAAGACTCTTCCTGTTTTCCCCTTAACGTCAGTGGGCTTGGCATGCTTTCTTGTAGACTGGGGGTCCGGGTTGTTTTAATGCTGTATCACTGTGCCCTTCCAGAGGCCACCCAGTTCCTCAGACCTGGAGGACCATAATGGGGGTAAGTCTGCTCAAGCCCCCCAGGGCATGATAATAAACCCTGCGCTCAGCAGACCTGGGAAAAGAGCCTCGTCCTGGCAGTGGCGTCACTGGAGCCACCCTGGCACCTCATGACCAGGCCTAGGGCCTGAGAGCAGCCTTGCTGGAGACAGGAGGAGAGTGGCCTTTAAACCAGATTCCCTTTCACAGACAGACAGACAGCAAGTTGGCAGTCGGCCCAGACGACTGGAGATGCTAGCTGCCCAAACAGTACCCCCCTCCCCCCCTTAACACCCCCAAAAAAAACCTCCAGATCTCCCAACACCCAGGACTGGCTCCCAGTCCTCAGCTGGCACCAGACCTGCCCAGGGCTCGTATGACATCTCAGGCCTTTGACATCCACCCAGGGAAAGCGAGGTAGAGAGGGAGAGAGATTGTGGGCGAGCGCTAGCACGAGTAGTGTTGGACAGTAATGACCCCCACTCTACCTCTCTTATGGCACTATTTGAAATCACTTCAATTGCATGCTTTATTCTCCTCCACCACAGGGCTGGGATTGAATTTCCTGGCTGTATCACAATGTGCTGCGCTGGACAAGATTGCAAAGTGAGGAAGGGGGGTTGGTGGGGTGACAGAGAAAGAGAAGCAGAGGGAGAGAGAGAGATGGGGTAGTATATACGTTTACCCCCATGCCTGTGGCTTAATGGCACCATATGTTAGTGAGGAGAAGTGACAGGCAGAAGTGGGGTCTGAACCAGGGCCAATTTCCCCTCTATAGGCACGCTTCAGTCAAACCTTACGCCAGGCTTCATTCTGTCTGCTCCCTCAGTCGAGGCCAGAGACGGGGTTATACACACCAACCACAAAGCAAAACACATCTTGCACACTTAACACTCGCCCCCTCACGGCACACAATTACGAGTATCGGGTTTACACGTCAAATCCCTGAGACGGTTTGAGTTAGAGCCTCCGCTTCATTCTATTCCGTTTTGCTCTGCCGTGTTCTCTTCTAGAATTTTTACAGCAAATAGAATGTTTTTCATCTTAAATAAAGCCAAATGACTTGCTATAAACTTGAACTCCGCTGGCTTCTCACTCTTTCACTTTATCTCGCTCCCTCTCTTTGCCAGAAATCACACCGTTAAACATACAGTTGCTTGTAGAACAATAGCAAGACATGCCTGCAGTTGTGTCAAACGCTTGATCGAACATGATATACAGTATGAGTAAAAACAACAATACCACACATATTGGGAAACAACAGAGGTTTAAAAAAGCCCACTGAAAACAGACAGACAATGCCTATACGGATCACAAACCTAGGGAGGGAGATCAAGTGGAAAGGAGAAAATAAAATGGAAGGAAAGAAAGAAAAACAAGAATTGAAAAGAAAGACATTCTCAAGTAAATCCTGCGTGGCTGCGGCCAGCTGACTCTTTTGTAAGTGCAGATGTTTGGGCTGGGTGCCGAGGCTGGGTGCAGGCAGGCCCACAGGAACTGTGTTGGCACTTGCCTGGGCCGCCGTTGGGCCGTTCATTGTCTCAACCTGTGCTTATTGTTCCCCCCTCCCTCCTTCTCTCCCTCCCTCCTTCCCTCCCTCTCCTCCGACAGGTGATAACTACCCAGTGCAGTTCATTCCTTCCACAATGGCAGCTGCTGCCGCGTCAGGACTCAACCCTCTTCAGCTCCAGGTATGTACAGTCTACAAAAAGAATGCGGTGGCAGCGGGCCAAGCCCTCGGTGTTAGCATCTAGAGAAGCAGCTGTATGCTAAATAACTAGTGTGCGCTAAATCACTCACGTCCACCCCGGTCCAGCTTAACACCTTCCGTCTGCAGCATGCCTATGTTTTTTTTTGTTTTGAGCTTTTCAGACCTGTACTTCCCTTTTGTCAATGAGAGGTCAGATGATAATCAGTGTTCTGTGGCTTCAGTGTCCTCCTACGCTGTAATTGACTGCATCGGAAGCACGTTATGCTGCTTTTCCACTTGAACCTCAAACCACATTGTGTCAAGTTTTCCTGTACTGTTTTGTAATTTGGACAGCACAAAACTGGTCACACATGTGATGCTTTCCAACTTTGAGCAGGTCACCTACAATTTTTTCACCCCTAAAAACTGAGACTAGCTTGCCGTACGTTTGCAGCATTATGCCGCTGCTCTTATCCTCAGAGACTTACAGCGGAATAAGCCCAAGTCGTCTTCATTAGAACTGTAAAAAATCAGTATCACTGATTTCATTTTAATTCTTTGAAATCATAATAAGAAACTCGCTGGTTTAATGTAAATTGACATTACAGTATGTGTGATCCATGTTTTGCATTTTGAATCGATGCCATGAGTTTGTTGATCTTTAAATCGATGTATCAATGTAGACGTAGATCGACGTGTCGTTACACTTCTACTCGAGACCAGCAGGTTAGATGGAGGTGTAGCTGGAGTTGGAGCTTCCAAATGCCCTCCAGGCTGCTCAGAGAAAGTTTCTCAGGATGCTATGTGGTTTCCCCTCTGAGTCCCCTTTGGAGCCTTAACTCCAGGCAAGCGATAATGTACATATTTACCCTCATTCCAGCCTTTACTATCATAATTATCTGCTACTTCCAAGATCAGACGGAGCTTCTTCTTTTTTGTTGTTGCCGCTCAGACTCTGCTCTTCCTTTGTTACTTACGTCAAATTGTATTTATAGAAGAAGCGGGATTTGGAGTGCACGGTCGGGGCAAAGGCCTCTGTTCAATTGACACTAATGTCATTAGTCCTTCCTGCTTGCTTAGAAGAATTATCAAAAGAGGGTCTTGTGAGGAGCTTAGATGGATGCGGCCTTTTGAAAGCGGGATTATAAATATTTCAGCTCCCCGGAAACTAATCGAAGGAGGAGGCACTCGAGCGGATGACAAAGTTCCTTGGAGTTTTTCTCTTTTCCTTTCTTTTTTTTCTTTCTTTCCGAGAAACAAAGACAGCATGGAAAACAAACGTGTGTGAGAATGAGAGAGAGAAAGAGAGTTCAATCGCGCTAACAAGCTTGTTGAGTATTCCGCTCTCTTTTTTTTTCCTCGACAGACAGTTGTTGTTTTGTCAACAACAACGATAAGCTGTTGATAGCAATTAGACATTAAGCTTTCTGATAGTCGGGATTGTTGCAAAACAAAGCTGAGAATGGCGGGGTGGGGGGCGGCAGCGGCGGAGGGAGAGGAGAGCGTCTCGTACCTTTTCTTCTCGCTGCTGCATGAGCACAATTTGTCCTTCGGAGCTTATCGCTCTCAGCTTTAATGAGCCTTGGCAAGTCAGAACAATGCAAGCAGCTGGGGCTGGGAAGGCCTCCGCTAGCACGCTGCTATGGGAGGAACAATCAAGTGCACAGAAGGTGTGGGATGAGTCTATTCATGTTAAGGTGTGTGTGTGTGTGTGTGTGTGTGAGAGAGAGAGAGAGCAAGAGCGTGTTCAAGTTTTGAAAGAGAAAGAGCATGAGAGCGTTGGGAGCCAGACTCTGTGTCTGTGTCTGTGTGTGTGTGTGTATGTGTGTGTGCATGTTGTCTAAAGCAGGCAGTGAAGGCATGGCCGGGGCCTGTGCTGACTATTTATAATGTTCTGATGGGTCAGCTAGATGCTGGGACAGTCATATATCTAAGACCCGAAGCCCTCTAGCTGGTCATTCACGTAATGGATTTAACCCTGGGAATGAGCTGAAGTGGTCAGTCACAAGTCCGTGACCCCGGTGACCTTTGTACAGAACGCTAAACGGAAAAAATTAGGTGCTTTAAAAAAAAATTAAATAAACAAATAAGTGGCTTGTAGAGGAGAGGTGTCAACCTTCACTGGTCTCACGACTATCCGGTCAGGGATTCGGAAGCAAGTGGACACACTTTTAGAACTGAAGAAGCTTTTCGGACGGGAGGTGAAACATCTTCAGGAACCTTAAAAGAAGCAAAAGCAGTCGCTTTCAGTTAAGTCCTCACGATCTAATGTCCTATTTAACGTTTACTTTGCCCCAAGTTTCTTGTCGACAGTATCCCCAGCTAGTCGGAATCTTATCTATACTGTGATCAGCATCGTCTCGTGAGCACAAAGTGTACAAAGCTCTGCGAAAGTGAGCGATTAAAACAGATCTCAGACCTTGAGAAGGAACGAGGTGATTAAACTTGCGCGCATTGTGGTGGCGGCATTGTTCGCGCTCCTCGCTTTCAGAGTTGCACTTGGATACGAGAGTACAAGAGCGCCCGTGAGAAAACACACAACCTCACGGGTTGGCTACTCATCACATGTCAAGTCGGGACAAAAGAGGCAGACAAAACACAGCTTTGAAAGAGAAAAAGGACAACAGAAGGATGCACTTAGAGGAGGTAATTTTGCAGGGCGGGGAAAGGGGGAAGTCAGACTCGTCCGGCAGTTAGTGAGCGCCACGGCTTTTGTCTGAACCGTCAAGTAAGAGCAAAATTTGACTCGTCCCTTTAAGAATTTGACGCGCCAAGGCCGTATTGTTCCTCGCTGCCGAAAGCTGTCAGATTCATGCCCGCCTTGCTCTAGTTCAGTGTTAATGAGGTGTGTGTTCTGTGTGTATGTATGCGTAGGGGATGTGTGCGGGTGATTGTCAGTAATGGCAGTATCGCTGCGCATTCAGTCCTCATGCATCACTAATCTGTTCTGAGTGTGTGACCTCACCTGCAGGGCCCCCCCAACACACACACACACACACACACACACCCTACCATTGGTTCACTGCGTCAGTCTAATCAGAGTATCTCCGCTTCTCTTGCTGGCAAGGTATCATTTTCCCCAATTTGCTCAGGTTTGCAGTGGGGAGAAGGGTGAAATATATGAACCCGAAAGCCCTCCCAAAATACGCCCTGATTGGAATGGAATTAATTCCCACAATGCCGTGGTGGTAATGTGCTGTGCCATCCAGGAAGAGGGACAGCTGCTGCTGCTGCTGCTGCCAGTCTTAATGTTGCTAATGCTTCAGCTCACCATTTCACTGTGTCATAACAGTAAGTGGACTAGACATGAAGAGTCTCTTTTTCTCTCTCTCTCTCCAGTCCAGCAGACATAACAAAAGGCTTCAGGTCTAGGGGGTGGGAATGAAAGCGGTCGGGCGGTCTCAGTGTAATTTATTCGTCAATACACTTCCCTCGACTGGTCCCTCTCTCTCGCTCTCTTTCTCTCCCTCTCTCTTTCTCTCTCACAGCCACAAACAACCCCCCCCGTCACAGTGCATCCCTATACAGCGAGTAATTTCACTCAGTGCTTCCCTGACAGATTGCTCCTTGTCTGCAAGTCACCGGAGGAAAGCTGCTGCAGACGGTTCTCCGAGCCGGATGCCTTTCTTCATTAAGGCCACTCACGGCACAGCGCGAGTCGTCTTCGGCCGAGGAAAACAATGGCCCCGTCCTGGACTGTCCCCTCCTTATTAAAACTGACACCTCTCACCTCCGGCTGGAAATTGTTCCCCGGCCCACGGACCCAGGGCCCGGGCGGCCTAAAAGGAATTATCCTAATTCCACAAAAGAATTCCATTTTACTTTTTGTCTCCTCAGATTGGCACTTAATTTGCCACCGTCCAGGATCACCTTGCATCAATTGCTTAAAGGGGGAGGAGGAAAAACAATTTCCTTCTCTGGTTGATATATTGTTGGGTTTCTTCCTGTTTTTTCCTTCTTTAGCGGTGGGGGAGAGGCAGGGTCAGTACAAATTCGAAGCCAGCTTTTCACGAGAGGCCTGTTTTTTATCATTGGAAGCAGACTTTGGGGTTTAAGCAGTTTTAAAGTAAGCATCATTGGATAAAGCAGAACATCTGGGCCTTCGCTGCCGACCATAACAAGAGGGCACAAACACAAAAGGGTCTACTGGCATATCTGTCTTCCCCCCGCGGCAACTGTCTCGCTCTTCCCTTTTTCCAAATCCGCACGGTGCCTGGTTATTGCTGTGCTCTTAGCAGCTCTTTTACGGCGTTATAATCGCCGGAGAAGGAGCAGCAAAACCACATCTTGCTCCTAATACACTCGTTCTCTTCAGCTTAGATGCGAGGCCTTCGAGAAGAACTGCTCGGAGGACTGGGTTGGGGGGGGGGAAGAAAGAGAGACAGGGAAGAGATGTTGCGCAGACAGCGGAGGAAGAGAGGAAGCATGGCGTTATCTTTTGTTTGGATGCTGATGTCTCCACGTTCCGGACGTTGGGATGGAACCGGGGGAGAGTGTGGTGGGGTGGGGTGGGGTGGAGGGGTTCTGCGAGCGGCGCGCTGTTGACTTTGAGCCGCAGAAATGAGGGCGAACAGCTGCCGGGGGTGATTGAGGAGGAGAGGAGAGGAGGATGGAAGGAGAGGAGAAGAGAGGAAAGAGTGGAGAGGAGCGTGCTGCGCAAGTCTCTGGCTCCAGAGAGATAGCCAGAAGCAGCGAGGCTCTGGGAGCCCAGCGCTCAGCCCGTAATGGGATGGAAAGATGGGCATCTGGATGGATGAGGTTGTTGAAAAGAGGGACAGATGGACAGATATGCGGGTAAACAGAGGGAAAGGGGGCGGGGGGTGGGGCGAGGGAGATGCAAGTGAGGTAGAAGTGCGGAGAGGGTAATGAGAGACGAAGGAGGAAAAAGTGCAGAATAAATAAAGAGAAATGTCCGTGGCGTGTGCGTGCGCGTAAGTGGGATCTGGCTTATCACTCGTAGCCCAGTTGGACGGGGAGAGGAAAGACAGGAAGAAAAGAGGAAGGCTTGAAGAGGAGAGGGAAGGAAGGGGAGGGGTGGAGGAGCGAGGGATGAGGGTGAAGGAGAAGGGGGGGAGAAGCAGGTTGGGTGCCAGCAGATGAAACAGATGTTGGACCATACTGGAAAGCTTCGGCACAGTGCACCAGAGCGCTCCCGCCTCCCCTCCTGACATCTGGGCCAGCCTGGGTCATCCCGCCCGCCCTGGGCACCGCGCCTGGACAAGCCTCGTGGCAAACACGCACCCGGGCGGCCGCCGGGGGTGATGGAGGAGTCGGCGATGGGGCAGAGACCCTTTTTCACGATGTCTCGTAGCTGCACGCTTGTCTCATTTCAGGAATTTTTGAATTTTTTTTGGTTCTTGTGGTAGAGATTGAGAAAAAGAGAGAAAGAGAGAGTGTGCGGGAGAGGGAGGGAGACGTAGAGGAAGGGTAATGCACCATTATGGCTCGGAGCACTGGGCTTTGCTAAATCTGCCACTGTATTTCGCAGCATCTGCCACAGAGGCGTACGTCCTTCTCTTTAAGAACAAGCCGCAATCTGCTTTCCGATGGCTCATTTGCCCTCCGCCAATGATCACGCAGCCAAAGTCACTTTCGGCTAACTTTTCGAGCAACTCGGTGCATGATTTTAGGCCTTGCACGGAGGCGCGAATCATGATCCGTTAAATCGGACCTCGTGAGTTCCAAATCGAGCCGGAATTACGAATCATGCGTTGGATTTCACAGGGAAAAGAGTAACCTCCTTTTTGAGAAAAGTCTTTGCGACGACTCCGTTGCTGGAAGCTCGCCGACGTGGCGAGCGGAGTGGCGTGGCGTGAGATTGGGATGGAGGTGGGGTCGGAGGTGTAATCTGCAGATAATGTTGTAGCGGGCAGCGCGAGGGCAGCTGCTCGTTTAACCTTTTCTCTCTCCAGAGGGGTTGCTTTTAATTACCAGAGGCTAACAGGCTGACCTTGGGCTATGCCTGGTCCATTTGGAATCCATGCACAAGGCGATAGGCTTTGCTCATATGGGAGAGAGGGAACGAGAGAGAGAGAGAGTGAGGAGAGGAGCGGAAAGGAGGGAGGGAGTAGCAGGTACAGCGGGAGAGAGAGGGGAGCATTGATGTTGCAGGACTGTGTGAGTCTGTGTGTGTGTGTGTGTGTGTGTCAGTAGGGGTGCAGGGACGGCAGGTGAGGCAAGCGAATTGAAAGCCCCATTTCCCAAGTCTTTCTCTCTTTCCTTCCCTCTCGTTCTAACTAAGCCGGAGAGCCGAGAGTCATTTAATGCTCAAGTGGACAAAGGTATTACCTGAGTCACTGGGGTGGATCGAGGCCTTTCTCTGCGGGCCCAGCTAAAACCTCACACAGCTCAGCATCTCTCGCTCTCTCTCACCCTGTCCTGACCAGATCCTGTTTCCCCCCACTCAAGCGACCAGCCTCAGCACAAAGTGTAATAGCTCTCCGCTGTGCTGTGTGCGACTGTTTCTCTTACACTCCGCTGCGTATAAAGGGAGAGAAAAGGAGAGGGGGGAGTGAAAAGATCGCTGGCTTTTCCTAGTCTCAAAGAGCTGGAAAGATCTAACAGGATCCCCTAGCAGAGGTGACAGAGCCGTAACCCCCGCGAAAACCCAAAAGCCGCAGAAAAAGGGAGAACCCAAAATGTCCATCTTGGCCAAGAGGAGAAAGGAAAGTTCTCAGTGCCATGACATTATTAATAAGATGTGCTTCTAGAAAACCGCCTCGGCTTAATACGAGCGTTCATCCGTCATCTGTCAGACGTTTTTACCGTGGAGGCATTGTGGAAAAATTGAAATCATTTGTTCCTACAGTAACGCAAATGAGAGTGACTTAAGATGCGGGGGTTTTTCGTCATTTTTAACGTGGGGAAGGCCAGTTTAGATAAAGGGCGTCGGGCGGTTTGTGGAAGGGAGCGGCACATTCGACCCTGCTCATACGAGGCCAACGTGGGGGCACGGAGCCAATGTGTCCCACCGGTCCGCCCTCCCGCTCGCTCCCAGACCGGCCATTGACTTTCACGCTGACCCTCATTAACGCTGGACCCTTCTGCTGCGCGGGCTCCCGCCGGACGGCGAGGTCAAGCGGGAGAATGTCCGCCCCGATGTAGCCCGGAGCTTGGGCTCTCGTCCTCCGTGTGTCAGTCAGGCCGACCAGACGTACGCTTTCACTCTCCTTTTCTCCGATTTCTCACCTTCAGCCTCTTCTTACTTCGCTCTCGTTCATTTCTTAGATTCCTTCCCGTCCGTCTGATTCTCTGCTGTTCTGTACTGTAATTGCTGGCTGCGCAGAGCTTCGTCCCGTGGTGCAGAGCTTCTGGCCGTTTAATCAGGCCTCACAAAAGCCAGGCTCTACGTCTCTAATTTGAAGCACAAGTCAATTATGGGGCTTTTCCGGAACAATAAAGTTCTTCCCACACAAGGTCAGGGCCCTTTTGGCCGTCCGAAACACTCCGTTAGCAAACATCTGTCACACAGACCGAGCCGAGAACAACACACACATCTTCGTGAAGTAGTTCCATTAACTTCCATAATGGCTAAAGGTAAATAATACTACAGCTACACTTCAGCCTGACCTTAACCTCAGTAACCAAAAGCAAAATCATTTTCACTCTTATTTTCACATAGAAGTCACATTTTTCTTTAATTTTTTTTTCTTTTAGTTTTTCCAGTTTTTTAGTTGCCAGTTGGATCATCCCAGTTCCTCTAACATTTACGTTAACGGGCCTGTTTACACGTATGCAGATATTTTTTATACACTTATTTTTTAAATTGCGTTTACATGACATTTGGTTATAAAAAAGGCCTGTTTACACATATGGGGATATTTATTAAAACGCAAATTTGTTTGTATGTTTAGATTTTGTTTACACGACATTCGGTACAGTACACAGTAGAACACAAAATGGTTCAAAACTCGAATGTTTACCACTTGTCTGCGTCATGTTTTTTTTCCATCAGTAAATAGCAGGCGACAAGCCTAGCGCAGATCACGATACAGTAGCTTCCTGGTTACCATAGTCACTTGTGGTATGTAAGCAGTTTAAGGAGTGTCCGCCAAACATGTTTTTTTGCGCTGGCAGCACCTATTTTTTAATACAAATCCAATGAGCTTTAGCGTTCAGAGCGCTAAGCACCTTTAGCGGAAAAAAGACGTGGGTGAAGAGGTTTTTTTAACCGCAGCACTCAGAGCGCTTCAAGATGAAACCTGTTCAACTATTAGAACAACGCTAGGCTCATCAATGTCACTTCTCTCCTGCTAGCCAATCAAAATCGAGGAAGGGGCGGGACATACACAGTCAGAACTCACAAAATCCAGCGTTTTGAAAAATCTTCACTTTGGAGTGCGGTTAAAAAAAATAAACCTCCATTAACGTGTAAACGAAAGGCCCATATGTAATATCCGCATACGGGTAAACAGGACCTTAGACATCCCTAATAATTCCTAGACTAAATCTACCGTTAATTACCACCAGCAAAAGTTATCAAACTAAATCAAAAGTATGACGTTCATCTGTAGTCCTATTTTTCTGTCCTTACAAAAACTAACTTGGACACAAGTTAAATTAATTTATTAAGCTCCATAAAAATGTGTTTAAAAGCTTTTTGTCATGGAGCAAATAGTCCCCCATTGGGCCAAAATATCCATGTGTCGTGTCATGTCATCACGAGGACGCTGGGTTGCCTCAAAAAGCCAAATGCATGCACGCAAACCCGGTCTTAATATAGCACTTCATAAATTCACTAACACTAACTTTTGTTGTTCAGTCACTGAGTTGTTAACCCGTCTTTTTAAAAGAAAACACACACTGCAGAGCTGCAATTGTATTTTGGACTTTGAAACACAAAGGCTTTTCTGTTTGACGGGGCGCGGCGAGGCTCTGCTATCACAGCGCGAACCTAATCATCCCGCCATTTCCGCTGACCATGTGCCGTCGCTTGCCCCGGCCTCCTTAGACTCCCAACTCTTCCCCCCCACCCGCTCAAGAATGACCCTTTTGTTTGCCGCTAATGTGCAAGCGTTTAACTTCGGCAGCGGAGAGCACTTTCGTGTTTATATCTTCTGATACACGGCGGCACACAAAGAGCGTTGTCTGGGGTCCCAGGTTTTTCCAGGTTTTGACTGACTGGCTGAGGTGGGGCACGGTCACTAATGCCAGTGCCACTATTTCCATTTCAGACAAATGGAGTCCTTATGCAGCCCCGCTTTGCAGAGGAAATGAGTGCAGAGGGGGCAGACGTGCTTTTTTTTCCCCCTCTCCCCCTGTCGTTACGTGCTAAAATGGCAGGATTGATTTTTTGGGGGGGAAAAAAAAAAGGAGCCGAAGAATAGCAGACAGTTTAGATCGAGGCGGAAACCTGAAAGACGCTAGCTCTTGTAAATGTTGTCCCAGTTACTTTTTCTCCCCTTCTCTCTTTGCTGGTCAGCGCGGTAAGAATAGATTTCATTTGGCGCTTGGCTGGTTCAAAGGTTGCGCGATTTAGTTTGACCCCCGCCACTTACCAAAGGAGACAAAAGCTAATTTAAACATTTACCTGCTCGCTAATCAATACTAGCCTCGGGGTTAACAGAAGCGTCCCCTCTCGCACGAAACAAAAGACCAATTATTCACCACCTTTCGTTAATACTGCAAGAAGCAAAAAGAGGCTTTCTGTCCAGCCGGATCGGTCGGTTAGTGCTTGACGAGACTAGACTGCGTTCCGACGTTTCTTTATTTAATTGTTTTACGCGAGCCGCCGCGGTTCTGATTTTCGGCAGCGCTGCTGTTATTCTTCTCCCCCTTCCCTTTTCTTCCCGCCGTCTGGTGTGTGGCTGACGTTGGCCCCGGTAAAATAAAAATCCGAGTCAATGGGATGTGACAGACGATCAACCTAGCTGAAATGTAAAACGCTCCGACGCACATTTCCCCCTCACCGTAGCGATAAGTGATTGACGTTCGGAGCGTTTTAACGGTCCGCGGCCCGCCTGCTTAATTTGTACAATTGAAACGCTGCCGGTGCCAGCGGTGGGTAAGGAGGTCTGGAGCCAAGGAAAACAAGCAGAGTGACGCGAAATTCTCTTTGTCTGGGATCGCGGCGTCTTAACGAAACCGGGCCGAGTTCGGGTAACGGCAGGCGACGTTGGCATACGTGCGCAAGTCTGGTAGTCGGGCGGCTCCGTTCCAAAAAACGAGGCCCGACCACACCGGTGGGAGGGAGAGAGACAGAGAGAGTCTGGAGGAAGAAGGCAGAGAGCAGAACTGAGAAATCAGATCTCAGGACGGGCTCGAATTCAGTCAGCTAAACTTTGTCAGATGAGCGGAAAAAAAGGAGGGAGGCAAAAAAGAGAGAGAGAAAAGAAACGAGGCTCCGAGACTTGTATTCGCGCCACGGCCGTGTGGTTTTTGCAGGGCTTCTGTCTCTCTCTCTCTGGATTCGGGGCTCGGGCTTTGATATACAGTTAAGATCTTTGAAGGAGCTTCGGTGCCAGCATGGAAAGAGAGGAGGAAGACGTGAGGGAGAAAGAGAGAGAGAGAGAGAGAGCGAGAGAGAGAGAGAAGGGGAGGGAAAAGAGCTTTGAATGGTGGCTGGTTTGGATGTTAACGCCTTGTGGGTTTTTCCTCTCCCTCCTTGCAGCAACTGTACGCCGCCCAGCTGGCCAGCATGCAGCCCTCTCCGGGAGCCAAGATGCCGCCGCTGCCGCAGGCCCCCAACTCGGCCGGGCCCCTCTCTCCAGGGCCCAAGAGCGAGAAGAGATCCTCCAGCCCCCTCGCCCAAGTTAAGGTACGTCCCCTTCCCCCTTCCCCCTTCCCGACCCCTCCTCTGGAGTGGTACTTGACCCGGTCCTGTCCGGTCCTTTTAGCTCCACTAAACCAGCGGCGGTAGGTAGAGCTCAGATTATCGCCCATCAATCTGGCCCCGTTTTTTTACAAGGCCTTCGCTTCCCTCATGCAGAACTCTGTGGACGGGGTTGCCATGGCTTCTGCGTGCACCCGGAGAGTCATTTTTAGGAGCACGTGGTTTCCACTGGCAAAAAAAAAGAAGAAGGTTGACCGCCTTTTTTGTTTTTTTTCCTCCCCTTCCTCCTTTATCCTCCCAAACTTGGACCGAATTGAGCCGTATTACATCAGACGGGCAAATCTATATTGAGGAGGCTGAAATTTGGCGAGGATTCGTTCTTTTCTTTTCCAGCCTCGTGATGGTGTAAGGCCACCAGTCTTTAGCTTTGACTCGAAGCCATGAACATCATCTTCTCCCTCCCTCTCTCTCTCTCTCTCTCTCTCTCGCTCTCTCTCTCTGTGGTCTTAACTTAAAACACATGCACATTTGGAAAAGTTTAGTTTAATATCACAATAGCACAGGGCATAAATCAGCAAGTTGTGTAGTAGCGTGTGGAGCGAGTGTGTGGCAGTGGGCGTGTGCAGCAGTGTGTGGAGGCCTGGGATCCTCTTTGGTTATTGCAGGCTTCACCCAGGATTTTGAAACTTGGCAGCACACACACACACACACACTCACTCACACACACTTTTACCGATGCTGTAAAACGGCATCAGAGACAACAGTGAGTAGCAAGCTTCAAAATACTGGCCTGACCCTTTTTGATGGGCGCTTACTTTCCGTCTTCGTTTGGTTCCGTTCTTCGCCGTGACGCTCGTTACACGAGCCCCGTAATCTTTTTAATCAGGACGTTGATCGACGACACCCTGTTTTTTTGCCCCGTTAGCTCCATATGCAGGCATGTTGTGCTTAATTAGCTGGCAATCTGTTTTGTTTGTCTACTTAAAGCGTAATTGAATGACAAACTGTCGCTGGCAGTCAGATCTCCAAGAAGCTCGAGGCGGTCTTCAGTGTGTGGCCCATCTGTTTGGACAGCGCCAGACTCTTCCAAAGAAGAGGCGTTAATGCCCCGGTCGGTTCGGGTTCGGGAGCGGGGGGGCGCGGGACGGCCCGACGAAATTCATACTGACATCATTGAGCCGTCACACCGTTTCTATTCTTTAGCAGAACGTGTCAAGCTCCGGTCAGTTGCGAGCGTGTTGTTATTGGAGAGTGATAATACGTGGCTTGCTCACTCTTGTGCGTAAGTTAACTTTGGAGATGTAAGAGCGGGGAGTGTCCAGCTCTGGTTTTGGTGAGTTCACTGATTCACCGTCATCTCACAGGGTAATATTACGGTGGAATTTACACTGAGAGTCCAAAAAGGGACGTCCTTTCCCCAGGACTCAGGCAAATGTTGGACGAATATTCAAAATGATCTCACTGTTGCATTAAGAATGACATTTACCCGCTCTTTAATCGTGTAGCTACGGTAATTTGGGAAATATCACAATGATATTTGATCTTCATATTTAATGATACAGGACGGATTTAACAGTGAACAAGAAAACGTCGATGTATGAGCTAATTCAACAGCACTCATCTGATCTTTACAGTTACTAGATACAAAGAAATTTCAAAATGACATCCCAAAATTCCACTGGTCCATCATGTTGTCACTAAACGCCTTGCTCGAGACTGTTCCTGAGTCAGATGGTAGCTATTTGTTCTTTTTTAAAAGCTTTTTGTAGTATAAAAGTGCTGAAACTGTAGATATAACTAGTAGAAATAGTAAGAACAGTGTCTGTTTTATTGACTTGCAGAGTTATTTTTATGCTGAGACATTCTATGGCTTAGTACTGTGAAGGAAAATAATGGTTAGTGCCAGGCGGAAACACCTTTATCCATTTGGCGTCCATCAGAATATAGAATACAATTATTTTATGACAAATAATGCATTTTTCTATATTTATTTTCATTCCTATTGATTAATCTCTAGCATTCTAAAATGGAAAAAAAATATTCTGATCAATTTAAAATGAAGAACTACTCAATTTTTGAATAATTTTGGGCCGATTTGGACACATTTTGGCCTAGAAAATGAGCTGCTTTTAGCCCTTCTGGACGAGAACTACATCTTTGCCAAAGATGGCGTCCATATGAAAGTCGTGAGAACTCACACACTGCGCGTGTTCATATCGCGAATAATGTTATATGTGCGTTTTTACACAATTACTTTTTTGTGCCTGGAATTACTCACAAACTTTCACATACAGAGAAATCAATATAATGTCTGTTAAGTTCAAAGCCTTGTGATTCTGACAGTATGTGTAAGTTAAAGAGATTTGTAGTTATTAATAAACAACGCAAAATGTGTGTATCAGTCGTCAAAAAGTTCATCCTAGTGAATAAACAGTTTGCAGTTACAGAAGCTTTGAAATGATCATAAAGTGTGGACGTCTGGCCCTTAATGGATCAGATACGGTCACCCCATATCTAGCTAATACTTCTTTGTCCTAATGCTCTACGAGTCACGTACCGCACACAGTGTAATAACCGTCTTGTGGTTATTACCGCACGCTTTTCCCTGATAACGTGCTAATCGCCTCGCGGGCTTTTTGTTTTCAGCGTGGGGCGCATTAGCGGTTAGCCGTATTCTCTCTGGAGCCTGAGAGCAGGTGAGGAGATGGAGACGTACACGGAGACACACTGCGCTTTAATTAGCCCCAACAAAGCCCGGCTTTGTCGCACCGAAGAGCTTCGGCGTGGCACCGAGCCCGCTTATGAATACGCAGCTCTTCTCCTGGAAGGGTTCGGCTAATTAATCCGGAGCATTAGCCGCAGCAGCATTGTCTCAGGCAAGCTCAGGTGGGAGACGCCACTCTGCGGGACATTCTAAAGCTGCCATTCTCATCCTGTCCGCAGGAGGAAGGATCACAGCCCCTCAACCTCTCCTCCCGGCCCAAGACGGCCGAGCCGGTCAAGTCACCCACGTCCCCCCCACACAGCCTGTTCCCCGGCAGCAAGACCAGCCCCAACAGCCTGTCCAAGAGCGGAGGCATCCCCAGTCCCCTCGCCGGCCTGGGCCGAGGCTCGTCCCTGGGTAAGAGTCTTTTTTCCTTTACATTTCACCTTTGCTACGGCTGCGCAACTAATTGAAAATAAATGCAAACCTCATTCAGCATGTCATCGTCTTGCACACGCCAGTCTTTTTCAGAAAAAAAATCTGGTTCTTTTCCCAGTGTGTGTTCACGTACTGTTCCCTTAAAGTCATTCATGACTCCGCTCTTATCCAGATACAGACTGTCCAAGCGACTTGGGGTTAAGGGTCTTGCTCAGGAGCCAAACGGTGGTTTTAGGCACAGAACTTGCTTAAATGCAGTGTTGTGCAAGCTACTTTTAAAGAGTAGTCTTTCAAGCTACAAGTGAAAGTGAGTGATTATTTGTTGTGAACACACCACAGCACACAGTGCACCACAACCAAAAGTGACCCGTCCGTGAAGGAGCCGGGGAGCAGTCTGCTCATAAGTATCTCAGTGGTACCTTTACCTGTCCGAGATTCGAACCGGCGAACTTCTGATCACGGGCAAACTCCCTAGCCTTTACGCTACCAACTGCCCCAAATGAATAAAAGAGCCAAGCCTCTGTTTTACTAAAGTGGCACTACCTTGCAGATATTTAACAGCAACAGATTTGTGCTTTATGAAGCAGTTAGTGATTGTAAAGCCTTCAGCGTTCTAAAAGTAGCTTTGCTACTGATAAGCTAGTGAAAAATGTAGCGGCGTCACTTATTTTAGTTAACGACTCTCCAACACTGCTTTTATGTTAACATTTTCCATTCGGCCTATGCGCATACGCAGTTAAAAAGTGGCCAGATTCTTGGTTGCAGGCAACTGCATTCCAGTCGTCTCCGACGCGTGCAATTTACACCACCGCATCTCTTAATCTCCTCCCAAACGGTGCCATTACAGGCAGCCTAGTAAAATGCGACGGATGCCGGCGCTGACGATTTGTTTTTCAAAGCTCCCCGTTCATCTCTCATATTAAACCCGTTTTTACGGAAGTCGCAACTAACTGTTGCTAAAAACAGTCTTTCATTAAACCCAGGCCATTACTTGAACTGCATTCATTTCCCTTCCCTGCTTACCCTTTGAACCGCGGGGCTTGGTGTTTGCTTTTGTTTCTATTTCCGACGTTTTAACTGCCACCCGGCCTCACCTCGCTTTGATCCGCTAATTACAGAAAGGCGTCACGCGCCGAGATTGCTGCCTTATTTTCTTCCCCCAAACCCCCGTGCCACACGGGCCGTAAACACACGCTTTACGTAGCGATACGAAGACCCGATAGTCAGACCTCACATGGCGTGTCTATCACAGCTTTTTAGACCGCCTCTAAACTTCCAGCGTTGTAATCACGCGTCTTACAAATTGTATGTGTAGACATCCTGTCCAGCCTGAACTCCACGGCATTGTTCGGAGACCAGGACACGGTGATGAAGGCCATCCAGGAGGCGAGGAAGATGAGGGAGCAGATTCAGAGAGAGCAGCTGCAGCACAGCCAGCAGGGCATGGAGGCCAAACTCTCAGCCCTTTCCGGTCTGGCTCTCAACAACTGCAGGAGCGACAAGGTGAGATTCTTTCTTCGCCGTCTTCCGTCTCTTGACCTGTTTAAGCACGTCGAAATTTGCCGGAAACGTTCCTGTATCGTCAAACGGTAAATTGCTTTGTGGGCGAAGAAGGCCACGTCCGTAGCGTCTCGTCAAAAGTAGCGAAAAAGAGAAACAACCAAACTTTGCAAATTCTCTTCTGTCCACTGCGCTTTTAAAAGATCTTTTAATTCAAGACTTTGATGCGGTTCCAGAGGGCCACTTTTGATTGACATTGGCATGGCACGTGTGTGGCCCTCACTTGAGAGAGTGTATATGTGAATGTGTATGTATGTGTGTGTGTGTTCGAGTTTGTGCGCGTCAGGGCCGATCGCGGTCCTCCGGTGCTGCCCTGAGCCCATTCGAACTGTGATGTCTCAGCCCAATTAAAGCAGACAGGAGACCTTCTCGGGCCCCTGGTGTGGGACAGGCGCGCTTTGTACCAGGAGCAAACAGACTCCCAGGGATTCCCTTTAAAAATATCTTCAATCAATGAGTCAATCAAGGAGTGGGGCGGGGGGGTTGAAGTAAAAGAAGCGGGTGGGGGGGTAAGCGCTACCCCGCTCTCGTCTGATTGATGCCATATTGCCAGTTGGCTGTGAGAAGCAGGGAGGAACTGGGAGCGGGGCGTCATTAATATTTCAGCACCTGATTACTTTCAACCAGCATCTTAAAAGTAGGCCAATGTATATGTAAAAAAGCAGGGGGACTATTTTTTAAGCGACTTTAAGAAGTAGGGGCCGACCGGTGCCAGACACGTTGCCCCCAATGCGGGCGGTCGCGCCAGTGGTGAGCAGCGCTCTCTGGAATAAACCGGCCGAGGCCTCCCTTTTTTTCAGTAGCGATAATGCGAGCTCTTTTTTGGCTTAAACGCTTAAATATCCCAACGTCCCCCTCACTGAATTCCCAGGGTCGAGGAAGTCTAGCGTCGCTGCTGTCTCTTTGGCAATTTGCCTCTTTACTCCACACGGCAGCGTTGCGAAAGAAAGAATCCTGTTTTCTCCAACACAATGCTCTGTTTTATATGGATACCTTTATGAGAGGAGTTTGTTCGGAGCGGCCGCTTAAGCTGCGGTATTACCTGCTATTCTTCGGGGCTTTCGCAGCCTTTGTTCGCCGTCTTTGGGAGGTGGATACGGTATGCGAGCACGTATCCCCGTCACCTGTCTCTTTCTCTTTTTCCCACTCCCTCACTCCTCTCTCTCTCTCTCTCTCTCTCCCTCTTTCTAACCCCGCCCTTTTCACCTTCCCCGGCAGCGAGCCGTTCGCCCGCCCTGCCTCTCCCGCACCTTCCCGAGCTCCGAGGTTAGCTCGTGGTCAGCCGAGCGAAGGAACAAGCCGCTACACGACACAAATGCCTTACTCTTAACAATGGCTGAATGGGAACGTTTGTCAACAGGCCGACACACACCTACGCCCGCATTGTTCTTAGCAGGCAGAGCTTAGCTTTTTCTTTTTCTACCTCACTTTTGTCCCACGCCGGCTTTGTTGCCCCAGCCTCGGTCTTTTCAGCCGCTTGTTTGCGGACGGAGCTCAGGTGAGCTCGGTGTTTTCCTAAGCAGGCAGAGAGGGCGGGGGAGTCCATTTCGAGAGTTGTCTCGTCATTCCACACCTTTCTCTCTCTTTCTCTCTCTCTCTCTCTCTCTCTCACTCTTGCCCCCCTGCCCCGGAGACTTCTCGTAGGCCGCAAATGCTGGAGAAGAGAAGAGACATGAAGCCAGGCGGTTAAACCAGCCATTTTCTCTGGACGCCTTTGATGTAAGGGCAAGGTATTTCTGGGAAGTGGAGATCCGCCCGGCTTTGGCAGCGCAGAGGAGGCAACAACAAATAATAATTAGGTGCTCTATCAGTCTGAAAATATGACCGGTATGTTTGGGTTATCATTGTTGCCATAGGTAACGCATGGCGAAGACTCCCCACGTTTTTTTAATTTTTGAAGTCAGTCAAGCAACGTTTGTGCGTCTCTCTCCCTCTCTCTCTCCCTTAGCTGCTGCCATCTCTCTGAACAGCAGTTTTATGACCTTTGAGCCGAAGCCCAATAGGAGAAAATGGCACTGTCTCTTTTGTACTCCAGCCTCTTTCTGAAGCCTGAAGCCTGACTGCCATCTGATGTTCTAAAGAGACAGTTCCACCTTGCCCTACTGCACGCCCAAACGACCTTATTAAAGTCTCAAACAAACGAGAGCCGCTTCTCTTCCTGTGGCTTCGTAACATTTGGAAAATCAAAGCCAGAGCCGTTCTTCACTGCTGCCTCCAAAAAAACTGTGCGACACTTTGGGTTTTCACTCGCTTAAATTAGTGTGGCGTCAATATTGAGGCACTTTGGACCACCGCGCCACATGGATGGCTCCTAAAAAGTTCTGCCTCATGTTTCAGCACATTTACACCATTTATGTCAGTGACTTTTAAGCAACTCCCGTTTCTGTTTAAACACTGGGGATAAGGGTCTCTTTGGGGGCCCAGCATTGGTTTTTAGAATTCAAACCTCAGAATCTTCTGATTGCTAGCAGTGTTGGGGACTAGCTAACAAAAATGAGTGACACCGCTAACTTAATTACTGATTTTCAGTAGTAAAAGTACTTTTAAAATGCGGTAGCTTTTCCAGTAAGTAACTGTTTCAGAGCCTGTGAACTGTTACTAAATATTTGAATTTGTCGGAGGATTGAGTTCACACTGGTAAAGATGGAAGCGTAAATCCATTTCTGTATCAAAATGTATGATCTGACATTACATTGTTAGAAAGTAGATTTTTAAATTACGTTTAACAACATATTTCCCATTTCTTTAATTAATACAGCACAAATATTACATATTACCGGATGAAATAGCTTTGATGTAGTTACTCTTTTTCTGTTGCTTGTGGTGTAGATACTTTTAATCATGAGTAGCTTGTCATTTAATCTACCGTTTAAAAGTAGCTTCCCCAACACCGGCCAACAGCTCAGAGTTTCAGGCACTTCGAAATGCTGGGGAAAGGACATGAAGCCGGGCGGTTAACCCAGCTGCTTTCTCTGGACGCCTTTGATGTAAGGGCAAGGTATTTCTGGGTTTTCAGGGACTTCGCACCACCTCCATCACTATCATGTTAGCAACAATACTGGAAACAATACTGACCAGTTTCAAGCTCGTCGTCCTACATCTCCCAAACGTCAGTCCCGGACCGATTGAGAAGGCCGCTGACCGTTCACCTAAAAGCCTTTCGCTTTGCTCCGTTTCAGAATATTAATATTTCAGCAGCCACGCCTCACCTGACATAAATAGCCAACGCCACTTTAATAGCCGGCTCCCAGTCGGCTGTTTGGAAGTTTATCATAGTGAAAGCTTGCATGGACGATTCTGGAAAGGTGGGGTAAATGGGATTAAGGAGAGGTTAAAATCATCTAGCGGGGCTGTTGGAGGGGGATATTAAATATTGATTTATCCCGGTGTAACGACCGAGCCAGAGAGTGGGGCTAAGTGCTGCTTACAGATGGATCAATTCATCTTTTAATACAAAGTGTGTCTGAGGAGCACAATGTGGTGACCCGCATCTCTCCCTCCTTCCCTGTCTTTCGCCTTCTCTGTCTACCTTTTTTCCTTTCCTCGCCCTCTCGGGCCGTCGAGTCAGGGGCGTTTTTTTTTTTTACCCCACTTCGTCCTTCTGAGGTGGACAAGTCCAGGCCTTTATAGCTCCTGTCCTCTAGGTATCATTTAAAATATTCATGCTTTAGTGAACCTTGTTTACCCACTTGTTTTTCGCCTCCCCCCTTCTTGTTCTTCTTTTATCTCTCGTTTTCCCTACTGTATCCCATCAGAGGAAGAAAAGCTTTTACGGGCCCTCTCACAATTTACTTTTTCTCAAATATTTATTAATACGTATTATTGTCTGCAGAGAGCAATTACTCCATTCCATTATTTATCGCCCCGTTCTGATGCTTTTATCCAGAACAACGCTTTTTTCCCCCCGTCCTACGTTTCAGCATCCACTTTGAAGTTTTGCGGTCAAACAGATTCCGCCTCGTCTTTTTCTTCTTTTTTTTTCAACGCTACAGCCAATCCCATTGTGCTGACCTCTGTCTCGGGCCGGCAGGGCAGGTCTGCTCAGTAAAACCCGCCGAGTGTTTCCTCCAATGTCCCCATTGATCAAAGTAGAACCCCCCACCCCCACCCCACCCCTCTTCTCTTAAGCCTGCGTTGCAGCGAGTCTGACATTTCCATTGCTAATCAGCCGATATCTGACAGCCGTCGAGGTTCGACACGGCGCCCGGCGAGGAACTCAAAATGTATTCCTCTGCTGACACCTTCCAAACCGGAATCAAGAAGGTGAAAGGCCAGTGTATTAACCTATTGAGCGACGCCGCCCTCCTGCCCCTCCCTCCTCCGCTGTGCATTATTGACAAGTTGGAACATTCACTGTCCTCAGGTTCCCCCGAGCCGCCGCCGGGGCCCTCAAACGATGCAAACGTTCCCTCCTCCAAAATCCTCGCCCGCCTCGGCTTTTGGGCGCGGGATCAGACGTGTGCCCCATTTCCCTCGGCGCGCATTGGAGTCCCATTCACGCCGGCCCTCACAAAGCCCTCGAGTATAATCTTGTCTGGTCTGCAGCCCTGGAAGCAATTTTCTTCTCCTTTTTCCGCCGCTGTCTTGGAAATTGCCAGGTTAGAGGTTTTTTTTTGGGGGGGAGGGGGGCCTTGCACTAGTAAATCCTGCCATACATGGGTTTGGCCGCCCGAAATTTGATTATACTCAACACTTAGCCTCAAGCCCTCGGCTGCAAGTGCCACTGTTGTGCCTTGCTTACATTCATACTTTTATTCCAATTGTTTGAATATGGCAAGGGGATAAAAATAGACAGCGTTCGTCTGAGGCTGTGGGATGAGGCCGTGTGTGTGTCTGTGTGTGAGTGTTAGGGTTGCACAATATATTGTTTCAGCATCATCATTCTCAAACTATTTTCGCTGCTTTATAACAGAAAAAATCGCCCAATTCTTGTTTTCCATGAATAACCTACATGAGAAGTGTGTCTGGCATATCATTATTTACTCAGATTTAAATGTTCAGCACAGGCTGGTTCACATTCACAAAAAGTTCATAGAGTAAAAAGATCTTTTTCAGCTTTTTATTTTCAAAAACTTCATTCCCCTACAAAAATATATCATTTTACAATGTTTCGTTCTTTTCAAACTGAGGTTTTTAAGCCGTTTGGAAAAAAAATCCTGGCGATCATTCATTGATTCATTCATTATCCGAACCGCTTAATCCCAACCGGGGTTGCGGCAGGAGTGGGGCCCGGAACTTATGAGCGCGAGGTGGGGACCAGCCCTAGGCAGTGCACACACACTGACACCTTACGGGGCCAATGTAGGTTCGCCAATCAACCTACAGTGCAAGCTTTTGAGTGTGCGTGCCCTGCCCAGGGTCGGTCACTGCCTTGTGCCTGTAGTTCCCGGGATAGGCTCCGGTCCCTGCGACTCTGATAGGGATTGAGCGATTGGGACAGTGGGAGGAAAGCAGAGCGCCCGCAGGAAACCCACACGAACACGGGGAGAGCATGCAAACTCCACACGGAAAGGCCCTACAGCCGACCTGGGGATTGAACCCAGGACCTTCTCACTGTGAGGCAGCAGTGCTAACTTATGCGCCACCGTGCCACCCCTCATAGCAATCAGTTTAACCGCTTGAGTCACCAATCAACCTAAACTGCATGTTTTTGACGGCCCATTATTATTATTATTATTATTAGTAGTAGTAGTAGTATTATTATCATTATTATTATTATTATTATACAGCAATGTTGTGCAGCTCTGGTGTGTGAGGGTGTGTGTTGGGGGTAAAATGCCAAGTTTAGACCAAAAACAACCTCCATAACCTCATAGCTGAAACCGATGGCTTCTGATTTTCCTCGGTGGCTGTGTAAAATAGCAGACAGCCAAAGCGAGGCTGTCGTTCAGACGCCTAACAAGCCCGGCGCTCTGGACCCAGCCGGCTCCGCTTACAGCGAGGGGCCTGCAACAAAGGCCGACAGAAAGAATAGGCCACAATGGGTCATTTATGCCCCACCATATTGGGACAGAACCTCTCGGAACGGCCGCATAAAGGGCCCTCTGTCTCCCTGATCATGTGCTCTAAATTGTCTTCTGGGGTTGTTCCATTATTGTTAATAGATGGCATGATAAGGCCAGAGAAAGCGAGGTCCCTCTTAACAGACCCTTAAGGACTCGGCGAACAGTTCGGGGTCATTTAGAGCTGCAAAGCCATAAAAATAGAACTCGAGTGTATGATCTCAACGCAGCATGGAAGGAAAAGAGAGCGCCGGAAAAAGAGGGCCCTCGCAGCGACGAGATGGCCGCGAATAAAACGCGTCGTTTCCCTCGTGAAAGTTGAGGAAGAAGGTTGCGTGTTGCGGTTCGAGTTGGCTTTTATTGTTTTTTGTCCCCTCTCTATAAATAAGTCAGAGCTGTCAGCTGACGCACAACCCTAACGAATGTGGAATCCCCCCGACTACAGACGTATCTATGCCGCCTCTCACTTGCCGACTCAGTTTTTGCTGACTGAATAAAGTGGGACTCTGTCCTTAAAACAACAAACCAGATCTGAAAAGAAAAGGCCTATACGTTTATTTAAACGTATAAAAATGCTTGAGGATCAGGTGCCAACCTTTATGCCCCTTTATGCCAAGCACCCAGACACTGGAGCTCGGGAGTTTGGGAGCACTGAGGCCCATTTTGCGGCAGCAGACCCAGAGACCGCATGAAAGCAAGCCCGAGGCTTACCACACAAGCGCACGTGCTTAAGACTAGATGCTTTTAAAACGAGCGACTACTGGAAAGCTACTTATAAATAACATTGTGATTGGTTGCAGTGAGAATTAAAAGCAGATGAGTTGCAAAATAAAATGTGGATGCCGGAGCCTTGTTGTTTCCCTGCAGCTCGATATAACAGCCAAAGATCTGTGCTGGCTTTTAAAGCAGCAACTTTCTGCCTGTTTTCTTTTGACAGTCTGAACTACATCTGGGCTGTTAATTTAAAACATCTTTAGATTATTTGGAAAACTTTGATTATTTAGATTTTAAGTTTCTTAATACAGTTTTCAATACTTTTTAAAAATTCTGGCTTGTAATAGTTTAATAGCATAAGTACAAACCTTATCAGGACCTTAAAAAAAACCCAAAACTTGTTTTTTATTCATATTTGAAGTTACATTTTCAATTAGTTGTAATATTGATTTGAGATCAGATCACCCAGCCCTACTGCTGACTGTGGTCCGTAAAAAAACCCCTCCGTTATCCGCACGCAGCGCTGGACGAACTCATGAGCAGGTGTGGAGGCCATAATGCAGCCTACAATACCGCCTTCTCTGATGGCGGCGACAAGGCAAGGACGTGTCACGAACAGTTATCCGCCGGGCCATTATGTCTTTTGTGCTCGGTGTTTTTTTTTCTCTCCTCACATTCCGCCCGTCATGATATTAGCCCCATGCACCTGGGCAACAATAAAGGCTAATTAATAACTCCATTCCTTCGTACCTGTCAAGGTCACTCAGATGTTTTCGCCTGTTCTCCTCACTCCCATCATGCAGCAGTCAGAGAACAAATAGAAGACGACGTGGACACAGACAGAGACGCGAGGCCAAACCTAAAAATTGGCATTTTGCGCAGTTTGTATGGTCTTGGCCTGAGCCAAATCCAAGGACACGTGGCCCCTGTTTATACCGTAGGAGTGTTACCAAGTTTTGGGGAAGGTAGAGCTACTGAGAAAAAGTAGCTACAGGCCAAAGGTTCTTGCGTCCATTGTCGCCAAGGTAGAATCCATCCTCACAGTCACAGTGAAACATGTAGTAGCGTGTCGTAACCTTTAGCATTCAACAGGGCGCGATACAGTAAATAGACGTAGTGTCAAATGTCATGTCATAATGAAAAGGGAACGTAAACCTTCGTATGATTGGCGTTGCTCATAATATGACATTGCACAAGACGCCGACATTTAGCAGCAAGTAGTAGATGCCACTTCTGTGCGCTGTTAGTAGAGCCCGGCCTAGCCTAGCTGAGCCAAGCCGAGCTTAGCCTAGCCCAGGCGCTGGCGCAGCTTTCTCCTGCCCTCGGGGGCCCCAACGCGAGCCCGCCGGCACATGTTCTGCGGCCGAGCCGATTAAAGCTCTCGCTGCGCCACCGCCGCCGCTGGCCCGCCTCCAGTCGCTCACGAAGTTTCAGCGCTCCCTACCATCGGGGCCCTTTTTCTGTGTCATTACTTCACTGCGCAACCATTTTACTGTTGAAACTAAAAAAATAAGGGCAAACCAAATTTGAAGACTGGGGAGGCTAGGGAGGGAGGGAGGGAGGGATGGATGGATGGATAGATGGAGGGGAGGGTTTTTAGGGGAGATTATTGTGGGTGTCTTTTTTTCCACTTCAGCCTTGGAGTGTGTGGCTATAATTTCAGATGTGGGGAGGAAGGGCCGCATGCTGAACGCATTTGAGGGAAGAGCCAGCCGTGCGCCAGAGAGGTCGCGGTTAGGATGGGAGGGGCGCGCTGTGTACCAGGACATCTTTTCTTTCTTATATTGTTTCTCTTTCTCCCTCTCCTTTTTTCTCTCTTTCCAGTGCACACTTCTCTTATCCCCCCCCCGTCCCACCCCTCCTTTTTCTTTCTCAGTCTTACTCCCTCCTCTCCCTCTCTCCCACTAGCCTAAGCCTTAACTCATATTATCTCCCTTTATTCCTTCTTATCTCCTTCTCCTTCTCATCCTCCTTGCTTTTGTGAGGTGTTTTTTTTTCCTCATCGTTTTTCCGGTGTAATGCCCATTATAAATATCCTTTATTGCATGCCGGTTCCAGAGATCTGAGCTTCACTTTCTGCCCAGCCGGACAGAGCCCGTCCCGTCCTTTATGGCTCTTCTGTGGTAGAGTGATCAGTAAAAATTTAATGACACCATAAAATGATAAAAATGCCATTAATTTATCACGTCGCTTGATGCAGCCGGTAGTAAAGTTATGATAGTTGGCTAAGTATTTTTCTTCTTCTTCTTCCCCGGGGCCTTCAAACAAAAAAAGCCTGATGCCGTGCATAAATTATCGCCCCGATTTTTCACTATAATACTAATGCTGCAACATAAATTATGACGATAAGTATATAAAACACAGTGTGTAAACTTTTATGGAAATGCAGTTTGCTCAGGCGATGTGCATTTAGGCTAATGTTCGTCTGCAGCATCCCGCTGGAGCACTCCCTCGATTGCATTCTCACTAATGCTTCCTAATCGGGGGGGAGAAGACCGTTGTCTGACCCTAAAGCCGAACCCGGTCCAAGTCCTACAGCGGCCGGGACTGTGTGCAGTTTAAAGGTGGGGAGATGAAGATGGACCTCCTTCGGTCCACAATTGCTCCCCGTTGACTTGTTCGTTAATTATTTCTGCGCCCGGCGAAAGGGAGGACGGGAGGGAGGGAAAGTTTAGCGTCGCGGCAGTGATGGATGAAACTCGGTGATGGATGGCTCCTGTTCTTTTCCCATCCGAGCTCCTACATAATGCTTAATGATCATGAGTTTATAAAAGGCCTTGATTGATCAGAGAGGGTCGGCCGAGCGCGGGGGAGGGAAGAAGCGGCTAATTTATTACAGATCTCCTCCCAAACACACACACACAACACTAAATGCACATCCAAAGATCTCCGATTCCTCCCGACCGTCCAACTAATCTCATATCTGTCAATTTGTCATCAGTGGGGGGAAGAAGGAGAGGGGGTCTGCGTGCTCCTTTCATTAAGCGCAATAATGTGCCCCGGTGATGAATACGGCGGCGTAGGAGGAAGCGAGGCACTGTGCTTGTCGCGCCCAGCTCCGTCTCATCCTCACAAAGCCGCCCGGGGGGCCACTACGGGGGCCGGCAGCGTATATCATAATTAGAAAACACTTAAGTAAGCAAAGCACAGTCAAGACAGGCAGTTCTTAATGACAGCCCATAAGCAGGTAGTGGTTAATTGTACATCAAAATCACTCAGACGGCCATAAATAATGATTGTTCCTTCAAGCGCGGCAGGAAATTGCTCTACACACACACTCTCTCTCTATCTCCTCGCTCTCGGAAAGAGCTGGTACGCAAAGAGTTTAATTGAAGCAATCTCTTTTTTTTTTGCGTGCGGATGAGAGATTTCTCCATTTCTGATATATGTTTACGAGCTCGGCTGTAGGTTATCCTTAGCTTTTTACGCGGCTTTAGCGTAGCATAGCAGCAACAGATGTAGCGGCAGCGCTGACACCTTGAGCTGTGGTAGTAATGTTCTGCTGTATAAAGAACAATCTCGCAACAATGGCTCCCTGGTGGGTTTCTTATTTCGACTGGGTGGGAGGGGAGAGAAAAAAAAGGTGTAAACAAACAAACGAGCGAAGCGGCGAAAAGGTGAATGCACACATTGGTGTCTGTGTCTTCCCGGCGTAGCTGGGGAGCTGTTAGCATTGTGTCAGGAGCCCACCTGGATGGCTGTTCCCACTGTGTGTGATAGGCCCTCTCTAAGGAAAGGTGGGGGGTGAGGAGCGAGAAAGACAGCCGATCGCACCGTTTCGAGCCCGGAAAAAAACCAATAGCTCTCCCGGGGAGCGGAAAACAAAACAAATGTCGAGGGCCCGAATCGCCGGAGAGGGGGAGATTACTCGCGTCATGCCGAGCCCAAGTGTCCGTCTCGTCCTTCTTGGAAAAGCGATGGCTCGGCTAATGCCCCGGCGCTCTCGCGGCAGAACTAGGTCATTTAACAATGGGCCCGAGCAGCGGTCGGCCCTCTTCCTCTGCATAATACATTAAGCATAATGTGCGGCCGCCCGTTTGGATATGGGTGGCGGGGGGGAGAGGCCTCCCTCGAAGCTGTTATTTTATTCCATCAATACGCGAGGACGTGACATTTAATATTGTCGTTGCCGGAATGACAGGGTTTCATTGTGCGGCGGCGGCGGCGACGGCGGAGCGATGCTGGGTTTAATCGGAGCCGAAAGCGACACGACAAAAGGGAAAACGCAATGCGTTCTTTAAAGCAGCCGCTCTGAATAAATGATAGGCAGGGAGTTCAGGACGCCAGAGACGGGGCAAGAGCACTGCAAAGATAACAGGAGAGAGAGGAGGAGGAGGAGGAGGAGGAAGAAGAAGAAGAAGAATCTAAGCGCTTTGCTACAAAGTCCCCACTCCCATTGTGTGCACGGGATCCTTCAGCGTGTTGTTCCTAAATCCTTTTTGTACCAACGAGAGCTTTTAGCGTCTCCGACTCTGATCCGCAAAAGGTTCCAACTGAAGAAGTGGGTGAATGAAGACATGCGCGATAAAGAGGGAGTGACACTAGGGTGTCAAAACATACAAAAGGACTGTACGCCTTTTATGGCAACACAGAACACATGTAATGATTAATGTATTCCAAGCATGTCAATTCGAATTCGAGTCCCAACTGGATACGAAAGGGGAAAGAAATGGTACAGCAAAACGGATTTAGCAGGTCGCCAGTTTAAGATGGTCAGTAAATATTTCATTGTGACCAGCTTAAGTTGCTTTGGGACGGTCCAAGCCCCTTTTTGGGAATGAATCAGGCTGAGGAAACAGCTTAAGCTGTGTTGTAAACCCTTGGTTTCTTGGCCAACATGAAGCCGTAATTACCAGGAAAAATTTAAAGTAGGGATGCTCGATAAGGGAATTATTAGCCGATGCTGATAATTAGCCGTCTTTCATGCAGTATATCTGCCACTAAGGCATAGTTAAGCACGAGCGCAGGCAGAGTTGAGCGCGTAAAGGCAAGATATTTTGCTCACCAAAATTCCACTGTAAGGCGCTAAGAATTTTGCCACAAAAATAACGTCATAACTCTGACATTTCTAACACAGCACCAAGTCAGGCGAGTGTGAAAGCAGAGTTGAGCGAGGGTGGAACATTTCCAGCGTAGTGCACAACATTTTAACAAATGGTCACTTCCCGCCCTATGTGATGTACCAAGTCAAATAGGGTGCGTGTGACACTCCATGAGCACTACCTAGTTAGTCTACCACCCCGGCTATTCCCTGAGATGTGTACTACCACGTAGAAAAGTATCATAAGAGCGCTATACCTATTACACTATTAAGTGCGGCAGTACGCGGCTCGGGACACAGCCCATGTGCTGGTTCTCATTTGTTAAGTGAGGCCGATGACATAGAAAAAGCAATTATCGGCCGATTCCGATATGATTCCAATATTATCCTGCATCCCTAGTTTAAATCTCTAAGAAGCTCGTTTACAACATTTAGAAAACACTCAAATCCAAAGCAGTGCCCCTGAAGCAACTTGACCAGGGGCTCAGTGGTGGTAGTGTTGGAGGCTGGATACTGCTGGACTGCTGTAGGAAGGGGTGTTGAACCTAGACCAACACCTGCAACTCTTTTTGACACCCTTTGTCATCTTTGTGCACTAGAGACGTTGCACGAATTTGACCAGGTATGAGGTTAAAAATGAAAACCAGAATTTGAGCTTGTTGTTAAGTTTTCTCTTCTGTGTTGTGTGCAGGAGAGATCTCATTTCGACAGTTTGGGACATCACCTGGGCAAGCTGGGCGAAGACGGCAAGATTGGACAACGAGTCATTGACCTGACCAGGCCGGAGGATCTCGACGGTAAGATTTCTTCCCATGCTCCGAGGAGATTTATTCCCTTTCCAGATGTACATTTCATGCAATTTATCGCTCAGTTTTGGACTGTCTTTATCTCCGCTTTATCAGATTTAGTGTATGTTTTGAACCAGATCCAAGCGGCTGATGATTTCGACTGCTCTCGCCCTATAAGTCTGCTTTTCTGTCAAGATTATTGAGCGAGTGCGAGTCCTTAAAAAAATGTTGGAGTGGGTCGGTTTCTCAAGCATCCCGGCTTCCACAGAGTCAATGCTCGGACTGTGCCATTGTGAGCTAGGAGGACTGATCTGGGAGACCTGTATGTGTGTGTTTGTGTGTTTTAGTGTGTGTGGCGGTCTACAGGGCCACGTTTGAAGGTCTTCACACCTAAGTGTGTAGAAGACAAGCTGGAGGACAAAGCTGGCCCTTCTCCAAGCTTTGGCCTGTGATGCCTCTGTCTGGGTTTGAGGTTGAGGGCTAGGAGGAGGAGGAGCTCCTGATCACACTCACACGACAAACCGTCATCCGGCTTTGTGATGCCGATTTTCTAACGGTACTGGGGCGAGCTCATGCAGGGGCGACGGAGCATAGCAAATATTTGTAACAGTTTCCATGGTAGTTAGAGCAAGACAGAGAGGGAAAAAAATATAGTAGTATATTTAAGAGCGTTTTATGAGAATTGCCGAATATTTCTCAGACTTTTTACGACAGTCAAACATATTTAATGTGACAGATTGGGGGAAAGAGGTTTTTGTGCTTGAACATGGCAACAAAAAAGTTGCACCGCGATCTGATACCCACTGCCGACATCGGGCCGATTCAGGTAAAAACAATATATATTATATTATGCATTATACATTAGTATACATTTGGAGCAGTTAGCAGCGTAGTAGTTAGGGAGTTCGCCCCAAGATTGGAAGGTCGCTGGTTCGAATCATGAATCTTTAACAGGTACTCATGAGCGAGGTACCGTCCCCAAACACTGCTCCCCGGGTGCTGTCCGCTTCTCCTTCACGGATGGGTCAAATGCAGAGGTCACATTCCATTGTGGTGCATTGTGTGCTGTGTTTACAATCACAAATTAATCTCTCCCTTTCCCATTATAACCAAAAATAATTTTGGTTATTGTCAATTAGTGTGATGTTCAGAGTGTTAACTTCTTCAAACAATTTGATGCACCTCATTTAGATACAAGTACTTCATTTAATGCTTAAACGCAGAAATATCATGTTGGCACAGACCAGAAAAAGTGTTGCTTCTATCTGTGATTATTTTGGCACGAATCAGTACTTTAGGTTTAAATTAAGTGTCAAGACAAATCCCATATTTGTTTTCTATGCGAATTTTTTGACTTAATTAGTCAGAGCAGGGCAGGTCCGTCCTCTCCTCCTGTCTCCGGTCACGGGGTTGTGAGAACTCTTCTTCTGTGGCCTTGGATGGAGTCGGGAACAGATTTTTAGGGCCACGCCAGGCATCCCAGAATCTTCGGGCCTAAAAGCCGGTGTTTAATGTGGATGAGGGTGTGATGGAAAGGGCATCGTGGGGCATCTCTCAGCAGGGAGTTCCCAGCAGGCACTGGTCCTGTTCCCAGGGGGCCGTAGGGTGGATCTGGAGCAGGGATTGCTAACTGGCGCGTCTCGTCCATCTGCCCGGCTCTCGCCCGCCCGAGCGAGTGATGGGATGCAAGCAACTTTTGGAAGGCGAGGCGTCCCACATTAAAAAGTCTCTTTTTTTAAAGAAACTAAAATCTGTTTACGTGTCAAAAAAGCGGCAAGTTTGTTTACTTTGGGCTCCGTGTGTTTGGAACCTTTACGATGCGCCCAGGCAAACAAATTCCAGTCCTCCACTATGAGAAATTAAAGGAATGTAAGCTCAGCGTGTGTTACACTTAGTCCGCACGGGGAGGGGCAGAGGGAACCGGGGATTGTTATTACTATTAGTTTATTAACCCGCCTTATTTAGAAGTGTTGCTAACACTTTTTTGGACAGACGTCTTCACGGCTCACATTGTGGCTCGTAAGTGATTCATCCGATAACCAGCTAGCGTGTTGGTTCCCACGACGACCCACTTCACTGCGACGTAACGCTGGCCGGGGCAGGGCTCGTATAGCCGCGCTTTTCCAAGCAGAGGAAAATTACTGAGGGATTTTCACGCCGGCCGTTACAACAGGCCGCTTCAGAGCGCCGAGGCCTGGCCCCCGCGGAAAAGAAGCCCGCCATTGTGAGGCGGGCCCCGGGGGCGTAAAGCGGCCCTCTGTTGTCGCCGTAACGCGCCGAAAGCTTTAGGTTGCTTAAACTAATATTTGCGAAGCACGCAGGCGACCAAATTAACAGCTGCCAAAAACTCTAACGAGAGAGCGAGAGAGAGGGGGAACGCTGGAAAAATAGTGGGCCCAGGGTATGGAAATAGATAGAATTTCCTTCATTTCACGAGAAAAGCCGCCCGCCACATGCATCGGCCGGCCGCAAAGTCATTAGGTCTTTTTAAGCTCAGATGAAAAACATTAACAAATACCACAATGGGCTTCAGCGTGGGCCCCTTTGTTCATTCACATATGGCGGCTCACGTTGGGACGTGAGGCCGTTCCTACCGCCTTCATCAGCCCGAGCTCCTGGCAGAACAAAAGGGGCGTTTGGGGGAACGCGCGGGGCAGGAAACCGGCGTAATCCGAGCCAAATTTTTGGGACAGTATCGGCCAAGACGGGGAACGACTGGTTAAGTTGGAAGTAGTCGCGCAACTTCATAACACACAGGGAAACGGTCCAACTTCGACTCCTACCGTTTTAGTTATTTATTTGTTTGGAGTGTGGCAGCTAAAGGACGTCGCCGAGCTATTACGAAGCAATTATTTTGAGTTCACGCCGACGTTCTTTCCCACTGTGTGAAAAAAATACAGTTGGGTCATGAGATTTTTTTTTCTTGTGGTAAAAGCCCTGACATTCAGCATTCCTGCAGCAGAAGTTTAGAATGATAAAGCGGGAGAACCAGAAGCGCGTTTGAGTTTTTGTTTAGAGGACGATCTCAGGATAGCCGTGGGGAATTCTACAGGTGAAATAAAGTGTAACACGCTCCAATCGATGTTATTGTGCACTAGATTAGAGACAACAGTACGTGTGCGAGTGTAAGTCTCATTATATTGATTCCCTAGAAGCGGCAAGAAAAGGAATTTAGCGCATCCCCACTTCAGAAGACCGCGCCGGCGTCCAAGGTGAGCGTCGCGGCAGAAATAATAGCGGGAGCGAGCGAGTCGCAACACGCCAGGGCTCTCGTCCCCCCGTGCACTCCGACTCACATGCAACAGAATTCCAAACATCCAGCAGGAAAGGGGAAGAAGAAGAAGAAGAAGAAGAAGCGACTGGCATGTTGAAGTGTTAGAGCTTAGATCGCATGTAATTTGTAACGGTTTAATTAGCAGAATATGAGCTGCGGCTGTGTGAATGAGACGCGCTGGAGCCTTGTGCCCTGATCTGCTGATCCTCCCTTCCAGCCGAGAGCCTCCTTTGTGGGCGCTGAAATATCTTTAAGGAGACGGCGTCTCGCTCCTGATTGGATCCGGCGCGTCGGGGCCCGGCAGGTTTGCGTGATTGTTGCTCGTTCAGCGGTGCGAAGCCTTGGGAGCGGATTCTTCAGTGACAGTCCGTGTATGTGTGTGTGTGTGTGTGTAAGTTTGAGCGTGTGTGCCCTCGGAACAAAAGCGCGGCCTTTAGCGGTGAGGTTGAGCCTGTCGGCTCTGTTCCGCGCTTTGTCAGGTCCGGGCTTGCTACAGACAGGTGTGCTAGCCTGATGGGCTCCTTCTCTCTCTCTCTCTCTCTCTCTCTCTCTTTTTTCTTTCTTTCTCCCTCCCTTTTTTTCCCGTTCCCACAGTTCACCCATTCGCCGTCCCCGCCGCTCACCTGAGCCGACGGGCGAGATGGTGGGGGGGGACTGTGAGGGGATTCTCGTATCTTTTTCCTGCTTGCGGCACGAGGCACCGTAAATCCCACTAAAGCCTATTAAAAGCCCCCCGCGTCCCCCCACCCCCCGCCTCGCTTCGGCTCCCCCGCTCACCCCAGGGGTTCTCCCCCGTGGCATCCCTAAACATCTGTATTTATTTACACAATCACACACCTAACTAGGTAATTCTTTAAAATGTCTGGCGGGGAGAAAAAAATCAATTAATGCTAATTTGTAAAATGTCAGAGGTGCGCCGCTCCTCTTTTATTAAACAACAACTCAAAAGGGGGGGGGGACAGAGAAGGAAAAAAAAAAACAGAGGATGACTGGGAAAAACACACAGGTCGGAGCCGACTGCCTGCTAGTCTGATTAAGAGCTGCTTCTGATTAAGGCGCGATCGCGAGGGTGGCGGCGCGAGGCGAATACTTTCGGGGCGTCTGGGACCACCCATTGCACAGAATGGGGGACATTGGGGGCCCCGTGAGAATGCCACACACACTAACTCAGTCAACTCCTTTTTTCATGGACTGGTCGTTTGCAGAACCAGTCTCTGCGGGATCCCATTCCTGCGGTCCCTGCAGAAAACAGGCATCAGTGAGGGACAAACACACACACACACACACTCTCTCTCTCTCTAAGCACAGGGCGTGAATCTGGTTGCTACTGCGTGCACCACGGAGCCCAGAACTCACCCCGGAAAACCCACCCGACCCCCAGACGAGCCCCCGCACCATCCTCCCTCCATGCCCCTCCGAAACGGCACCGTTTTCTCTCCCGGAGAACGGAGGTCCGCGTCGTCACGCTCGCCTCATAAGCCGTTCACCTCTGCCCGTATCAACATGCATGCCAGTATATAAATTGCTGAATCAGTGTCAGCGGTAAAGTAATGGCATTGGCCGGGAACCTCATAAATTACGGGCACTCGCTCTCTCTCTCCCCCTCCCGCAGCTAAGATGCTGAAAGAGCCGGCGCTCGGAGGGATGGAGGGAGGGAGAGAGAGAGAGAGCGAGAGAGAGGGGGGCACGCTGGCTTGGCGGGGGTAATGAATGCCTTCATCTGGCCCCGGCAGTCAGCAGATTGCCCCGCGTTGATGGATACTGTCAGCCCCTCGCCACACTACATTTCATTGCACAATAAACATGGCTGTCAAAAGCAAACAAAGTGATATCAATTTATCCCGCGCCCGTGAGCGCCTGCTAAATGAAATTAATGTACTGTGGGGGAGCTAGTGTATTATCCCCGCTGCGACCGCCTCCGACAGGGTTCCCTCCCGATGTAAGGGATGCTGGAGACGGGGAACCCGGGGGGCTTTTTATTTCCCCCGTTGTCGTCGTTGTTGTTGTTGTCGTCGTCGTACTTGTCGTCGCTGGTGTTCCTGCGAGGCGGTTAGTTGTAGTGTCTGTTGCGCTACCGAGCCAGAGCCTGTTTGCGAGATGTAGTTTCGGAGCGGACAAATGTAAGGGGTCGGCTCAGCACCGCTCCTGGCCGTGACTAATGAGGGAGGATCACGGGAGAGGGAGCGTGGGGAGAGGAGTAGATGCAGAAGAGCCTGGTTCGCTGAAATAACAGTGTAGACCAGCAGAGCTTTTTAAACAGGTTTCAAGATGCATAGTGCTTTTAAAGGTTGCTTAAGCTGGTTAGCCAGGCTGGTTTGGCACTAAAACCAGCCTCAAGAATTTCTAAAACACAGTGCAAGATAGTTTGGCAAGCTGGTTTGGAACTAAAACTAGCCTTAACATCTCCAAAACATAGATTAAGCTGAACTAAGGAACTAAAACTAGCCTGAGGTGCGTTTCCCAAAAGCTACGTTAGCAACTTACATAGTGTATATTATCAACTAACATAGTGTTGCTAACGTGGTTAGCAATATGTTAGCAACTATGCTTTTGAAAAAACGCACCCCTGAACAGCTTTACCGCTTAGGTTGGTTTGAAAGTAGATTCGGTTCTAAAACTCACTTGTACTTTTACAAAACACAGCTTAAGTTGGCTTGCTAAGCAGGTCTGGCACTGAAACTAGCATGAAGGTTCCTGGAACATAAGCCACTAAAACCAACCTAAAGATTTCCAAGACACTGTTTAAGCTGGTTTGTCAAGCTAGCTTGGAACTGAAACCAGCTTGTAGATTTTCTGAAGCTACTGACCTCAGTTGGGGTCCTTAAGGTGGTCACCAGTTAAAACCCTGCTAGCCAGAGCTTCTAATTTTCTAGTAATTCTGAAATCATAGCAGCCGCATCAGTGTTGCTGCACTAAACCCCCAAGAGTCCTGCCTGATGTACTCTGACCGAGCGGGGAGGTAAATTCTTCTGGTCGGTCAGATAAAATGAACCCATGTACCAGACCCTGAAAGTGGATTTGAATAGTAAACATAAGCTAGCGGAAGAGTCTCCTGAGGGTTCAGCTACGAGCTTTAAAAGGGCCTGGGGAATAGAGCCTCCTGCTGGCTTCTCAGAGCCCAAAGCCCAGCCTCCTCACTACTGCCGTGTGTGTGTGTGTGTCAGTGTGTACACGCACCATGCAAGGGACGAGTCTTAGATAAAAGCCAGATTCTCTACGGCCTCTTTGGTTGCCCCTCCTCGTACTACTTGTTTTACCAGCGCCCCCGCTCTCCGAGTAGACTTGACTGTTACACTTCCACATCTCCAGCGTGCCAAGCTCCATAGCTCATTACGAGGTTTTAGTTTGTTTATCCAGCGGGGGTAAGAATAGAAAAATCGGACCAGGTAGCGCGTGCCAAGACGCGCAAGATGCGCGCTCCTAATGAATTTCGCATCACATGTGGGCGATGAAATATTCATGGCTCATTCCGAGCCTTCTTTTCCACTTTTTGGATCATTAAAGATGTATCGTAGCATATGGAAAGGCCTTTTTTGGTTTGTTTTATTTTTCAGGCCTTGTTTATCAACATGTTTTTGTTTGTTGAAATATTCATACGGCTTTTATTTAATTCTTTCACATCTTACATATAAAAGGAAGCAAAATTCGCGCGCAAGCAGAAAACGCTTTCGCGTCGCCGCGAGTGAGCCGTGGGAGCGACGAGGCCGGCGAGGCTGATTGAGGGCGGCCTGATTGAGCGGCTGATCGCCCGAGTTTATTTCGCCGAGACTTTTCAGCCCTTAGACATACAAGCATGTAATGCGTTTACAAGTTTATAACTTGTACATTTGTGGCATTTAGCAGATGCTCTTCTCCACAGCGGCTTTCATTTTCTAATTACGGGAACCGTCTCACTGGAGCGAGTCTGAGTTAAGACTCTAGTTCAGGGGTCCAGTGGTGGTAGTTCTCACGAGTTGGATTTCACCATACAATCCCCTGCTTTGTCCTTTGATATCTTACCAACTATCCAACACCTCCCCCAAAATGAGCAAATGAGGGTTAAATGTGGCATAAAGAAGGAAAAATGTTGAAGAATGATGTAAAACGTTTTGTGTTTATTGAATTTAAGTTTGATTGTGGATAATCGTTGACCTCCTAGCAATAGCTCCTTACGAGTCAAAGTGCTCTTCTTCTGGATTTGTTTCAGCGTTTCCCAACCCACGAAGCCTCCTTGTTCTATCCTCCTGACCGTGGCTTTGTTTAGACGAGAGGTGGAATACACACATACACACACACACACACACACACACAGCCGAGGCCGGTCTTTGGTCCGTTTCCAGTCACAGTGATGTGCTGATGGCCCTTGTGCCCTGCTTAGTTGATTAATGGTTTGCACTCGCTCTCTCCTTCTTCTTGCCACGGTGTTTCCAGGGAGTAAGGCCCTGAATGGCTCTGCAGATAAACCACAGCAGTATTATTGTTGGCCAACAGGAGGCGCCAGCACCACCGAGGCCCGGGTCTTCAGGGAATCCCGGGGAAGGAACCCCAACGAGCCTCACATCAAACGGCCCATGAACGCCTTCATGGTGTGGGCTAAAGACGAGCGGCGCAAAATCCTGCAGGCCTTCCCAGACATGCACAACTCCAACATCAGCAAAATCCTGGGTAAGTCCGCAAAATAAAAGACCCTAAAATCAATCGGCAGCCGGGGCTACGTCTGTATCGGCTGCCAGTGTTCGTTTTGGATGAAGCCATGTTCCTTAAGAATAACTGAACTCTAACGCGGGGCTTTACAGCGTGTTCCAGGGAGACGCTATAGACGGGGCTCGGAAAGCTCGTGAAAGAAAAGCGCCTTTGCTTGTATTGGATCGTTTTGAGTCGAAAGTCTTGTTAGCACAGTCGTTCAAAGGGCCGCTCGGCATCCTTGAACGACTTTGCTGTCCTTTGGAAGGGCTCCCGAGACACCTACCGTGGCGCGAATGACTGTTAAGAGCATAATGAAGGCTTTGTCTAGTATTAAGTATATGAACATGAAAAGGGCCGTTAAGTTTATGTCCTCTCGCTTTGGAAATGCTTTGATATCTCGGCTAGATGTATACGCTTAATACAGCAATACAGAATTCGTCAAGTGTAAAAATGATCTAGCGTGATCTGGCAAATCTACCGTAAATTTGGTAACAAGAAAAAACTGACCGTCTTTCGCCAGAGAACAAAACATTGTTGAGGTCAGTGAAGCGATTGCCAGAAACAAGGGCCTGAAACAATTCAGTGAGTAAGATGGAGATTGAGCTTAATTACAGGAACTGTTTACAGAGAAAGCAGGAACGAGATTTAGATCTGGCCTAACTTAAGCTCTATTCAGGGAACGGACCAGAGTAAAAACAAAGTGCTAACCCATTTTCATCAAAATGCGCTTTTTTGGGGCGTCAAAACCATGAAACGAACCGAACCGAACAAAACAATTTTTTTAACAATAAATAAGAGCTAACATTAGCCATTTTAGCATCAACTATTATGCCATTAGGTATTATGATAATAGCATACTGGTAGCCACATGTAGTAGTACTCTTTACAGCCTGTTGTGGTAATAACTGACCCCAGCACAGCCCTAATCCACGTCAACGCGGGGTCGGTGGAGCGGCGCTGTTAGAGCGGCTCGCTCAGATGGATTTAGGAGCCGTCACGCGGCCCAGTGTTTGTCATGAAAAATGACGGGGCTAAATGGGTCTCGTCCCACAGTGCTGCGAGTCAATAGATCACGGCCTACTAAAAGTCCCGTCAGCCTGGACACACTGAAGGCTGGAGATATTTACTGGCCGGTTGTTTCCGCTAATGCAGCACAAGGCAGGCCGTCAGAGCAGCAAGCTCGGGAACAGTTCGGCACAATCGTTTGACGTCAGCACAGACTCAGAGCGAAAGCGAATACGCCAGTCAAGCAGACCAATTTGCTTAGGGAAAATGTTGTCACTTTCGTATTTGGTCATTTATGAATGCACTGACCTTTACATTTATGTCATTTATAAGAAACTCAACCCAAGCAACTATAAGAAAGCCTAATTGTGTTAGTAGGATAAAGTTGACTTGAAAAGACAATCTCATGGTTTGTAGTAAGCGTCCTACCACGTGGCAACCAGGGCTGTAAATGACAAGTGTCGTCACAATATGACGTTCTATAAATTCAGCAGAAAATAATTTAGCAGCAAAAAATTCAGCGGAAAATAATGCCTTAAAAATTGTCTGAATACATATGTGACCCGATCTGCCGTAATGAGTCGGAAGTCGGCGTTCGGCGTTCTGTTTATTTAGACACGGGCCGATTATGTTGAAAAACATCAAAAATATCGATTTTTCTTTTTTGGAGACCAGATTAATTTTGAAGACCTTTTCTTTCATATAAGACCAAAACAGGACAATCAATATTTTTGATGTTTTCCAACATAATCGGCCCGTATCTAAATAAATAGAACGCCAACTTCCGAGTCATTACAGCAGATCGGGTCACATATTTTGTTCTGCTTAAGATAACAATTGACTTAAATACTGTTTTCCAGACTAAAACAATGTAATAATTACACACCCATATGTAAACGCTAAATTATTTATTATTAAACTAACATCTCAAAAATGAATCGTTTAAACACAGTTGTGTAATTTTGTGACGGTCCCTAGTCCTGCTGCACCAAAACGATCAGGAACAGAAAGACTACGAGCGAGAGCCGGTGTTAAGGAAATTAAACAGTATAATGGTGTGATTTGCTTTCTGTTACATAACGAATAAAGCATGCGTGCATTTACAGACTGGCTCCACAGATGCCACCGATACCCGATCCAGCAATTTAAATCGTTACCGGACCAATATCCAATCCACATATCGGATCGGTGCCGTCTCTAAAATCAAATCACGAAAGCGAATAAAATCTCATTTAACATTTGAATTCCTCATGGTAGCCTGTGTTATGACTCTTAATATAAGTTGTGGTGAAACCAGCTAATGGAGTCTTTTCGCGCTTCATTTTGGATTGACGTTATGTGCTTGTTGATCACTGAATCTGTATAGATTTATATATTATTACATCCCATTGGCCGTCGTCACTCCTTTAAATTTGCGTTTGCTACACAGCTGAATTGTAGAGGCGATATGAGCTGTTTGCTGGACTTGACTCGAATGTCGACTGAGCGCTCCCTCTCTCCGTTATCAGGCTCTCGCTGGAAGTCCATGTCGAACCAGGAGAAGCAGCCCTACTACGAGGAGCAGGCCCGTCTCAGCAAGATCCACCTGGAGAAGTACCCCAACTACAAGTACAAGCCGCGGCCCAAGCGCACCTGCATCATCGACGGCAAGAAGCTGCGCATAGGCGAGTACAAGCAGTTGATGCGCACGCGGAGGCAGGAGATGCGGCAGTTCTTCACCGTGGGGTAGGTGCGCAGTGATGCTGACCCACAGCCGGGTCACCTCACAACTCCCAGCCTCCTCAAGAGGGCTGCGTTACTAACTCGGAAATGGCTAGCGCATGCTCAAAAAGTCGCCCTAGAATGACTATCTGCAATTATACATTAATACGTCCGTTTATTAGAATAAAAAAAATCTAAGAATTAGCTGAAATGATGCTTGGATCAAGGCTGGACAGAATTTTATTACATTCTTGTAATCACAGACGGTCTGTGTAGCCACTATGTGCATATTCAGTTATTTATCATATTGATATTTTAAATCAATTAAACTAGGGCTGCAAATAATGATTATTTTGATAGTCCTTTAATGAGAAGAAATGTTGACGAATTAATCATTTAGTTGCTTTAAAATAGACAAAGAAAAACATGCGTAAAACATACAATAAATCTTTAAAAAATAGATGTAAAAACAAATGATTGTTTAATATTTTAATTAATTTAAATGTTTGTAAGACATAAATAAATAAATCTAATTTAACTAATCCACTGTAAGAGCTTTTCCATAATGACGTGAGGAACGTACATAAATAACTAACAAGAAATGAGAAAATTGAATTATTTTAAGAATTAATTATGAATGATTACATGGATTAGTTCTTACTCCTAAATGAAGCTAAAAAGGAGACTTTTCAAATCTATTTCATTGTATGCATGTATCCAAACTATATATTATTTAATAGAATATTTTAAGCATTGGTTTTGGTATTTGGTCATCGTGCTTTGGTGCCATCGTAGTGCCTTCGGCCATTCGTAAAAAGCTGTTTGATTTGCCGTCTCTTGCCCGTGCCGGTCACCCCTCCCTAGTCAGTGTGATTGGAGTAATATGCGGGTGGTAGCTCTTTGAACAGCGTTTTAATTTTAATCAGCAGCCTTTTTAAGCTAGAAAAACCTGCCCTTTTTGTGGTATACAGAGCGATTACCTTACACCCTGTTCTCTCCTGTTCAACGTCCACCCTAAAGCCGGATTTGGAAGCAGCATTCTCGTTCAGTTGTTTAACAGTAACGATGTGTCATGTCGAGACAATGGTGTCATATTAAAGTTAAGCATGAAGGTGATGAGAGCTGGGAGGTAGTCGTCAGAGGAGGAGGTGGAGGAGGAGGAGGAGGAGGCGATGTTCGGTTCTGTAATTTACAACGTGGTCAGTGCAGGAGGTGGGGGGGTGGGGGGGTTGAAATGAAGCCTGCTCCACTGTTCCAGGTGTTCCCACTTCGGCCGGTGAGAAATACGAGCGCTGGAGTATCAATCAGGCCGGCCGAAGATGGCGGGCGGCAATTGCCCGTGTCGCTCCGACGCCAAAAAACGAGCGTTTTTTCGCCATTATTCCCGAATCACTGCGTCGTAACTAAGCTGAGATCTTTTCGACAGAGCCGCTGGCTGTGAGCAGCAAGGCCCGGGGATTTCGATCGGAGCGTTATTTTTCTTTTTTTTTTTCTTTTTAAGTGAAATAAAGAAAGGTCGGCGTTAGCGCCGGCTACTCTGCGTTCTTTCCGTTCTCGAATTCCCTCCGACTGTAATTGTTTTCCTGGACGGCCGATAAACTTGTCATCCTCCCCTCAAAGCCCTCTTAAGTGTCGGGGCCGTATTGCAGCAGAGCGGCGAGGTCTCGGACGGCGCTCGGCTGCCGTAAATCCTCTCTTTCTCCGTCTCACACGTTCCTTCTCTCTCTCTTTCTCTCTCTCCTTTTCTCAGGCAGCAGCCACAGACTCAGCTCCCCATCACCACCAGCGCGGGCGTGGTCTACCCTGGCGCCATAACCATGGCAACCACCACGCCCTCGCCTCACATGACCTCGGACTGCTCCAGCAACTCGGCCAGCCCCGAGCCGGCCATCCCCGTTATCCAGAGCACCTTCGGCATGAAGATGGAGCCTGGCGCCATGGTGACCGGCGACCCGGTCAACGGAGAGGACGAGATGGACATGTACGACGACTTCGAGGACGAGCCCAAATCAGACTACAGCAGCGAGAACGAGACGCAGGAGGCCGTCAGCGCAAACTGAGGCTTCTCTGGGCGCAATCCCCCCCCCCCAACCCCAACCCCACCTAGCCCATCCCTTAGACAAGAGAACCTGGAGATCTTTTCCTTGAGGAAGGAGAAGCTAAAGGAGAAGAAACAGGAGAAAGAGAGAAAACTCGTTTCTGATAATTATATCCTTTCAGGAGCCTGCATGCACATGTGGTGGCTCCCACAGATTCTAAACAGCTATTTGGTCTTAAACGTTTGTGTGAAGCAGTTTGATTGTGTTTTCGATTTTCATTTTTGCTTTTTTAAAAACAGAAATCTTATTTTATCTTTTGTTTTTTGATCGTTTTAAAACAAAACCGGGGTTATTGCCTGTAAAGTTAGGGAGGAAAGGACTTGAACATGGAAAACATTTGATATAAACTTATATCTCTCACAGTCTTACATTTTTCTTATGGATACACTTTTTTGTTTGTTTGTTTGTTTGTTTGTTTGTTTTGGTTTTTTAAAAGCTTACATTACTGTTTTTAAGGGGTTCTATATTTCTCTCAGGTATGTTGTGCCAGCCAACAGCTTGTGAATGTTTTTGATTTGAACTATTTAAAGCGAGAAAGACAGCAAAAAGTTCAGTTGAAATTTGTTCAAGCAAGTCACAAAATCCCCTTATCATCATCATCATTATTATTATTACTATTATTGTTATTATTATTATTATTACTATTATCATTTCATTTTTTCGAATTCAGACGTGCCAAACATTTCATAAGCTTCCTTTTAGTAATCTTAAATTTGAAAGTCTTAAGGGACAGAGAGACTACATGAGTCTTAGACAATCCTTCGCAATCGTGTCAAACTCGAAATAAAACCCCCAATCGCTTCTTTCCCTCCGCCTCCACTCCCCTAGTGAAGTACTCAGGAATTTAGAGGCTGCGTTAGATGCTGGACTTTAATGAGAAGGTCTCTAAGTCCGCTCTCGTCAGTTCCAGTTCCTCCAGGAGGTTCAGTGCAGTGATCGCTCCCTCCCTCACTCCCTCCCTCCCCTCCTGCCCATCCCTTGTGCCCTTCGCATCAGTCTTACCCGCTAAGTTCTTAATCAGAGTGATTGTAATCTGGCCAGCACGCCAAGGGGCCAAAGGCGTCCAATCTGCGAAATTGGAAAGGCAGCAAAAGGCAGCTTTGGTAGCATTACAATCACAAATTGCTGTTGTACAATATGTACTGCCGTCTTCTGTCTAAACTCCTTAGCCCCTCGTTTCCGGGGCTGAAAGTTTAAAGTCCACGCTAAGTCGTTTGGACATTGTAAACCTTAAAATGACACAAGTCTTAAAACACACACACACACACACACACAGAGCCCGCGTGGGAAGAAGTTCCGTGCGACGTTTTTTGTAAACCGAGTCTTAAGAGAGGATTCCGGTTAGAGCTGGATGTTTCGGGCCAGTTTTGTTTCTTCTTAAGGCTGGCCGTGGAGACTGCAGCTAAAATTCAATTAAAGATGGCACTTATTTACATAAAATCACCTTGCGAACGATTTGTGCCTTTTCCCTGTGTTTACGCACAGTGTTGCGGAAGCTACTTTTAAACTGAAGCTTTTCAAGATGCTTTTGATTACAAGTAGCTGTTGCAATAGTTAGCTTACGAGCTATAAAGAAAAAGTAGCCGTTTCACAGCCACAGATATGTCCTCCGACTCCATCTCGCAGCTGCCAAAAGCGCGCTGTTATGCAGTTCATCACCCATCCGGTAGCTGCAATCATCGGTTGCAGTAACGTAGCTGATTTTAGTTGTCGATCCCTAAAACTGTTCACACAACGCAGATCTCCACCAATTAACGCTTCAAAACAATTCCCGGACCCCCTTCCCCCCGACAGAGCTTCCAAAATTTGACTTTGATGTTCTCGTTAAAAACGGACTCTCCGCACGCCGCCTTCGCCGTACTACGGAACTCGTCTGGTTTTGCCGTGCCAAACTAAGGACGGCCAAGAGGCAGCCAGCGGTCAGGACCTCTTGTTTGAGGCCACGGCCCTGCGGCGAAGCCCCCCGCAGTCGGTGTGGTGGTGGGGGGGCTCCGAAGCACCTCCATCTCCTCTCAGCTGCCCTCTGCCCGGCACCTTGCCCTCTCTCTCTCTCTCTCTCTCTCTCTCTCCCTCCCTCCCTCCCTCCCTCGAGGCGCTGCCATCTGGCTCCCGGCACTGGTCCGTGCCCAGGAGAGGGCACCGAACAATGGAGAAGGGTTTGGTGGGGGGGGTTTGAACTCAGTGCTTTATTGTGCTCTCTCCATCTTTGATGGAGCCGAAACGCCGCAGCCGGGAGCAGGCGCGAGGTGCTGGCGAGCAGATGGAACAAGTAGATCAAGCTGTGGGGGATTATTAAAATGACTGACGAGTCGGTATCGTCTGAAAAACGTGGCATTATTAATGCATGAGGCCGGCTATTTTCCTCTTGCCCTTGAACCTGTCTCGGTTTTTCCGCCTCCTCCATCAGTAACCTGGGCGATTAGAACGGATAGGAGCGGTCAGCGCCAGGGTGTAAAGGGGGAGGGAGGGAGGGAGGGAGGGGTTTGACTGGTCACTGCATTGCCTCCAGAGGTCAAAAAGGTACTGATAGCTGTTTAGCTCTTATTTCGTATTTTTTTGTTCCCAACATTTCGAGGCATTGATCGCGACTTTTGGCCCCAATCCCTAAAAAAAGAAAAAGCATTTACTTCAAGTCTTAGAAGTTGTGAGCACTTCTCTAGTCAGTTTTAGTCTTTATTTTATTGTTTTTGTTTTTCTATTATTTTCTCGTGCTTGTCGTGATTCTTTTATCATAAGGTACAACGCTCGCCGGGGTTTTTGCTCTTCCCCGAGGCGTCTTGTTTTCATCTGTTTTTAAACCTCTCTTTGTTTAAAGCTGTTATATCTGTTTGCTGGTAGATTGGTTGATTTGTATGTGCTTTGTACATATGTTTTTGTTCTCTCGATCATGCCAAACCAATTCTTTAGGCTGGCAGTTGACGAAAAAAAGGACTGTTGGGACTGAAACTTGATTGCGCTTGTATAATAGAAAACGAAAAAAAAGAAGAAGAAGAAGAAGAAGATAAAAAAGACAACTTCAATCTCACAGAGAGACAATGTTTCATAAGTGTTACAAGCACTGGATATAAATGGTATTTTTATCAATTCTGACTAATGTGAAGCCGTCGTGCGAGGACAAAAAGAATAATAATAATCCACACGAACAAAAGTGACCTGTTTGGACTCGTGGGTTACGCCACACAGTTGCCAGATTTGAGTCATTTTTTTCTCTCTCGACTTATTTTGTTTATTTATGCAAAGACACGTGATGAATGAACACTTTGTTTAAGCTCCAGTGCTGCCTAAGGGAGGAAAGAGCAGTAAACTCGACAGGAGGCTCGCATAGAGACTGGTCAGCCGAGACACGCCGGACTTCAATAGCGCATCTTATCGGTCATGTATGTTTGTGTTGTATATTGTATTTGAACCTATATAGTGCATATAGACATTTTATTGTATTTATTAGCCAGGGGTGGCTCTAAAAGTGTCAGTAGAGAAGGACAATCAGAGGAAAAGAATTCAAAACATCAATATGATCCGAACCTGAATTGGCCCTAAAACAACTTTTACTTTTATTCACCATCTCATCGCAAAAAAAAAATAATTAAATGTCTTTTTCAAATTGTAAATATAACATAGGAATATAGAATTCTATTTTTGTTCATGAATACTTACTGAAGTATAAGTTATGTAACTGTTCTTGTTTTTCTTTCGTGTTTGTGTACGTCGGTCATTGTTCTTTAGAGAAAACGAAAACGAAAAATCAAAACTGACAAGTCACTGTACCTCATGTAGATGCTGAAATCACGTCCCTGACGATCCAACAGTACTGGACGCAGCTTACACCCCCAAGCACCTCACTTGGACACGTTTCAATGATGACGCCCTGCGATGAGTCCATCAAAACTCCCCTAGCCCTGGCTGACAATTCCTTATGTGCTTTTGTGTGTGTGTGTGTGTGTGCGCGTGTGCGTGCGTGAGTTAGCAAATGATGGCAAAGACAATTTTGAATAATCGTACAAATTGCATGCACTTAGACTTTTTCTTATCAAGAAAATCAGTTGCTTAAATTTCTTAATCAATATTAGTTGTTGGGTTTTTTTTTTTTAATCCTCCTTCTTCCATTTCTTTGTCTTTAATTCGGCCTAAATGGCATCGGTACTTTTTCAGTCCGTCGTGAGAAAACGGAGGTGAGGTTCTTGGTAAGCTCAGTCCATGAAAATGAACAAATATTTATTCGCTTTCTGTGCTGAGTAAGACAGACGCATGGTGTGCATTTTGAGGTCTTCATACCGACTGTGTTGCTTATTAGTGTTCCGTGGAGAAAAAAAAACAACAAAATCTGGCATCACCAGCAGCAGTCCATTCGACATGTGTTAAGTTCATCATTATCACTGCCATTTTTTAACGCAGAGTAGGTGCAACAACGGAAGACGAAAGTGTGTCTGGTGTCTCTACTTTATCTTACTGTAATTCTTTTTTTTCTCCGTCATTGGACGTTTGTGATGTATATTGTGGGATTTGTTCTTTGTTAATTTAATCAGCACAATTCACTGACATGCTGGACTGACATGCTAGCTGCTGTTCAGAAGAGTAAAAAAAAAAAGAAAAAGAAATGCTGTCAGGGACAACTTACGCCGTTGTCAAATGGTACTCTTGCTTTTTTTCGATGATTTTCTAGTCTCTCAAGCAACACTGTGCGTGGCTCCTCTGTCGCTAGAGCCGCTCTTGTTTTAAATCCCGCTGGCAGCCTGTTGTGTGTGTTTTTTTTTTTTCCTTCTTGGTTGTGTTGTATCTTTTTGTTTGTTTCGTTTTTGTTTTTCGCGTAGAGACCGGTTTCTCGGCAGGTACCTAGGCCCATGGCAGGTATTGTTCGGGCGTTAGAGAAATAGAAATAGTGTCTGTTGCTGCTTAAAAAAAAAAATTAAGTCTAAAAATGTAAATAGTTTATCATATCTTGTACAGTCCAGTGTAAAGTTTTTAATTGAACTTAAGAGGTTGCCATCACACTTGTGTTCACATTCTTCTTTATACAGTACAAAGGACAGCTATTTGCTAAGGATATTATTGTTAAAAAAGACAAAAAAGGTACTAAAAATATTTTCTGCTTGGCTTCAGTATGTAAACCAGCAAATTTATTGGTTTCCATGTGCAGTATTGACGTGAGGTAAAACTAAAGGTAAATTAATTCTGCAGTTGTATGTTTCAGAGATAAAGTCTTCTCTGTAATGGTAGTATTAATATAAGTAAAATATACCAGATGAGTGACACATTTTGGTGTATTTAGGCACCTTAGTGGATTGTACAATTATCTAGGTTGCTCTCCGCCACAGGAGGCATTTTGGCATATTGTAATGTATCACCATTTCTACAGTATACTCAATCCATTGATGTACAATGGCAGAAGAGGGAGTTCCTGCCTGTTATTGTTCATTTACCTCAAGAGTTTCCTCTTTTTCCATAAAGATAGAGACACACACACACACACACATACACACACACACACACACATACATAACCACGTACATACATACATACATACACACACCACGAAAATTGTCTCACCATCACTCCATCTTTTGTACTGCTGTTGACACTTACAAATTAAAGAGACATTTTGTTTTAAATGGTGTCGTTGCTTCTTCTTTTCTTTTTTAAACATGAAATTCAACCATGATCAGTATTGTAAGTATAGCCATAATTTGTATAAAAGCCACAAAAGTTATTTAAATAACAATCTCACTGTATTTATGTGATTTATGTGTGACAATAGAGTCTAAAGATTAAAGTATTATTTTAGGTTGATGCTAAACACAAACTTATTTAAATTAGGTTGGTAACACACACAGAGCAGCATAGATTTGTTTGCTACCATAATATTTTTATAAACTAATCTTCATTGTCTCAATCTTAAAGAAAAAGCTTTTTGAACCCATTGTTTTATCAATTTAATATTACTATAATTTTTTATATTGTCACAGCTTCTCACTGGGCTTTTTTGGTTTCAATCCAGAATACCCCTCATGAAAAAATATCTTGTAATAGACAAATTGAACATTTAAAATAAGCTCTCGGTATACTTTACAATTAATTAATATATTTTTACAATTTTGGTTAATTTATTTTGCATTTCTGAAAGCAATTTGTTCTGCTTATTCATTGTCATATATTTTTGTACATTGTGGGGCAATGTATTAGTTCCAAAAGCAGTAACACTTACATGTCAATGTCATGTAGGTTAGTATGTTAACAAGTTAGTGTAGTTTTACCCAAAAAGGATGCGATCCGATAATGATCAACTTAAAACTAAGCAATGGTTACATTTACAAATGTAGTTCATGTAGCATTTTTTTTTGCTTATATATTTTAGTTAATTAATTGTATAATTTAAATAGCTAATTTATTAAAACAGTTTTTGGGTGAGTTTTTCCATGCTGCTAATTGCAAACTCTACCACACTACACTACAAAAATATTTCATATTAGAAGGGAGTGTACGTTTAGCATCATAATACTTGCCAACATAGTTGTGATTTCATGTCTGTATATCTGGGAGTAAATCTGTTTTCTACTACTGATGCAGAATTAGATCAAAACCCAGTGCTGAAAATGTTAGAAAGACACCTTTTTTCATCGTACCTCCTTTTAAACAGTTGTTACAGTTTGCAGTATTATATGTTAATGATATGAATGTAATAAATAACTGTAAAAATGGTTCAAATGATTTTTATTGTCCTGAATGCTGCACTGCTGTCCTGTCCTGACTGCTGAGGCTGCTGTTTATCAGAATACTTTTGATGTAACTGAGCCAGCAAAAAAGGCATAATATTTGATCTACTCTGTGTTAAAATCTTACAGTGAGGGCTAAGGTATGGAATTTTGGTCTTTATTAATAACGCACTGGGTTTTTTTTGTTTTTTTTTTTTACAAGTTTGTACATTTCTGGTCAAGGTGGTCACGTTTTTCAAAGTCAAAGTAAACTTTACTGTCATCTCTGCTATATACTGTAGTTATACAGAGAGACGAGACGACGTGGCTCCAGCTTTCACAGTGCAAACAACAAAGAACAAATAGGGCACATATAATAAACAATATAAAAATAGAATAGAAAAGATACACTTTAAACTAGAAATGGAGTATTAAATATAAATTTTAAACTTAAAATAGACTTAGAGACAATTAGGATGCAGTGTTCAACCTACAATTATGTTCTCGGATTTGTCTTTCACACTGAATGTGTAGAAGATCTGTAACAGCTTAAATATGAAAAATTCTGTACAGACAGTAGACATTCATGTTGTGTTGAGAAGAACGTCAGTGTCTTAATGACAATATTATGGAATATTATGGAAAACATTATCTAGGTATATGACTTGACACGCTGCAAGCTCATCCATACCGCGTGTTGAAGTCTTACAGCCGCGTGTGAAGTGTAGCTCGCGCGCAGTATCGCCGTGTAGTTTCCCGCTTCGTGAACGTCGCTTAGACGAGTTACTGCGTTGAAACGTTACCTCATACTTTCCAAGGCATAAAATGTATGTTTATGTTTCGTTATGTTATTGTTTACGTCGACGTTTACGTCTTTGTTGGTTTTTTCCGTGAAAATATGCTCATAAACAATCGGTAAACTGTTTACCTTGAGCTCATTTTTGACGGCTCTCCCTGAGGCAAGTTATCGACGTGGTCAAAACGCACTCTTTGCTAAGCGTCGACTTTCTTCAAGTCTGACGAAAAAAAAATCACGACCCAAAAAAAACACCGACGTCAAGATGTTTTAAAATGTCAAGAAAGTCAGTTTCTGACATTTCGATCAGTAACGTTAAGATTTGATTGATTTCAGGTTTTATTGCAAGAGGCGTCATACAAACCTAGCGAGAGATTAGTGAAGTAAGAATACCGTTAACAGTAACACATGACCATAAGACTTTACATGCTTCAAACTTTACAAGAGCAATATTTTCTCTTAAGAAATTATTTATATATAATACAATAAACGTCGTTATTGTTAAAATAATGTATTTATTAGTGGGACAAAACAATAGGTTACATTTATGAATAAGAAGTAGCTTAAAGTAGTCCTTAGCCTAATAAATGAGAAATGTTTCAAAGATTATTAAGAGATAATTTGTCTAATAAAGATTGTATTTATTAATGAGCAATTCTGGAAATTACATTAATTTTCAGTAATAACATCTGGAAGAGTTTCTACGCCTATCCAGCTTGAACATTAACTGCTCTATTAATTATTATTTTAACATTCAAATTGCTCAATAATTAACTTGACTATTTTGAAGAAAATACATGGAGAAGCACAAATCCTTCCATTACTTCTAGATGTTATATTTTTGGTAAAAGTTAATATCTCTTTTTCAGATATTGTGGTTTTACGTCTTAAATCATTCTAAATGATTAATATATGTCTGTGCAATACATACCAAATTAATTTAGTTTTATTAAGAGCGATTATGAATAATGGTTAAATGGTTTTTAAATGATTATTGTGTCTTTTGGCTACTGTACAGGTGGAGCGTAATGAGGCAGTTGAATGTTCTTTAAACATTTAAAAACATGTCAAGCAAATTTGCTCACTGGGTCAAGTTGATAAGCAGGTGATCATTTTAAAGGAAGGGGCTGAATACTGAAATACTGTTATTCTTTTTGATATAGGTTAGGGGGTTTGCAGGAATTGAATTAGACTAGTTGACTGCGTAAATAAATTCCTCAAACTGTCTGTCCCCATTTCAGTATGTACAACTGGCAAAAAAGTCTCTTTGCAAACATCTACAACTGTCTTTTCTATTTTTTTGTCAGAACTTTTTGGCTTAGGCTGTGGAGGACAGACTTCGACTTGCGCGATGCCACCCAGGTCTGAGAAGACCTTCTGACCTCCAGCAGGTATGTGTTGAGAGGGCATTTCTTTAAGCGTATGCACTCCCACAGCCTGACCAGTCCACGTGCCAGGAATGGTATGAAGTCCTAGTGGAAAGCAGGCCCTTTAGACGGCATGTGTTTTTTCATCTTTTGGACCACTGCCATCTGGTTTGGACATTATGCTCTCAGATTAGACCCCATGTTTGATTATTTCTATTTTGGTGTATAAGAGCTCTAATAGTTGAATACCGCCTGAGGACAGTGCCATCATTAAAACTGTTGAGGCACACAAGACTAAACTGAACTATAAATATTGTACAGTACTGCGTTGTCATAGTAATTCTTTTCATGTAAGTCTCAGGCCTTATTTAATATACGTCTAGCCTTCAAAAACGGAATCCAGCTTTACATCTTTTGTTTAACTTCTCTTAGCCAATGAAGGTGAAAAAAGGGAATCTGGAATAGAACTTGTTTCAAAATATTTTGGAGAACCATTTATATGTGCCTTTTGTTGTCTTCATCAATCATTTTTTGTCCCACGCCAGAATGCACTGTAAGCTCCTTTCCCCAAGAGCATGCGTAAAAACCACATTTTAACTGTGGCGGTGTATAATAGACGCCTGTGTCAGCTCTCTGCAGCTGAAGCGCCCCACAGTAGATGGAAAATTAGACATATACTGCTGCACAATAAATCTTATTGTAATTCACAAAGCTTGCATTACAAATCTTTGGCCCCGAGAGCAGCCCTGGCGTCGTGCATGCGCCCTTGTGATTTTCTGCACTTGCGTGCACGTGCACTTCGCTGCGACTGCCGGCCTAGTGACATTTTAATCTTGTATAAGAGACGATAATTCTCATTTCTCCTAGACCTACTTTTTAAATCCCCCCTTGATATGCTGTAGCGCGACTCTGGGCCAGAAGTGAAGGGGATTGTGGGTGGACGGGGAGGGAGCGGTGCAGGACGGGGGTCTGCAGCGAAGCACGAAGAGCGATTTCGCAGCCTTTAAGTGGCTTGTTTGGATAAACTGTCGCTGTGTTAGTATTAAGATGTAGGTGTTTGGGCGGCAAATAATAATTAATTCCGCCGCGGTGCGCACAGGCGACAGTCCTGTTATTTCAAAGCCCTGATGACTAAACATTGGAGAGAGTCGTCTGGAACAATATTTTACTGTTTTAGAGCTGCCGTCTCCTCAGAGCGCCGTGCTCTCGCCACGAGCACCGTGAATCAGTCAGGGAGGGCCGGCTCCCCCGAATCCAGCTGCTATTTATCTGATTTTCTCATTAGACTTGACTCATGACTTTATTGTAGAGCCTCTGGCGGAGCCGTCGCCCCGCTGTGGCGCTGCACTCTCGAGCCGTTTATGGGCGCAGGCAACGCAGGTAGCTGTGGCCTGTGTTTAGAGCAGATTTGCCTCCTCTTCCAGGTTCGTGTCGCCTGCTGAAATGCGTGTCTTCTTTTCATTTAGAATAGTTTGTAATTGAAAATCATTTTTGCAAGCAAGGCTGTTAGTCACATTGCTATTCATGCGCTGGAGTGTGTGGTTATTTGCAGAATGAATGAGCTCACATTTACGTAGCGTAATGCAAGGTAGACGGGAATGGATTTCAAGGGTCGCACAAAAAGGTGCGGAGAAAAATACAGATAAAGCTGCGCCTTCAAAGTAGCAACGCTTTTGTGCGCCTGTGATGGTGGGTAAAATGTTAGTACATGCTCACTGGAGCCAGCGCCACAATCGGGTTGGACCGGGTTGCAGGCTAGCGGATAGCAGACACGCATACATATGTAAAGATGGCTCCGGCCCAGAGCCATTTTTTTTTAATCCTTGGAGGTGAAGGACTTAAGGAATCTTGCTAATTTCACAGATGGTTTAAAATAGATTAGTGTGGAGTACCAGCGCCCGGAGATGCGCGGACCCTCCAGGCTCCTTGTTCGTTTGCCAAAAGTCTTCTTCCCAGACTCGGAAGTGCCTTCCAAAAGTCCAGCAAGGTTAAACAGAAACTTCTCTGTTTTTAAAGCGGGTCCTAATTTGTGATACTTTACCTCAATTGTCTTATTTCCTCTGTCACAGTGTTAAAGTGAACAGGCAGGTTACGATTCATAGGATGTACATCCCATTGCAGGGATGATAAAATTTTTTCCTTTGGTTTATTCTGACATGTTAGACAAAATCTAATTATTCTCATTGTCACATTCTGGAGAAGGTTTATTTTGGTTCATTTCGTGTCTTAACTCTTGTATTTTTCTTTCCGTGCTTGTTATCATAACTGACCTTCAAAATCCGGAGAGACTATAGAAATAGAGCTTGAAGTCAGTGTGCTCTGATGTGATCTTTCATTTTGAATCCAAACAATGACTGCGAGCACAAAAGCCTCTCCTCAGCATGGAACCGAGCGCACAAAACAGTTGGCTCGGAAGGCCATCTTTTAATTGTTTAACTTCTCCGTCATCCCATCAATCGCTCGCTTTAGCAGGAGTGAAAGCCAAGTCGCCGAGAGGGGAAAAGGAAGGGGAGGGGGAATGAAAAGAACAGTGAAGAGAGACGGCATGGTGTGCGGTGTAGGCCAAGTCCGCTGACGGAGCCATCGCAGGCCCAACGGAGTCCAGACACAATTCTGGACAAGCTCAAAGAGCCCAGCTTGCAGTTAATGTGGGAACACAATAGGGCCGGGTGAAAAACTCAACATGTTTTTGTTGAACTTGTCATTCGCCAGTGCATAGCTGCAAAGAAAGCCTAGGAACCATCTGAATGTTGTTTGTGCTCTTCTAATGCACCATATTTGGGGCAGCTTTTCACATGGCTTTTGTTGGAGAGCCGCTAACAATGGAAAGGACTCTTTCCGAGTGACATACAGACCGCTTGGGTCCAAACCCCTTTTGGACCTGCCCCACCGCTCGCAAGACTCCAAAAGGCTGACCTCATGGCTCAACGGGACGCTATTAATCAGGTTCCGTCGACAGCTATCGCGGAGGACTTCACAGTAAACAGTCTCTCGTGGATGGAAATGGGTGGAAATGGGAAATGGTGTGTCATAGAGCAGAGATGCAGCCTATACGGAGACGGGTGTCACCTTGGAAAATAGCCACGGAGACGAAGATAGCGAAGAGGACTCTCTTTGTCGAGGTGTAAATGTGGCCCGACCCGTTTTCAAAAGCTTCACAGCGGCGCACAGGAAGTCCTGCACAGTTTGTTAAACTGAATCTCGGTGGGGGGGAAACGTGTGAGCATGCATGTGCAACAAATATCCCGTTAGGTTTCCTTTTTTCATCCGTCACTGGCGGCAGATTTGTACGTTCCGTCTAAGATTCAGCAACATGTTGAGATTTCCGAAGCACGGTTGTTGAGCCTATCAGTTTGCTAAATGAACTTTTGAAGAATCCTCGTAGGGCCATATTTCACAAAATGTAATTTTACATACTGTTTCACATCATTGCATTTCCTGAGTGTATTTATCTCTCAAAGCATTTGACTGCGTTTCTTTTGGGAAGAATGAATACGTAATGCAAATTTAAAAGCGTCTCGACTCACTCTGCATTTTGAAGAATTTAGCGAAATAAAGGTTCTCGTGCAGGCCTGTGTTATTATCTCCTACCCATCACTCCGCTCTCTCATGCATACGTCAATTACTCAACCACACCTTTATGAATATGTAAATTTGCTCAGAATGCCTCATTAATTAGTAATTCATGCATTTTTCACGAAGCCGATGCAACTTCCAATGGAAGATGATGATGAATTATCATTTGTTGTATCGAAGATATCCGTTTCTTTTAAGGAATCTGCCTGTTTTGAAAAACGTGGAGTCTTGAAATCAAAAGGGCATTTGTCTGCTTTGCCTTAGACTGTTTTTGACTTGCTCAAGTCTTTTGATTCATCGCGCCGGTACCGGTTCTGATGTTTTTCTTTCTCTCTTTCATTCTTGCTTTTTTTTTTTTTTTTTGTGCTGGGTCTGTGCTGTAACGTGTCAAATGGCGGTCAGAGGAACAGGCCATTCCCACACTCTTCTGGACACTGAATGCAACACGTGAAAGAAGACACAAACCCCTTAGTAAAACGTCTTACTGACCATATTAGGAGAGGACTGGTCAACCTGCGGTGCTGAGCCAAGAGCCGAGCTTAATATTACAGTGTTTAGCATCTGCTCAACACATTAAGATTCATTTCATCCCCTAAGTAATCATTGATTCCTTTTTTTCCTCTAGGCTTTTTGGTCCTTCTGTGCAGTAATATATTCATTACACAGGGCCCACTTGATCTTATTTGTCTTTGATAATCACTTGAATAAACCAGACTGTTTGCTTCTGGGACTGCAGCACTTGCGTGACGATAAACGGAGACACGGTTTTGTTGACCCTTTGTTTACCCCGGGACCGCTTTAAGCGTACGGGCGGAGAGGTGGGGGAGCGTCTGTTTGGATTTTCCGTTTTTGAGGTGCCGCGCTCTTCGTCATTGAGTCATAAGCGTTTTTCTTTTCCTTTCCTCGGCACAATGAGATGTCAGCCGCTGCGGATCTAGCGCGCTGGCTGCAGCCAATACCGAGACCATGAATTTAACATGAAAGTGGAAGCCGCAGACAAGCGCGCGGGGATGTTGCCTTTCTTGGGATTACAGTCTGCTACCTCCTGGATGCAGCCACTTTGTTACCACCTCCCTGTTGGCTAAGGAATATATTTATGTAAATGGCAGTGGGACATCTTGGATGTAAACATGAGTGTGCTCCAAGGAGATGGTGCCCAGGGACCTCTCCAGTGCAGTTAATATGAGAGGGACGGGGAAGAAAGACAAACAAATGTGCCATAATGATCATGTTAGAACACTTTACAATTCAGAAGTGAAACATTAGAACAGACACACTATTATATTTACATTGCCGGCACCGGTACGCACGAGGGCTTTGCTGTAGAGCTATAACTACACAGTTCATTTGCTCAAATTTCTGCCTTACTGGGATTTGATCCGATGGGAGAAACGTAAGTACGTCAAACAACATAGTGTTTTCCGTATCGCATAAAGATAGTTATTTTCTATGACTAGACTAGAGTATGTAACGTAAATAGTTTTTTTTTTATTTTTCATTCGTAATTTATTGATTGAGCTCGGCAGCATTGTGAACCCAAACTCACCTCTAGAAAGAAATTGCCTGGAATACACCACAAGGTGAAATGGATTGTGGCTTTATGTTGTAAATAGCGGGCCACGGCAAGAACGCTTATCAGCTGTGAACTGACTGACCTCTTCTGCAAATGTTTTTATTAAAAAAAATGTAACCGGCGCCTTCCTTATAGACGTGTGATCGCCCTTTTTCATGCCTCACCCCTCCTTCCAAACCAAGAGTCTGAAAATGATTACTTGCAAAAATGTGATTGAAACACGACTCGGGTGATGTGATCGTTGTTGTCCCTTTGCAAATTTAAGACATATTCCCTAGAAGAATTAAACCAAGTGTTCAGATTTGGATAATCACCGAGCAGTCGCGCTGGTGAAAGCGTTATTTAATTTTTATCGGCTTGTTCCTTAAAGAATAATAGAGATAGGGTAGATTCCCGGAAGACTTTTCTTTCTGGCTCTTTTTTCAACTCGCCATTTTAAAATGCTTTTAACAAGACAGAGGTTTATTTTGTGGCTTATGGAGCTGCAAGTAAAATGACCAGAATCGTAACTAGAAAAATCTGTTAAGGACTGATTCCCAAACAGTGCCTCTGCTGCAGTCCCGTCCTCCTCTGTACTTACTTTCGGCTCTCCGATCGCTGCTGTAAAGATTGACATGCTAATAAACTGATGTTAATTAGACGCACTTTGAAATGCCTCGTTCTGCTCCCCTCCAATCTCGCCATTCTGGAGCTGGTGGCTTATTAAATCATTTGCTGCTCCTGGGTGATCTCCTTTTGAAACCCGGCCTGACCCTCCGGGCACAATTTATTTTTATTTCAGAAATTATTTTTACCAGCAAATTTTGCATTAGTTCAAGAGAATTATAAATCATTATTACACAGGCAGACACTTCAAACATTTTGTAAAAAGCTTTCTGAGCGATGAGGCATCAAAGGGAGAGGCTCGGGCCTCGACGACGGCCTGGCTGGCGTGCATCCATTCATTAATCCACTGTATTTGAGCGCGCTAATAGAGCGAACATGCCGCTGTAACTACAAGAGACTGTTAAAAAAGGATTGTTTTACAAAAAAGCCTTTGTTGCAACCAAGAGGAGGTGCGCTATCAGTATCGCATGACAGGAAATGCTAAAGACTTTTTGTGAACGTAATGACTGATGATGATCCTTGCGTTCAGCAGGCAATATCTGTGCGCCGTGAAGCTCATGAGCATAATTTTGACACAATCACCACCCAGCTACAAACGACTGGGGTATGTTTCTGAGTTATAACATCAACTCAATTCTGGATCCGTCCACAGATAGACTCTGCTCCACATAGCTTGCTGTCAGGGATCAATTATAAACATGACAGCTGAGGACCTTAAAAATCCGCTTATTTTGGAGAACCCGGGAGAATATTCAGACGTAATTATTTTTATTTCTACTTTCACAGCAATCTCGCTCGGATAGAACTGTGCGCATGACAAATTAGAGATGAAAAGATGATTTATCTATACAAAAATGACGCGTTAGAGATGAAAAGATTATTTATCTATACTTTCAAAAGGGCTGTGGTTGTGTTCACACACTTATGCGGGGGGGTGGTTGACCGAGCGCCCTTGATCAGCACCTTCTGCTGTTCTCACAATGACGCACATATCGGCTTTGAATAGTCCTAGTGTTGTTGTCTTGCACTGGCACGAAGCAGAAGCAACAAAACAAAACAGGACTCGACATAAAATTAATGTGGTCAGATAGCGAGATAAAAAGGAAAAAGATCCAGCCGGCTTAATTGCCCTCTACCCAGCGTGTCAGTGCTTTTGATTTGCCTTCCTGAATATCTGCCGTCATCCTAATGCATCTCATTAATGTCGCCCCCACAACATGCTGATTAGAGATGGTATAGCATGAAGTGGTATATTGCTTGTAATAGTAATGACTCCGGAGCAATTAGGGAACACATTAACCTCCAGACTAAAAGGGAATGCAGAAATTGCATTGTACGTTACAACGTTACAACGACTAATGTGTGAAGATATCTGCGTTGATTATTAAATTCTTTTTAATTAAGGCTATTAGATAACTCTCCCTTATGTTTAGTTGGTTAAATAAATTGTTTTTTATATTGAACATGTTGGATGACTGTCGGTTAACCGTCTTTAGAGCCACAGCCTAATAATGCATTTCTAACGTTAGATAATTCTTTTACAGTGTGCAGAAACAGCGCGAATGCTGGGCTTTATTTACCGCACCAGATACTACCATGGACAGTGCGCTGACATGAATTGTAACTAAAGATGGCACCGATCCGATATGTGGATTGGATATCGGTTTCGATAACGCCTGGATCAGTTATCGATGGCATTGGACCGATCTGTAAATGTGCACACACACATTTTGTTATGCATGGGGAAGTGTTACTGCGGTAAAGCTGGTTTATCGTTCGATATTCGTGCAAATTCGTACATATTGATATGACAAGTAGTGCAGAACAAGTCACGCAACAAAAAAAAATCACACGATTATACAGTTTAATTTCCTTAGCAACACCGGCTCTCGCTCGCAATCTCTGTGTTACCGATGGTTTTAGCGCCGCAGGATTAGGGACTGTCACAAAATTACACAACTAAGCAGCTTTTAACAAATAAAGTGCGAGAACATTACAATACAAAACAATCACGATAAATAGACAGAACAATAAATACACAATACTCCAGTACTACTTGAAGGTGGGGATGTAAACCTTAATGACTGATATTGCATATGATTACTATACTGCACAGGTTAGCCTTGAAAAACATACACTAGGCAATACCAAACATCCTGATCTTTACATTCCATCTCTACACTAAACGTCACTTTCGTACTGTATTTATTGTGTTGCTTGTTTGCACCGTTTGTCCTGTTGAATGTAATGTTCAGCGCTACTATATGTTGCACCGGGGCCATGGGCAAACGCTGTCTTATCACACTTTGTACATGTATAAAGCGACTGATGACAATAAAGAACCTTGAACCTTCAACAACTGAGTTTAAACAAATAATTGTTGAGACGTTATTTTAATAATAAATCATTTAGCATTTACTTACGGGTGTGTAATTATTACATTGTTTTAGTTTGGTATTTAAGTTAAGTATTATCTTAAGCCAAATAGAATAATCTCAGTCATGTATTCAGACATTTTTAAAGCATTATTTTTTTATTTTCTGTTGAAAAAAACACTATCAGATTTGTATCATATCGGCAGATATGGTATTGGTATTGTATCGGACATAAAAAAGTGGTATCGTGACATGTTTAATGGTAGCATTAATAAAGTTAGTGTAACTCAACAAATGTTTCGTTATAGACATTTTGATTGGAGCGCAATGCCATATGCGCTGCCCCTAAATCTGGAAAGTGAGCGAAAGAGAAGCGGCACATAAAAAGTCAAATGATTTCCAGATTACATTAGATATAATTATTTGCCGCTTTATTGGCCGTTTGGCCAAGCACTGTTCAGTTTGGAAATTGGCAGCTCGTCATTGTGGCTTTCTTGTTGAATAGTGGCCTAGGCTTCTGTGTGTCTGAAAAATCCATTTGATGCTTTATATAAAAATTACTACGCCGAGGGAACGACAACAACAAAAAAAAGTTAAGCGTTTCAATGCATGTGTGAATCCCTCAGATTAGCAAAATTGGAGCTGTGAATTTCTTAGGTGTCGGGTATTCAGACATGTCAGACGTGTTTTCACCTCTCCAATCTTTGCGAGCAAACGCAATCCGTTTCATATTAAGTCTCTGGGTTTAAAAGCTTTCAAGTAGTCCACTAAATAGTAATGGGATTTTTCCAGTGCCTCCCTCTTCAATCCACTCTTTGCTGAGGACGTCATTTATGATAGCACTCCATCGGACCACTCGTCATCATCGCAGCTCATTCTCGTTCGCCTTCCTGTCCTTTAACCGTGTGCACGATTATGCTAACTTCTTGTAAGTGTTTGAGATATAGAATTACGAGCTCTGTCACCATTATCCGCCTTTACTCTGGCAGCATTCTTTATGCAGAAAAGAGTTCTGTTCATTCCAAAAGTTACATTTATTTTTAAGCCACCTTTTTAAAAATATAAAACTGAATATTCAGTGTTGCTCTTTATCCTAATGCTGATTTTAATTGTTAAGGAACGGGGTGTAATAGAACATTCATTTTCACTTCTCAAAAGGCTACATGTCACAGAGCAAAAATGTGTTAATCACGCCCGCCACGAAAGTGCCATGTGACACGGAGATCAAGTTAGCAAAGAAATGGTTTTTGACATGACAAAGATTTTTTCACTGGGAAGAAATGTAGGTAAAAATGTGATTTGGGAGCATTTTTTCTCTAGTTTCATATTTTCATAAGAAAAAAATGAAATAAGTAAATGATAAAATAAACGCTAACAAAATGATTTTCAGGATTTTCAGGATGATTAAAAATATTACGGATGCTTAGCATAATTGCAGCATAATATTGATGCAATAAAAGGATAAGAAAATCGTAGACACATGAAGAGTCACAACAGGATTTACTCTTACGCTGAGAGAAATGAGACTAGGAAAAAAAAAGCAGAAAGATTGGGGCAACTTGTTTTTCTCAACATTAAGTTGACATGTTCTTCGTACTAACAAGCACGCTAGCTAGCTAACAATCTCCTTCCTGGTAGCTGTACAGAAACTATTGGCTAATGAGCCCACTAAACATTTTTTTACATTATGAAGGGTGGAGGCACACAGCAAGATGGAAGTTTAAACTCAGGAAGATTTCTTTTAAAACCGGGTAAAAGTGTGAGTTTAATGAATACAGCTGGTAGATATTTTGGTGACATACGAAGCTAAGCGTGAGGACCAATGTTTCATTTTATTTCTCAAGTTTAAATATTAGATAAATATTAATACAGAGATTGCCTTGATAGTGCCTTGTATTGTCTTTTGTGTTCACATGGTATTTTGTTAGTGCATGAAATGAACTGCTACTATATCCATTAATAATATAAATGATTGTGTAATACTGTATAAAAATAGGACAATGTTTGTTAGTTACTGTTTACTACTACATCATAATAAAGTATTTACAAAAACATGCAATAATTCAGTTCAAGATTCTTTATTTTGCCACATACATAGTTGTACAAATACAACATGCAGTGAAATGTGTCCTGAACGATCCTAAGACGAAATTTTAGACCTTAGAAGGTTAAAAAAGATTAAGTTAAAGAAAATCTGATGTTCTGGGTCAGAATATTTTCCACAGTTCTGAGGATCACTGGAGAGACCCGAAACTGTCTCAGATGGTAAAGATGCTGCCTCGCCTCCTCGGACTGGGCTTGGATGTGTTCATCCATGGTGATGTGAACGCCCTGATTTTTGAAGCTCCTCGCTCTCTCCATTGCTGTCTCGTTGATGTTGGGGAATGGGGAGTGCAGGAGAGCTGCTGTCTCCTGCCGATGACCACCACCAGCGCCTTGGTTTTGCTGATGTTTAGTCGGAAGCAGTTTTGCCGGCACTGAGATGTCAGTTTCTCCACCTCCTCCACGCAGGCTGTCTCATTGTTACTGTGAATTTGATGATGGAGTTGGAGCTGTGAGTGGTTATGCAGCCTCTGGTATAGAGCGTGTAGAGCAGAGAGCTGAGTACGCATCCTTGTGGAGCTCCTGTGTTACGTGTGATGATGTTGGAGACGCAACCTCCTACTCTCATCACCTGCGGTCTGGCTGTGAGGAAGTTGAAGAGCCAGCCACACGGGCGGCTGTTCAGCTCCTTCAGCTTGGAGTGCAGTCTGTGGGGAACTATTGTGTTGAAAACTGAACGCTGAATAGCAATATTTGTCTGTCTTAGTAATATTACAGTGCTGATGACTTTCAAATCCCGTCAGATCTTAGCCACGTTCATTTTGCCGCCGTGTTTAACGTTTGCCTGAAAACAACCTCCTTGAGATTTTATTATGGCCCTTTATTATTGTGGCTCTAAGCTGCCTGGTCGAATAAGGAAACAATTACAGGATGTTGGCCTGGGGATTGCTTCAATTTGCCAAATAGATTTATCCCGATCTTCATTGTGACTGCAAACATTTGCAGGCTTTTGCCAATTCATTAATCAGTAACGTATGATCGCTGGGGTATTATGAAGTTTATTATCCAGCATTACTTTTAGATTACTGCAAAACCTGGAAGCTGTTAAGCTCATTAAATGGTGGTTTCCTCATTATTCAGCTAACTCGGTGTTCAGATGAAATTAAAATTCTTAGCATAAGCAATATTTTCAATAAAAGACATTAATCAATACACTGTCTTGTCAGCCCACATTACCTAAGTCACTAGTTATGGTTGGTTGGTTGTGTTGCATGCTGACATCATCCCCGAAGGAGCAAGGAGCAAGCATTAAAAGACAGAAAAGTCAGCATATATTTTTTGTACACTTCCTAAATACGACTTTGATTCATTTGTTCTTTTTAGAGACCTGAAATTTCTCAGATCGCCTTGAGAATTCTTTTCCTTCATTGTGATGATATACAGGCTGATCACAGGATCCACTCCTTATTCATCTTATCAAAAGGCAGTCACTCAGCCAGGCGCATTGTAGACTCGCACCGTAAATTTATTCAGCCTCGCCGATATCAGACACATTTCGCACACATATATTTGCATGCAGATGAGTAAAGTACTGTATTTCAACTTTTTGAAGTGCGTCATCACTGCCAGCGATCAGTGGCGACTCACCTGTGTGCGGTGTCAGGAGAGATGCAAACTATTAGAACTAAATGACTTGGGTCTTTTAAAGCCTTAGGCAGGAGTGCCTTCGAAATTCCTCTTCCTGTGAACCTTACCAGAAGACTTTGATTTAAAAAGACATTCATTAACGCTGACATGCTGCGTTGCCATGACACCAGTGCACTCAGAGAGGCTAAGTTGCATTCATCATATAATAACCATTATTAATAATTTGTCTGATTAATGACACATGAAAAGCATCATCTGTGCCAAAAAAAAACTGGTAATGCTCTCAGTTTTACCTCGAAATGAAAGATGAATTTTAGAATGTTTATGAAACACATTTTCCTGCATGTTATTAGATGAATAAATTACGTATCTAAGCAGGCTGCATGACACAATAGCACCTCTTTGTGTATTTTGTGGTTTCCATCTGCCGCGTGTGGCAAAGAGCGAAACACGGATTGCGGCACGTCACACTTAAAACCTTTTAACAAGTCTAGAAAAAGAGTGCATCCTCCGTTCCCTCTTTCATCTTAGAAGAGGAAAAACCAAAAAGGACAAGACATGGCCGAGAGCCGCTCTTAAAGACGTAGGCAGGGAATCAATCTGCCTAGTATTTGAACTGGCATTTGATCCACAGCTAACAATGCACTCACCTACACAGTACACAGGTGAATTGTGGGAGCGAGTCTTTGATTTTTCACTAATATCCTTCCACACAACTAAAAGGCTGTGCTTTTTGGGCTGCCAATAGTTTCTTTCTGTGACATGAAAGAAGAATTTCTTCTGTCGATGCTTCTCATGTTTTTCTTCTTTCACTTTTATCTTTTTCCCCCCATTTTGGTCATAAAACATTTACCAAAGCTCAGTTAAGAAAGATTGAAGATACACAAAAGATTAATCAAATCTGCAAAGTAAATGCCACAGTATATTTAAGTTTTTAGTTGTTTTAAATATTATGTCCTGTTAATCTCCAAGCGATACCTGATACTTGGAAACTTGTCTGCCAGACATATCTGGAAAAAAGTCCCCAGAGTACACAAACAAAAACTTCTGTTCAGCGAGGGAAGGAGGGGGTGAAAAAAAGTGGAAGAAGTCGAGGTTTCCTATGCTTTTTCGCCACTGCCTCTATTGTCATTTGCATTTGGCTTTGATTATGTGCTTGCCCCAGGCGCCTGCTTGCCTGTGAGGAAGCCAGCAGTGATTTAGTTTATAGGGATCATATGGCAAGGAAACAGGGCTTGAAAGACATGACTCCAAGAACCAGATTTGATGAATTTCCTTCGATTTGAGCTGAAGTTTATTCTTTCCTGTTGTGGAACAGACACCCTACAGCACACGCGCCGGGCCGGGGGGATGAGTAGTGGACATGGCCGCTTGGACAACAATGCATGCTCTGTTTTCACACGTCTCCGGTTGAGTTGCGGATCAGGAGTGGTTGGGGTTCTGTAAATGATCCAAATTGCAAGCAGGAAACCACACAGGCCGAAGGTTGCATTTGTCCTTAACCATTAATATAACCACCAGCATCGTCGGATCAGCGCTGACGTGAGGGAGACGAGGGCTTGTGGCTGCTGTGTCTGGAGAAGATAGCAAAACCCAGACGAATGCAGAAGCATCGAGAAACGCGTTATTATGAGAAGAGAACTCAGCTTGCGTCTTTCGCTTTAGAGATCAGGTCTGGAAAAAGTTTACGTTGAAAGTTCTCCCCCGTCGTCTGTGGCGAAAAGGGAATCGCGTCACCCGCCTGTCTGCTGGCTGTCTTCCTCTTAAAACGAGTGCCAGTCTTCATCAGGGCGACCAAAATGTCATCAAGTAGTTTAATGCCCCCTTAATATCGCTGTATCATTTACGTTGCCGAGCATGTTGGAAATGAGTCCCAGCTGGGGATTTTTGGAAGCCCGAGGAGAACGAGTGGGGGGGGAAATTGACAGGCTATTTAGACGTGCTACTTCACTTTGCATTAGAGTGTACAATATCAGGCGCGGAGAGCCAAAGTGAGGCCAGATTTCAGACGGTGTTCACTGGGCCTGGAGCGACGGATCAGTTACTGCTGGAAATCAAAGTCTACGGTAGAGGATCTGGCCTGGAGAGAAGCCCAGAGGCCCCGTGAAAAATGTGTGAAACCTGTAGCTAGAAAAGAGTGACTCATTTAGGAAATCCATTACCGCTCGAGGAGCCAACAAGCATGAAAAGAGCTGTCTTGTTAAATCCACCAGTTGATAAAGCAAGGCTTTGGCTTGTGGGATTGCTCTGAGGTACCTGTGACACAAGGTAGCAAAAGAGAGAGAGACGTTTATCGATACGAGAGATACTTAGACGGCTGCTGCATTCCACCGGGCCACCATTATCCAGGCCACCAACAAGAAGGTTTTGTTAAACTTATTTGTTCTCATCTTTCAATGAGCTAAAAGGATGGCATGAACAGATTGTACAAAATCACAACACCTGCAAAAAAGAAGGCAAATAAATAAAAAAGGCAAGAGCATGAAGATGCTTTGATGAATATATTGTAAAAAACATGACACATGGGTGTGTTTTTTTATTTTTTACATGGGCAAGTTAATAAAATTAATAGTAACAACAACAACAATAATTATTATTATTTAAAAATACAACAGCAACAACAATAATAACAATAATAATAATAATAATAACAATAATAAATTCAACATTTGCAGTATTTATGGGATTTGACCCCTAATAATAACAGTTATAAAAATTAAAATATTACAACCGGGCTTGAGTATCAGTGTTTCTTGGCTCTTTGGATTTCTATTAATAATGCTAAAAAGAAAAATGATGATTACAATTGGGTTTCATCATCTATGGCACTACTACTACTACTACTACTACTACTAATAATAATAATAATAATAAAACTGCTGATGGTTGTTGGTTACAAAAAAATAATTAAAGTGTAAATATGTAAAAAGTGTAAAATTGTAATGGTGGAAATTATAATAGTGGTGATGTAATTTGTAAAAAGATAACATATTAATGACAAATTTGATTTTTAGTTAGGTCACTTGCGAGCAATTACGTCATCATTTCCAAACTTATGACTTCAGAACATACAAAGCTTTAATGCAAATTAATCCATTATTTTACCACCTGTTCCTAGCCCGATAGGATTGTAATTAGGGAAATAGTCTGTAATCTGGACTAAAACAGAACAAAAGACGCGGGTTAGAGGGGGAAGAGATTAATCCAGAATCGGGGAACGATCGGTTTGAAGGATCGCCGTTGGGGAATGAATGGAAAACTACCAGGGGATGCTCCTTTACACGGGAAAAATCAATAATACGTTCAATTTTGCAGCAGCTAATCTATAGAGTCTGTAATACTGTTTGAAGAAATGCCTTGTGTAAACCGATTTGAAGTGTCAGAGGGTATTTGAGATGCGCTCAAGATGTTGCCCTGATCGGCTTAATATCACTCTTTTGATTGTTAAAGATATAGCTTCCCAAAGCAAGACTTCGCCATCGGTGCGTGCCATTTACTTAATAGCTGAGGGTTTTGGAACCAAGGTGAGGCATAAGGTAGAGCACCTGTCAAAGGAGCTGCTGACCCCAACGCTCTTTGGCCACAGGTTCCTCAGTAGATTTGATTTTAATGCTCGGTGATTTTTTCCCCCCTCTCTCTCACTCTCTCTTCGCAAAGCTCTTCTTTTCTTATCTCTGTCCTGCTGTGTAGCTGAAGCCCCAGTGCAGCCAAAAACAAGCCTCAAATCCTCTTACATGACAAGTTCGAAAAGACAACTTAATCATTAACTCCATCCTCTTTGGCTGTATTTTGGCCCTAAAGGAACTGAGGGCGGAAGGAGAAAAACATGGAGTTCACTTCGATTTTATGTAAAATGCTTTATTGATATCGTGTCCTAAAACATGGGTTAAATCCATTGTTAGCAATTTCAGTTTAATAAAAAACTGCAGAAGTTAAGGTTAGTAATGAAGAAAATGAAGTAGACAAAAAAACCTTAGCCTCTCAGAATGATTCAAAAGTCCTGCTAAAATCAAATGAAGGACTCGAGAATGAAATGACATTCACCATCAACAATATATGAGCATCTGCCAAAAAGCTTTTGGTCACATCTTTTATTTGACAGTTTCACATTTTCATGCTTTCATTAAAGTCCTAATGTATATCAGCAGGTCTGTCTTTTCTAGACAAACCCCTTATTCCAATATGGATAATAGGTTCCTCTGATTTTTGAGGAGTTCTGAACCACATGCGTGCATGCAGTCACAATGTGAAATATATTATTTCAGCTCTTATTAATGCTGGTTTGAGGCATTTGCTCTTTGGCTTGTGCCTGGATAATTTTAAAAGAAAAACACTTTATCATCATTTATTCAATATTTACAGATTACCTGCCACTGGGCACTGAGATCTCAGACAGTTGCTTATCAGGCTCGGGTAATAAAAGCCCATTTTGGAATAGACCTAATATGACCAAGGCTTCCCACCAGAAAATTGTCCCTCAAATCAAACAAATGAAAACTTGCATGTGCTCCTGGACTTTCTTTTCCTAAGCTTTCCAAATCGCTTACTTGAGACCACTGACAAGTACATAGGAGGGTGGACTTCAATCAGCCCCATAGAGAGCCAAGTAAATCTCTATTTAACTGTTCATTAAGGTTATTTATTTAACCACTGAATTGCCAGCCATCATAATATGTGGTCAAAATCTATTCAGTATGTATAAATAATGGTCATAGGTCACTGATGTGAAGTAGCTGTGATATTATTGTATATTTATATATTACTGTCATACAGAAGTGTAAGTGTAATATGTATATAAGCATGAAAATGAACTTGCCACCTAATGACTTTGCTTGTTGTTAAAATAAAATGCAGTTTAATTGAATGAAAAGAAGTGAAGGAACTCTCTTTGTAAGTATGTATGTGTATATGTACTGTACAGAGAGAGTCGACTGTATATAAATATATAAGGGACGTGCGGTAAGAGAATTATTGGCCAATGCCGAGATCCGATATTTTCATACTCTATAATATCTGCTGATAAATGAGAAAGGCGGAGTCGATCACAAGTGCAGGTAGAGTTGCGAGCACAAAGACAAGATGTTTCGCTTGCCAAGTTCCATCATGGGTCTCAGAATTATGCATAACACAGTGCCGAAGCCAGATGAGTATGAAGGTGGTCAAGATGTAGTACTGCTAAATAGGGCGAGAGAGTCATGGCTACAAACTTTGCTTCCTGAGATGCATATTACCATATAGAAAAGTATGATAAGAGCATCATGGGCGTCGTAGTGAGGTGAAAAGTGGGACTGACTTAGCAGGGCCCCAAGGGGGGAGAGGGGTCTTGAATTTTATTTTGTTATGTGGGGCGGGCCCATGGAAACTGCTTGTTTATAGGGTCCAGAATTTGGTGCTGCACCCCTGCCTACCATACTATTAAGTGCGGCAGTACACGGCTCGGGACAGCCCAGCAGGCTCGCACTTTAGGCAGGTTGTGCGATTAATGACAAGAGATTTTCCACACGAACGTTCCACTGCGTGCTCAGAATTTTGGAACAAAATAACTTACACGCTTTTGGACATGCCTGGTACAAGCGCTTTTTATTTATATTTATATATATATATATATATATATATGTATATTTATATATACACAGTACTGTGCAAAAGTTTTAGGCAGGTGTGAAAAAATGCTGTAAACAAAGAATGCTTTCAAAAATGGAAGTGTTAATTATTTATTTTCATCAATCAACAAATGCAAGTGAATGAACAAAAAGTGAATGCAACTAATCAATATTGGTGTGACCAGCCTTTTTGCTCCCTCCTCACAGCATCAATTTTTCTAGGTAACAGCTTTTGCACATGCTTCTGAAGGAACCTGCCAGGTTGTTCCAGACATCTTGGAGAACTAACCACAGATCTTCAGGGATATAGGCTTCTCACATCTCTTCTGTTCTCTTACACATGTAATCCCCAGAGACACACCAAGATGTTGGAGATCAGGGTTCTGTGGGCCATACCCATCACTTCCAGGACTTTGTTCTTCTTCACGCTGAAGATGTTCTGGTACGACTTGGCTGTATGTTTGGGGGTCGTTGTCCTGCTGCAGAATAAATTTAAATAATCATACGCCCTGATGGTGTTGCATGATGGATAAGTATCTGCCTGTATTTCTCAGCATTGAGAATACCATTAATCCTGACCAAATCTTCAACCCATTTGGCAGAAATGCAGCCCCAAACGCTCAAGGAACTCCACCATGCTTCACTGTTGCCTGCAGACCTTATTATTTGTACGCCCGCCCTTCACCTAACAAACTGCCTTCTCGCTACAGCCAAATATTTCAAATTTTGACTCATCAGTCCAGAGCACCTGCTGCCATTTTTATGCACCCCAGTTCCTATGTTTTCATGCATACTTGAGTCGCTTGGCTTTGTTTCCATGTCGGAGGAATGGCTTTTTGGCTGCAACTCTTCCATGAAGACCACTTCTAGCCAGTCTTCCAGACAGTAGATGGGTGTATCTGGGTCCCACTGGTTTCTGCCAGTTCGAGCTGATGCCATCGGGGAAGGGACATCTTCCGATTTTACGGTAATAAGCTTGATGTGTTTCTCATCTTGCACTAAGTTTCCTTGACCGACTACTGCGCTCATTTATCCCTCAACGTTGCTCAAGCTTTTTGTGCATCTCTTCAAAAGAGCTTGAACAGCACATCTTGAAACCCCAGTCTGCTTTGAAATCTTTGTCTGGGAGAGACCTTGCTGATGCAGTATAACTACCTTGTGTCTTGTTGCTGTGCTCAATCTTGCCATGACATGAAACTGTCTTCCACAACCTCGCCTTGGGAGCAGAGTTTGGCTGTTCCTCACCCAGTTTTAAGCCTCCTACACAGCTGTTTCTGTTTCAGTTAATGACTGTGTTTCAACCTACGTGTGACATTGATGATCATTAGCACCTGTTTGGTATAATTGGTTGATCATACACCTGACTATAATCCTACAAAATCCCTGACTTTGTGCAAGTTTACTTATAAGAATTGATGCTGGTTTGAAGGCAAAAGGTAGTAACAGCAAATATTGATTTGATTTCGATTTTTCTTTTGTTCGCTCACTTTGCATTTTGTAAATTAATAAAAATAAGCAATCATTATTCATATTTCTGAAAGCATTCTTTGTTTACAGCATTTTTGTGTGTGTGTGTTTTGTCCTTGTATTACAGTTTTATTTTAATCTCTTAAAACATTGCATTGCACATATGATGCTAATTACATTTCAGCCATTGCCACATACTCCCAACCAGTTATTTCAAATCCACAATCAGTTTTGCAGCTCGGTGAGGCACTGATTCTAGATCCATGAGTAAGTGAAGAAACTGTAGCAGCAATGTGGCTGACCAGAAAAAAAAAGCACAAAGCACCCCTCTGAGTAATTTACTATTCATGAATAGTTACCCAAAGGAGCGTTTACATTTCTGCAACAGTACATTACCTCTACTCAAATTACATTATAGTTTTCAGTGCTGCCTTTGTACAACTGATCTAGCAGTTATTGGTGTCACGCGGTGATCTGTGTTTGAGTTCGTTAGAACAAACTCAATGTAAAAACCTTTGGTGATTTTTTTTCCCTGCTTGTACAATAACTTGGTGTGCTCCTTCTACACTACTAGAATGCTATATTTCTCTTCAGGAACTGCTAGAACAGCATGAAGTGCAGACGAAAGACATAATTTGGGCAAACGCTGAACAAAAGGGGGCATTGTAGATGGATGTTAGTCAGATTTGCCAGTCTGAACCTTCAGAGCATTCCACAGCGTCACATAATACTGTCAGTTTCCTGCCGAAAGTGCCAGCCCAGAAAGAATGAGTATGCTGGCTGAAGTGTGTTTTAAGTGTCTCCTTTATGCTCCCTCTCTGGTGTGTTGCGCCTGTGTGTGTGTCTACCTTCTGTGAGGCCTGGATGAGACTTGCAACGCTCTTGGGGGGTCAAAAAGGGATTTTTGAGTCACTCGTAATTTCTGGAGTAAGTCTTTTGCAGTCCGAGGTGTGTAAATACAGACTGTCGTGTATTTACTTTATCATGGTATCACCAGCTGTTGCACGCGTGAAATAAGGTGACCTTAAGTCTCCCTGCCAGATGTTGCAGCCAAAGTGCACAAGGCCAGTAAACAGGAATTGAAAAGGGGCAGAAACGCTTCTTAGTCCGGGAGTTGGGGGGAGGACAAATGCACGTCTTGGAGGAGGTACGGCACCGATGCCGCTCCAGCGACTCGATTTACGAAACAGACCCACAGTCTAAAAGTTTTATTGGGTGCTTCATGGATACTATAATGTGTGAAGTGCTGCGGGTGAAATAACTCACCTGTCCTCAGCATGTGGGTTTCAGGGTTTTTGCTTCACTGTCTGTAGTGAGAGAAAGAAATGAAGAAGGTTAATAGGCACATTTATTGAGATTTATTCTTTTGTAGAAAGCAGTGCTTGATTGTTATTTCAGCCTCCAAATGATGAAGCAAGCTTGCGAATGAGTTAATTTAAAGTGCCTACTCAGCCAGTTCTGCTATAGCAGCGGTATTCACGGTAGCAGCAAACCAATATACTTAATACTTTACCTCCGTCATTACGACTTTACCAGACGTGAAGATTTTCCCTCAGATAGCTGCCTCTCTGCCGCTTTCAAATAATAGCACGGATAAGTCTAACTCCTAATGACTTTCTGAGTCTGGTCACTCTTAGTAGAGAGATTGCGTTCCCAGCTGTTGCTAAGGCGCAGTCCATTGCTGTATTTACGTTTTATTGGAACTATGGCCTCGTAACATTAGTTTTTAAATTTTCCCAACCAGATGCCAGACCACACCACAGCTTTGTAAACGCGATGCATTTGGAATTGCCGTGCCATATTAAGTTGTGTGCCAGCTCCAAGTCATTTGTTTGCAGCAAATGCAAGAGTCCTGATTTTTGGTGCCGTTATCTTACTAAGCATTACCTTTGCTTGTATAACCATGAATAACCATGAACGGCTCGATTTAGTACACAGCTTTTCTTTTCTAGCTTTTTCTTCTTTGTCACATTCTGCTTGGAGTAGCCATCAAAGATCTTTGTGAGTTTAAGTGTTGAAATCAGTGTTTTGAAGTGTGCTTTTAACTGACAGACGTGTTCAAAAGGTAAAAACGACACCCGAAAATACAAACCTGGAACATTTGCTTCATTAAGCACTAGCCTTGATGTCTTTTGACAGAATTTCCATGACCTAAAACAGCAGCCATTGTTTCTTCAATGTTCAGGCCCTCGATATATTATTCTACTTCAGTTTAACATGTAGTCTTAAGAGAGTACTAGTGTTTCTGAGAGCCCCTTTTCACGAGAAACACTGCTGCCATTATGTATACGCGGTCAGCGAATACAGGCCGGTAGCTTTAAAATTGCGTCATTGTATGTTTAACCCACACTTCCCATGTCGCGCAGCTAGGCTGGGTGCAGCACAATTGCTGCGTAGCCTCCTCATCGGAGAGGAAAAAAGGGCTTCTTTAACATTCTGCTGGTGCCAACCTGTAAATTAGCCTTGGCCCCGCCTGGTCCCTCGTAACACTGAAGGTACCGCGAGCTGACATTAATGAGCGGTGCGAGATCTGCTGATTTAGAGGTGAGGTGGCCCCCTCCGCCACGTTAGGAAAATAAAAGCAAATAATAGATCTCAAGGCTGTAATTAAGCCGACTGCCGTTCAACAATGAAGTCATGATCGTGTCATTTAGCTGGAAGCCAAACGCAAACCTCCCCGACGTGGAAAACAGCGCAGCCGCATCTCAGGCTCAGACGATGGAGCCGCTGTTGTTGTCACCTGTGCGAGGGCAGGTCAGGGCGTATGGACAGGCATGGCAGTATGCCCGGACCGGGGCTGGCTACTCGCAAAACATTCTCAGAATACAGGTCTGGGTTTATTGGTCGAGCTTGAATTAATTATTGTGCAAGACCTTATTTGGTGGGCCAAATAAATGTAACCTAACAAGGCAGGGAACCGAGAGGGGCGATGATTTAAATATGCCAAAAAGCACGGTTTACAGTACTGACACTGTGGCGAGGACATGAGTGGTGGGTTGATTTTCATTATTTCATATACAATAACTGAGGTTGCTTCTGTCTTTTTAATTAGCAGTTTAAAGGAACGTGAAACACTTTTTTTCGTCTTCATTAACACATCTTGTTCGTTGACTGATGACTTTAATTATAGTATTTGTTACTTACACGTCCAAGGCAAAACAGTGTTTTTCTGCTCATTTTCAGCTACCCTTCGATATCGAACGGCAACAGCTGGCAAATGCCACAGAACTGTAGAGTGATGCATATATAGATGCCTAAATTTGGTTTTCGTTATGTTTCCATTTAAGATGTCACATGAACATCTTATGCTGGAACTCTTCCCTCATCTGTCTATCTGCGTCCGTCCCTCGTGTAACCGCTGCACTCCACACCCAGTTTAAAGCAGCGTTCAGAGTTGTGGCAAGGGACGAGCTTCACCCACACCGGGAAGTCTCATGCCCCTTTAAGGTTTTGGGGTTAACATGATGCTAATGTCAAACTATAAACAGCGAAGGGCCTCCACCACACTCGTTTTAGCATCTGTGATTGCAACAAAAAGTGACTAAACGCCACGTCTTATGCTCAATTAACCTCCACACTCAAACAAATGAAAACATTATTCTCCTTTGAAAGTCTCCATTTAGTACAGGAGATAAAAGTCGCAAATGTTTAACGCGTGTCGGCGCAGCGCTGTTAGGTTTGGTTCAATTTAATTTGTTGTTTTTTTTTTACCTGCGAACCCAGCATGGCACCCCTGCTGTAAGGGGACCGAATTCATTATGCTGGTCCTCGCTTGTGGATTTTCACACCGCCGCCTGGAACATCTGCAGCCTGTCATGTAGCATCCCATTCATTTCTACTTAATTTCACCCTAATACGTGCCTACGTGAGGAGCCAGATGTTCCCCGAGAGCGTGGCACGCAAAGTTTTGTTTCGGAGGGAGACTCTGAACCCTGCATGGGAATTGGAGCTTTGCCTTTTTCGCCTGCCATCGGTGGAGGGAGGGTGAGGATATTTCCATAATCATTAATATGTAATAAAACTTAGATTTTTTTCCCCCTCCTTTTTAATATATTTTTATATATGTATTCTCCATCCTGTCAGCGCAACGCTGCAATCCGTCTCAGTTTGACAGATCTCCCATGGGCGGGATTGAAATATGTTTTTCTGTCATTAATTCCACTAAGCTTGTTTGCCAGAAATTCAAGCTATGCACAGCATCTGTATGCAATGCAGGCAAATCTGGCTTATTACAGCGTTATAATTGCTGCTAATATAATAGGATAAATATAATCACTGCTTTATGCTGTTGTTGTTTCTGGCTTTTTCTGAGTTTTTGACTTTTAGTAATTGATATAAAATAAGGGTTTACTAAAAGACCACAATCCCTTTTTCCGCCGTGTGAAGACCCTCACAGCTCGTAAAAAAGACGGCACTATAATGAATGAACATGATTACGTCTCACTAAGCTTACTTCTGTTCCCTAACGTAGATGAAACGCTTCGAATTAGAAGGCTTTGCGGAGTATCAAAGCCGCTCAGCACTTCATCCACAATTTAAGCGCTTTGTGTGATGGATGCGAGTCCGAGCCGAACCCTCTGCGTTGTTTTGCCGATGCCGTTCGCGGAGTGAGGATTCATGGCTCAGCAATTGTCTGATTACAGAGATGAAAACCCTGCATATTTCACTCGTAATCAGCACCATATGTCACCCTGCGGCCCTCGCTTTCGCCTTGTCATATCGAGTGGCTCTCAGTACATGCCTCCTGACATGCGCCGTCCAGCTTCCCAGCCTGGACTAATGAGAAAAGTGTCGGGTGCCGAGAAAGACGCCGTCCTTGGCCATGCAAGCGAGAATCAGTGAGAGAGAAATGCAGAATACGTGGACCATATGTCTGTCACAGCCAAGCTCCGGCTCTTCTGAACGGGCATATGGAGGGGAGTCTCCCTTGACGGCTCGAGGGCAGAATCGCAACAGACAGCCACCCGATGTTTCGTGGCACCGGCGTCAAGAGGCAGCCTCTTTTCCCCTCCTGTCCCACACCTTTTCTCTGTCACTTCGGTGCTTATCGCCCTCGCCTCATCTCGGTACTGCCAAATAGAGCCCAACTGGCGAGCAGTGTTGGGGAAGCAGCTCTTAAACAGTAGCATATCAAGCTACAAGCTGCTAATGATTCAAAGTAGCTGAGCTGCAACCGAGTTACAGTTTAAATATAGTAGCAGTATAGTATTTAGTTCAGTAATACTTAATATATATTGGATTTAGTGAATAATTTGATAAAATACTGTATAAATATGACGTTAATAGTGATATCTGTATGTATACAGTATATTAAAGATGGCACCGATTCAATAATGGATAAGATATTGGTCCGATAACGACTCAAATAGCTGGACCAGGAATCGATGGCATTGGGCTGATCTATGGAGCCGATCTGTAACTTTTGTCTATGTTTGTGTATGTGCGTACGCACAAATCGTTATGTTTCAGAAGCGACGCTGCAGTAAAGCTGGTTTATCTTTCAACATTTGCGCTAATTCCTACATATTGATATGACAATGAGCAGAACAAGCAACATAACACACTACAACCTCAAAAACAAAGCATGTGATTTTACTGTTAAATTTCCCTAACAACACCAGCTCTCGCTCGCAAGAACTGTGTTTAAACGAATCATTTTTGAGATGTTATTTTAATAATAAATAATTTAGCATATACATATGGGTGTGTAATTATTACTTTGTTCTATTTAGGAAAACAGTATTCAAGTAAAGTATTTCCTTAAGCATAACAGAATAATCTCTGTTATGTATTCAGACATTTTTAAAGCATTATTTTCTGTTTAAAAAAGACTCAGAGATTTGTATCGGTATCAGCAGATATTCAAATTTAAAATATCAGTGTTGCATCGGACATAAAAAAGTGGCCATTTCTAGTATATATCTATCAAATCTACAGTATGTTTTAACTACGTCATGTCAAATCAAAATTATGTTTTTGTTTTTGGAATAAAAATTTTAGATTTTCGGCTTGCAAAACTACCACTCAAATGTGTACGTTTACATTTACATTGACGGCATTAAGCAGACGCTATTATCCAGCACGACATACAGCATTGCTTTGCAGTCCACGACTGTTCTTCAGTCCGTCATTAAGACCGAGTTACTGCCAATTAAGTTACATACTTAAACAAAATCAAAGTTAGTGCACAGGTAACAAAAAGTAACAAAAGTTAGTGGTTAGTGTTTTTTTTTAAAGGAAAAAACAAAGTAAACAATAAGTATGAGGGGTAATTAGTCCTCTAGATACTCCTTGAAGTGGTGGGTCTTCAGACAATGGTTGAAGACAGCAAAGGACTCAGCAGTTCTGTCGGTTCCGTCTGTTTTTGCATTTCGGAGTCGTAGATCCTCCGACTCCATCTCACAGCTGTCGAGAGGACGCTATGATGCAGTGCAACAGACACGGTTTACACACTTTTTGACAATAAAAAATAGTTGCTAGAAAAGCTACATTGTTTTAAAAGTAGCTTCACTACTTCACTAAGCTACTGAAAAAAGGATTTAAGTTAGTAGCGTTGATCATTTTAATTATGGCATGTCTCAGAAGACTCAGAGAAATAACTCTTCTTTCCTTATTTGATCCTTTGTGCTGAATTCGTTCTAACCACTCACGAGAAGACGCTTCATAAAAACGTAGAGACGGGAAATCATGCTTATGTAAACACTCCTGCCTCACCAGCGCTTTATTGTTATTTTGTTTTATCTGCTCTGGCTTGGGGTCAATTTGAAGCATTTTTTCCCCCGTTACTCACGGTCTCGAGCGGTTGGGTCGGGGTTGGGGTTGGGGTTGGCGTGGCGGAGCACTGGAGCAGCGAGGAGACATGAACACTTATTTAGGCTCCTACGCCTGAAACACACACCCACATGTCTGCAGGGGCATCTGCTTCTGTTTAACCCTGCTGGTTAGCAGGAGCAGCAGCAGCAGCTTCAGCTTCACCAGCAGCCCACGCCCTGCCCGGCGCTCGGCATGAGAGCGAAATCTCGTCTCCCAGGGGAACGCTGCGAGTCGGCCGTGTGGGCCCCGAGCGCGTGGAGGATCCCACCCCGGAGCCGCCCCTCGCCTGTGACGGCCTTATGGATGGGGTTTTTAATTACAGAGCCACCGGGTGCCCCGCGCTACGCTGGGATCTCCGCGCACAAAAGCTCTGGCTTGGGAAGCGCTCGTACTGCAGGGCGATATAAAAAAGAGCCTCGAGCCGCAAGCACCACCAGGCAATTCGTTGGGTGGCCGCAGGGCAATTTGTGGAGGCCTTTCACACTTTGATTCTTGCGAGCTGGCCAGCAGATACATAGAACTCGAGTGTGGGACCTTACTGTCCAAAGACCCTCAAACACACTGACCTCTTTCCCATGGTCTTTTTTTTGTGGAGAACACAGTATGGGAATTTCCTGCATAACATCCTTCGACTTTTGGAACGTGGTCCCCCTCTCTGGTCTGTCGTGAAAAAATTATACTGCAACCAGCCGACTTGCTCGGTCATTGTCTGACATTTTCACGCACATTCTCACTGGTAGTAAACGCTTCACCCCCTTAGGCAAAACACATGGCAGCAGGCTTTGTTCTTCACGCTGTCGAAGCGCCGGAGTTCGTCGGCTAAACTGGAGAAGTCCGGGGCAATTAATGGGAGCGTGTGGAAAATCTCTCTTTGCAATGCTACTCTGCGGTACACAGGAGTCGACTCACTCTTCGTGCAAAATAAAATTAGATAAACTGAAATGGTAGACGGTTGTTAACAGTTATAAAGACAAAATGTTTTTGCCTCCTAATCTTTTCCATTTTTCCAAAAAAGGTCCAAACATAATCCAACAACAGAACTGTTTTCTGTAATTGCACGTCTAGATTCCCACTTATAAAATTTATATTTATGACTGAAAACATTAAAATAAAAATGTTTAGCTGCTCGAATTGGTATAGCTGTCATTACCATCTTTTTTTTTTCTCCCTCCGTCTTAAAATATCCGGCCCAATGGTTTATTAGCGGAGCAGTTAGGCCCTCCCTCGGCGTGTAATTCCTAATCAGTCCCAGTCTGCGTGGCTTCTGAGGGCCGTCCCCGCTGTAAGGGAGGCTGAAAGCGCCAAGGTGCCACGGCGCTGCAGCCGCCGATTGTAGTTGGCAGTTCATTACGACTCCAAACAGCTGCAGGCTTCAGAGGGCCGACGGAAGAGCGGCGCGCGCCAGCCTCGTCAACCTCTTTACGCCACTCCAGCCTCCTCACATGAAAAAAAAAGACCTGCCAGCTCTCCTGAGACACACTCCAGAGGTGCACGGGTAGTTATCAAGCCTGCACTGAGACTTGGACTAGTGCCGGTTTTAGTAGCGACGGAACAAACGGCGGGGCGACGCCTCGATCCGTCTTTATAAAAAGGCACTTGAATGAATCAAAGAAAAATGTAAGGAAAGAAGATTGTAGAGAGAGAAGAGGTGAATGTGTAACGTGAGGAAAATGGACGTAAGGGAGAGTGGCAGTTATAAGGAAACAAAACGGAGACATAAATATAAATGTCTGAAACGGTCATTATTATTTTATACAAATGTCTTTTCGTTGCGTAAAAAATTGAAGCTGCCACGGCAGTGCTGCAGCGGTGTGTGTCTGAAGAAAACCCAGGGACCACAGATGATTTAGCTGGGGGAAGAGAGCGTATGCAAAAACCACATGTGCAACAGCCAGCAGTAAACAGTAAATATGTGGTCAGCTTGGCAGGACATTGCATTTTCTTAGGAGTGCACAGACAATTTGTGTCGAATAAAGAGAAGGCAAGCTTTTATTTTTTTTTTGCTCCCCCTCCACTCTTTCTCCAGTCACAGGAAACACCCTTTTTTCCCGTTGAGAAAAGGCTCATTTCAGCTTTGCCTCGTGGGTTTTTCCTCCCCTCATTGTCCCAAGAAATTTGTCCTCCTCTTATGCATAAATTTTAAAGAGAGGGTCTGAAATCAAATCATTAAGACATTCAATTAAAAAAAAGTAAAAAAAAAAAAGCTTTTTATGTCTTTACTAAGCAAGCTCTAATTAACACCTTTATTTCTGTCATTCTCTACTCTGGTTACTTGTGAGGATCGTCTTCGTTTGTATTCCATCTGTCTGTCTGTCTGTCTGTCTGTCGGTCTGTTTGTCTTCCGTTGAGCGCTGGTGCAAGTTGTCTCTCCGCTCTAATGTCACGGGGTGTTTTTGTGTGGATAATGCTGTGTAAATTCCCTTTTTTATTCAGAGGTAACCTTTACCTCCACTCCACAGTGCGGGGCCTTCTCGTGGGCCCCTGGCAGATTAGCCCTCATAATGAAAAAGGTAAATGGCATGCTGAAATGATATTTGGACAAATATGAGAATATTATTTCCAAGTTTCCGCCGGTGATTGGCGCGGTAAATATTCCGGCGGCACTGCGAGCTGGTATCATAAAACGCAACCTCGCAGACTGTCTTTTTTTTTTTTTTTGCTTCTCTCTCTCTCTCTCTCTCTCTCTCCCTCTCTCTCTCTCTCTCTCTCAGAGTCTCGAAGCTTATTTTGGAGAATTCAATAAACAGGGGATTTTTTTTTCTTTTTTGGACACGCAGACGCCCTGGCTGCGCCCCGCCGCCCCAAATTCTCACCGCCCATCTCTCTTGATCAAAAATGTGCATTTCCTAGTTATCGAGGTGCCGTCCCCAGCGTTCGCTTCTGGTTTTTCCGGCCCCGTGGACTCATCGTTTGCTTGCATTCGCCATCGCGCGCTGACGGATAGATGCGTCCTAGTGATTTTCCGGCGTCACCCGACGCATCGCTCCACAGAAGTTTCCCGAACATGGGGCCTAATTAGAGGCCTCGCTGATCACGCACTGTCCTTTAAGTCCACCGCCAGGAATTAGCCGTCCCTGTCCCCGCATTCTTCTGCCGCTGCCTCATTGACCAGCCGCACATAAAAATAAACAAGAAAACCGATTTTCATGCCTCTGTAGAACCCTCACAGCGGTGGAGGCTTTGATGTTCGCTCCTTGATCTCTTTGGCCCATGGTGTCATATCCCCCTGTGATGTGCGGAATTAATTAGGTGGAACGGGTATTTATCTGTTAAAATCATAATACTAATTTACCCGAGGCACTGTGGGGCCTCTGTGGGTGGCGGTGGTGGCTCCAAGTTTTTTTTTTCCCTCCGCTTATTTTTATTTATTTATTTTTTTTAACCCTCTCTCCCGTCCCCCTCACCACTCCGCTGCCACCCCCGACATGTCACTCTAATACATTAGAGACAATGCGAGCCCGAGTGGCGCGGAGGCTGCGAAGCCAAATTACTGCTGCTAATCACTCCAGTTTCCTGCTCTGACAGAGCTGCTCCTCCCAGCTCGCCGTGCCACGTTTTTCTTCCCCCTCTCCACCGAACTGAACGAAGGGGACAGATTTACCTCTTTAGAGTTTATACAGCTGCTCTAATTGTTTCGGAGCCCTAATTTTCACAGCCGTAATCCTCCGCCGCGTGAATCGTAGCGCTCCCTCGTTTCTCATGGATTTATACGGGACGTGTTAATACGCCAGGCCCTCTCGCGGACCGAGGCCAGGCCTGTTGTGTTAGCCGGCGTGTCCCGTAAGATTAATCGATCTCTAGCCTGAAGGCTATTGTAGTCTGTGCTTATTAGGAGGAAGACTGGTCATAACAAAGCCTATTTAGGCGGATTTGTTAGCTGGCTGAATGACTGGAGTGTGGCGGGCGATTTAGCTTTTATGTGGTAAAAGATTTAGAAGCTTGAATCTTTGTGGTGATTAATAGTTTTTGCAGCCATTTTTTTTTCTCTCGTTCTCGCTCGGCCTTCTTATGTTTATGGTGTGTTGGTCACAAAACGCTCTGATTAAACGCACCACATGCCGGTAAATTGTGACAAACTCGGGCGTTAACATCCACCTTAAACTTTTGTGTGGTTATGATAGTTTCGTCTGGATATTCAGACAAATACCAAATGTGTATGCAGTGTGTCATTTGTGCCCTCACTCCCTCTCTCTCTCGCCCTCTCTCTCTCTCGCTCTCTCACTCACTAACTCATTCACTCACACCAACTCGGACTGACGAACTGACACACAAACCCTCTCCGTCCCAGCCCTCACACACCGTCTTCACAAAACCGCACGCGCGCTGTCAACACGCCCTCTCTTGCCAGAGCCCTTCGCTTTCGGGCCTCTCCTTGTTTCTTTGTGGCCAAACCAAATATAGTGTATATTGTCCATCTTTGTGTACAATGCCCTGGTGCCGGGCCCGTGCTTCCTCGGGCTGAATGCGCTGTGTTCTGCGGCCCCCGGGCTGTGAATGCTATCGCGCCGGAGCAGCACGCTGAATGCCTGCTATTCCCACACCCAGCCTCGGCGCTCTGGGGGATACGAACAACACCAGTGATAGAAAGTGTATTCTTTTCCATAGGTTCCCAGCGACGTGTCGCGAGGGCGCTTCCGGGGCCCTTATCGAAGAACAAACGCCTTTGAAAAACAAAATAAATAAGCACAGTGGGCTGGGAGGGAGGGAGGGAGGGAGGTGGAGGTGGTGGAGTGGACAAAGCAACGGCCAGCATTGTCGCCCCCACTTTTTTGACGGGAATAATCTGGCCTTTCCATCAGCCTTCATTCCGAGCACCCAATGGCCCGTGGGCCGGGATCCAGATACCTTCACTGTTTCGATCTGCCAGCTTTGGCTATTGTGGACAGATAGCACGAGTGCCACTCTCATTGTGGTGCTCTCTGTTCCCTCCCTCCCTCCATCTCTCTCTCTCTCTCTCTCTCTCTCACTTTCTTTCTCATTTCATTTCTACTATTTGATTACCCTGGTTTACAGATGCTTTTTTTGAGGCATGTGTGTGCCATGACAGTGTTTACAGAAGCAAATTGGTTAGTGTGTGTGTGGGTGTGTGTGTGTGTGGTACCATGTTTGTAAAAACATGATAAAAATTGTAATTAAAAGTGTAAACACGAATTTGTTTACCCTTTTTATATAAGTAAAAATAAGTTTCAAAACCCCCCCGAACAAAATCAATTTTTAAATAAAAATCTTTTTAACTTGCACAAAAACATAGTGGCACATTATGTTGATTAGTGTGAAAAAAATATCAAAATCATTATATATTATGTCAAAATGACATCATATAAAATCAATAACTTTAAAGAAAAAGGACAGAATATTTCCCCCGTGGCTAGGTAGGTTCGCACTTCAGACAAAGTGAGACCACAAATGAGAGTCAGAACCACTGTATATTGCCATCTACTGGAATGTAAATGCCCTGCACCCCATGAAATGGCCTGTTAACAGCAGAATATCGCTCCATACTCATAATCTTTCCACACATTTATTTTTCTAATATTGTTGTTTGTTAACCATATACAATCTTAGAAACATGAATTACTATATACATGCATTCATTGATTTATGTCTATTAAATGTGTCCTATATTATTTACCCTATTCATTTTTTATCCTGTACATTTTCTTTACCATTTTTTTTTCATGTACAACAAATGTGTTTGGGTGCGTTCACACTTCAGAATAAGCTTTTATTTGATGAATATTAATAAGCTACTCATTGGAGGGTGTAGACCTCCTGTACTCTCCGTCTTCATTTCATGTCCAACACAAACGCGATTTCTGCAATTAGGTTTGCATAAATTCACAACTATTGTAAATAATTTGCTATCCCCGAATAACACCCTGTCCAGCTCTATTTGCCAAGTAATCGCATTTGCATCCCATTGAAACATTTGCCATAATTGGACAGCTTTAAACGTACGTGGGATACATTATGTCACGCTTGCCTAATTAACGTATCCGAAGTCATTCCCCCCGTTTTTTTTTTTTGGCAGTTATGATTGTTTTGTCACTTAAGCCCAGTGCGCATTACACGGCAAGACCACTCAGCCTGACTTGGTTTCCTATTTATTTATTAATTTTTTTGTGCTGAATATAAAACACATATTTGTAACACTTGCCTTGTCTGCCTCTTCGAGTGAGGAGGTGCAAATCTAGTGCAAGATGGAGCAGGAGAGAAAGATGATGTCGCCACCGGTGCCGACTGCAAGGGAAGATGAATATGAAAGTGTGAGTGTGTCGGCGCCCTTCTCTCAATCTGACACAGAGGGCAATTCTAATTACTCACGCCGTGACAGCTTAAGAAAGAGCCTGTCCTCTCCATGCACTCTCAAAAAACGCTGTTTGTTATTTCCAGCCAGTTTCATTTTTAATAGCTGGAATAACATTGCCGGAATTCATATTTTTCTCTCGCCAGGGTCAGCAAATGATAATGTAGATAAAGCTGAGATGTGCCATAGTGAATGATATGTTGTTAGAGGAATGGACCCGTGTGTGAGTGGGGCGATGTCTTGTGGCCACGTATTTTGGGGGCTGTAAGGACTTCTAAAAGATGTTCTCTAAAAGATGGAAAAAACTATGATTTGTACAGTTTTGCATGGCTTTGAGGGGAGATCTTCGTATGTGAGGACCATGCAGTCCTTATACGGAAAAGGTATTTTTACGGAAAAAGTGCAGGTTTTATTTGGATTGTGAAAAGCTTAAAAGAGTGAAATGATTTGCTTTTGGATACGGAGCTTAAGGTTAGGGTTAAGTGTCACTGTAGTATTATTTAGCCATTATAGAAGGACCTCACGAAGACAGCAAGACAAGACTGTGTTGGAGTTTGTGTGTGTATGTGTGTGTGGATTGTTGGGTGGGTGTGATTTAGGCAGAGTTGACCCAAAAGTACAAAATACAGCAAAATCAAATGGAACTCTTGCAAAATAAGTAAACAATAAAACATTATTTTACTGCTAAGTCATAGTACATGTAATAAGTTTGTTTCATTTGGTTCATTTCATATTTGTTTGCCCATAGTGGTGGCAGTCTCGGCCTCCAGAAAATATGACCTCCCGAGACCGTAAGCCGTTACTCAGGCGTATAATTGATTTGCACCTGTTCTCCGCATCGGAACCCTGTTCAAATCTGCTGTAAGAAAAAAATATCTTGCTTTAAATATTTCACGAATGGAACCTTGGACATCAATACATTACTTATAATTGGCTTTCGTGATTTTTTCCCCCTCCTCACTAGCCGCTTACTAAGATTGGGCCGGGCACTTTATTGTGTGGCATTATGCATTCTGCTTAGCATTATAGATTTTTATAAAGGTGATCCCCCTTTGCAGAACTGAAGAGGGATCGGACGGTTCAGACCTGAACGGCGCTGGCCATTGTGCTGTGCGCCGTCCTGATGGAGCAAAACGTCCGTGGAGCCCTCCGCAGGACTGCTCTGCATTCTCTCTGCCCGAGGGCTGTTTTCCATAGTCATATTAATGAGAACACATCACCTCTTACACCCTGCGCTACGGCAAAAGAGAGAGAGAGAGAGGAGGGGTGTGTGTGTGTGTTTCTGTTTGCCTACACTAGCAAGCGTGTTTATTTGTGTGTGTGTGTGTGTGTGTGTGTGTGCCTATTTGCACTATACCTATACTAATCTCACAGCCTTGATCAGGGTACAGTAAATAAACCCCCAAGGCCTCTATTGATCAGCCTTGAATCTGTTTTTCTCTGAACGTGGCTCCTTGTTAGTCGTTACAAACGTTACTGTGTGTCAATGAATTATTACGTCTAAAAAACAAAAAAACAAAAACCAGTGCTCTGCATTAAGTATTTATTTTGAAGTAAACTCTTTCAGAGCCAAGTGTCCAGAGTGAAGCTTGCACGCTCGCTTTGTGCTGAAGTGTGTGTGTGTGTGTGTGGCAACACAGTGGAGGTCGTGGGTCAATATGGACCGTGCTGCTAGTCCAAGCCCCAGTGGTATTCCTCACACAGAGAAGGGATTGTAGCAGTGGGTTACAGACTTCAATCTCGGCAAACACAGCGTGCCTTCATTATTTATGGAGCCCAACAACAGGGTGAAGTGAAGAATGAAGCGGCCGACGACGAGATCGCACTCATCCGGCTGGTTTCGTGCGAGACGGAGTGGCCCTGAGACTACAGGACCTTTGACATTCCAGGCGTCTCCTCACAAAATGGAGACTATAAATATTGAATTCATACAGTCATCTCAGAGCTGTCAGTCATTTTAGAGACGGCAGTTTTCTCTCACTTGCCGGTTTTGTCCTTCATATTGTTTGTATCTTTAATGATTTTAGTGATGTTTCATGACATAACACGTAAAACCAAGCAAAAACAGCCTTCAGACTTACATAAGGGAGGAGAGGAAAGAGGAACAAAAGAGGAAAATTCTTTATTTATGTTGAGGGTATTTATGCACAAAAGCGTAGTGCTTTTACAGCTAAATTTTCTTTGATGTAGTCTGTATTTGTATAAATGTTCGCAAATGCCCCCTCTCTCTTTAAACTGTTCTGTTAGCGTGAATGGTTGGGTTGTTGCCCCAGAGGCCTCCTGTTTTCCCAGGGCTTCTTTAATAATGGCTGACCAACTTGTTAGCTAATTGCTGCCGCGTCCCTGAACACAAAGGAAATGTTAAAAGATGTTATATACAGGGGAAGATAATGAGCTATGGCAGACTGCGCAGCGCCTTGTATAATAATTTCAAGAACAGAGGAATCAAGCAGACAAAGATTTTATTTTTACCATCATTAGTATCGCTCTCTCTCTCTGCCGCGCTCTCCTCCCACCCCAGTAGTTTGTCAGTCTCCCAGTCTTGTCTACACACAATTTTCCAGTGGAGGCACACACTCGCCGTTCCAGCGCACATCCTCGTCTCATGTTCCAGGCCACGCGTGCCCCTGCTGGGAGCGATCAAAACACGGAAGCGGACTTTAGGAAGAGCCCGGCCTCAGATCCTCACCCCGACTGCGCAGGCATGTAAACCGGTGACCTCCTGATGAAGAGGGGTCACGCAAATCTAAAACGCTTAAACAAGGACCCATCACGCCAGCCTCTGTCTTTAATTTGCTGTACCCCCCCTCCCCCTTTCCTCCCCTTCTGCCCCTGTCTGCCACGTCAGCTGCTCTGATTGGCATTGAAAGCCTCGCTGGATCAGTTTAAGTAGACGCTCTGCAGAGAGGGATGGGGTTTCAATTCATATTCCTGCATATGCCCACCGTCACCCTGGAAAACAGCGAGGAGTTACAATCAGAGAACCTCAACAAAAGCTCACTAATCGAAACCAAATGTGCGGGTCTCCTCTTTATAGGGCAGTCGATGACTTAAACCTTACAATAAAAAATCTGAAAGACTCGTAAAGCGCTAATAAATGGAGGAAGTCCACAGTCCACCGTTTGCTTGGGATACAGTGGGTACATTCTCTCAAATGTTAGTCATGAATATAAAGCTTGTTTGATTTAGCAAGATCCCATCGTGATGACTGATGATGGAGGATGCTGGATAGGTGTTGCTAAAAATATTAGGTGGGTTTACCTGTCTCTACTTCTAAACGGAATTTTTTTTTTTTGAAGGAGGAAAAGATTTTTTCGTTTTTTTCCCCCTTTGGGCCATGCTGCTCCTCAAATGGAAAGAGCCAAGACGGACCAAACGTCATGATTGAATTAGTGAAACAGTACCCACACTGGTCCTGCAGCCTGGGGCGGACTGCGGCCACACACTACCAGCCAGGCCAAAGAATCTCTTCATTCTGCCCTATAACCCTGTTTTCACTGGAAAACTCCTTGGCGCCCAGCACACATTTGAATGAATAACATTTTTTTTATTATTGTGCCCCATAGCCAACTGGAAAAGGCTGTTAAGATTAGATTCAATATTTAACGTCCTGGGGCACCCTCACTGGCAGCGCTGAGGAACACCCAGCATCAGACGGGGCACAGGGAGGGGAGGGGGTCCTTCTCTCGTTTAGGCGTTTTACAATGTGGGCTTATTCAAATCCCAGGAATTACATATTTCAAGCAGCTTTCACGGCCACGCTTTTTGTTATGGCTTTATAGTTAGCTATCGGAGGCCCATGTTTATTCAACCCCCAATTACCAAAGGCTCAGCCGGCAGGCCTTTAATTGATTGCTTTAATTGATTGGTCGGGGGTAACCATGGCTGAAAAGCAGTTTATCTTAATCAGTTGAGAGGAAACGTAGAGTGGGGCTTGATTTCCTCCAGCTGATCACCCCTGTGTGGGCTGGGAGAGAGGGAGTGGCTGCTGAGAAAAAGACAGAGAGGGAGAGATAGGTTTATAGCAGGCCCTGGGAAATACTCAGTTATTACACAGAAATAAAATCATCAACTGTCATTTAAAATGGCGTAAAGTGGAGTTAAAATGTATGTCTGAAAGCTAGGGATCCATGTCTCAGTGCAGGTCTTTAAGCGGAAGACATATCTCACATTTCTTAGAAGAGGACTCTAAGCTGATAATTCATGTCTTAACAGTGTTTTCCCTATGTTTACAGCTTGGGGGGCAGTGTGCAGCTTTTGTTCATGTTCTTGGAAGAAGATTTCCAGAGCCTCTTGATATGGAAAGGCGCAGATATTTTTGTCTGCTGTTGATTGACGTGCGCTCTCTGTCCACTGGTGTCCACTGTGCTCACTTGTCTGTGTGTCTGCATTTCTGTGTGTGGAGGGTGGTGTCAGGGGGGAACTCCACCTTGCCTGATACAGAGAGCAGAGAAGAACTCCAAAAAGTGCGTCTATGTAGCGACAGAAATGACTGTTTAGTTTGTTTAACAAAAGGGCAAGGTATGTTCTATAGGAACGGTAACCTTAAATGACTTCTGTTGTGATCTGGCGCTATATAGAAATTAAATGAAATCAAATTAAAGGGGGCGGGGGTGGAGTGTGCCACTGCGGGGGCCCCTCTAATATAACGGCAGGAGAAACACTGCATAAAATTGATGACTTGTATTTTAAAGCTGATGAACAATGCATCAATATTTGCAATAGTATCATTAGTGGTAGTATCAATATTAGAAATTTTTACTCTCAAGTTTTACTCCCAACAGTATTATGCTTTCTAGCCCAGTGGAATTACAGTAAATACAAACAAAATCTTGTACTTGTATGTAACAAAGCATATTTTGCTTGTTGATAATTTGTTCCAGTCTGGTCCTCATCACTTATGGAAACAGAGATTTTGAAACTTGTCATCAAAATTAGGAAAAATATTCTTCTAACGTCAGAGATTAAGGCAGAATTTGAATTCTAGTGTTTGAAGTTTAACTGTAAGAAATTCTTACTTACTTACTTAAATAAGGGGTTCAAGTATTCTTTAGACCGCTGCCACTGAATCACGGTTGAAGTCTTCGATAGCTCTGGATCGTTGTCTGAAAACTGAGGCCTTATTTTTCATTTATTGAGAAAACATCTTGTGAACGGGTCAATAGCACAGTTTATCCTGCAAGGCATTGTAGACCGCAGGTGAGAGCTAGCTTGTTGTATTGATGTTCATCAGTGTGTAGCGAACTCGATACCTCAGTGTCCATCATCACACCCTGAGATAGTAGCTGTACAAAGTTTCTATCTTAAACTTTGCTCAACTCACTAAATGTTGGTTTGGCATCACTCACTTTGAATAAGTCTGACAAAGGAAGGAGTCTTGAGTCTTGGATCGTTTTCTTTGATGCTTCCCTCACCACTGTCGTCTGTCTCATTTCAACTCTTTTTCTGAACCACTTAATACCTCCCGGAGTCAGGAGGACCAGAGCCTATCGCGGGACAACGGGCGCAAGGCAGGAACCAACCTTGGGCAAGTGTCAACACACCACACACAAAACACTCTCAGTCACACCTTACGGGGCCAATTTAGATTCGCCAATCAACCTATAGCGGATGCTTTTGGACCGGGGAAGGAAACCAGAGCACCTGGAGAAAACCCATGCGAACACGGGGGGAGCGCGCAAACTCCACACTGAAAAACCCTACGGCTGACCTGGGGATCGAACCCAGGACCTTCTCGCTGTGAGGCAGCAATGCTAACCACTGCGCCATCCGCTGTCCTCTGTTTCCTCTTGTTTTCCCTTCTTTCCCATCATATCTCTTTCCATTTTCCCCTGTCCACTCCTCCCCTCTTGTGTTCTCTCTTCTCCGTCCCTCTTCCCTTTTCACCTCAGCTCTTCTCTTCTCTTCTCTCATCTCTCCCCCCCCCCAACATTAGAGAAATAACATCTTTGCTAAAATGGCAGTAGTAACAGGCCGTAAATGACCATCATTATCAATTGACTCAGAAGAGACCATTTGCTTTAGATGGAGGTCAATATGGAAAGCAAGTCTTTTATTCGTTCGCTTTGCAGTGCTTGACCCGAGCCTGACCCTTATTGTTTAGGTCGACCCGTAGCACCAGATCCACAGCGTTTCTAGTGCTATTTGATCTTTTAACCCGCAGTAGGCATTTCGAAAATGGGGCTCGGCGAATGGAATTAGAAAACTGCCCTCTAAAACACTAACCCCTCCATAACCTCGCTGGCTGAATTGATGTCTCTTTGCCATTTAGCCATCATGGAGTCTAATTGCTATTGCATGTGAACAGACGGTAAAAACAGGGCAGGGGTCTTGTACAGAGTGCAGTGGAGATTCGAGAGAGAGAGAGAGAGAGAGAAAGAGAGAGGGAGAGAGAGAGTCAGGCTGCTTCTGCTCTCCATCGGTGCTCTTATGCTGCCAGCCACATCGCTTCAGAGCCTGAGGGGAAGAGGGGATGTTAGACAAGACTCCTTCCCATGGTCTCTGGCCTTTAGTTTTATTCATCAGGATGTGTTGCTGAGATGTCAGCATCAGAACATATCTTGAGACGCCATGCGCTTTCACACCAAACCACACAGTCAGCAATATCACAGTAGGGCTTTTTGACATTTTGAGAAACTTTAGCAAGACCCTCTCTTTCTCTCAGATGACCAACAATAACGAGGCGGTCGAATATGTGACACTTAAGCCATAGCTTAGATAGGTAGATCTATCAATCAATTGATAAATATAGTTAGACTGATATATAGTAATGTAGTTTAATGATATCTTAATGCTTAGAATTGCTGATTAAAAATGTTAAAAGGTTGATTTTATAATATTTGACAAACTCTGACAAAAAATTTTTATTCTGAGACATCAATTCTTTAACTAACTTTAAACATGCAAATGAGTGGACTCAAGCGTGCAGAGTCCTGATATTAATTCCGAGCAGCAGTAAGTCTGGGGTTGTAGCATCGGGTAGAAAGGTTGTATTGAATTGACGTGGATAGAGAGAAAGGCTGATTCCCTCCTCTGGTAGCATCTCCCTTGTGCAGAGCTCAGCGCAAGCACAACACACGCAACATGCTGGCAGATTATGAGCTTTGAGTTAGATCTCTGCCCGGGGGCTTAGAGTTAAGAGTTAGCACCAACAAAGCCTCCCTAAGCTTTCTGAGCATGTGTAGCACATTGTATTATGTGTGTGTGTGTGTGTGTGTGTGTGTTTGGGGAGGATATGGAGAAGGAGGTATTGTATAAAGTGCTGATTTCCACATCCTCATCCAGTTCAATATCAATGATTGCTCTATTATGGCAGTTTGACATCTCATCTAGAGTGTATTTTTCCATCAATTTTCCTGGTATTGCGCGCAGACGCTGTATGATTTCTTGTCTACCAGCAATTGAAAGGGAACGTGGAGTGTGAGTGACAGGCATTTGTCAATGTCTGTGAATTGCGAGTTTTGTTCTCTCTCTCTCACACACACACTCACTCTCTCTCGCTACCCCCACTCGAGCTCTCCACAGCCACTCTTCCCAGATAAATCTTTCATAAGGGCAGCCTCAATATGCTCCTCTAGAATAACATGTCCAAGAGATTATAGGAGACATCACTCAGTCACATTCACCTTAGCCCACAGATCTGCATGTCCTCCGTTTAAAAGTGGCCACTCTGCTGAGGGTGGGGAACGGAGGAAAAAAAACCCGTCATGTAGAGGCATATTTTAATACCCGAAAGTGACTGTCAGATAGTGTCTGCATTGAAAGAACTATCAAAGGGTGGATCCGTATCAGATGTGAAGGCTTAAAGTGGGTCATGGGCTCCCACCACTGTAATGGCAAAGTAAAAATTCACCAGCTTATCATTATTTAATCGCTCTCTAATGGAAGAGATCCCCACCCCAAATATAGACCCACCTCTGGACCGAATTATTCCCTAATATGCTAACAAGCCTGTTCCACAATGACGCATGCTCGATTTCCAAGCCCTTTCAGAAGGAGCCATTCCACGCTAGACTGAACACTGATAACAGGAATTGTTTTATGGTGCTTAATCATTATTTGTGACCCTCCACGGGAAAACCAGTCACTTGTGGCAAATTTTCAAAATTTAGTTATGTTTTCATGAAAGGGCATAAATCAACCTTCAAAACGATACCTATATCGAATGAATCGGACGACATATGACTGAGATATCAACATTCAAAGGAGTCGGGTTTCTCCTGTCACGCCAAGTGAGAAACGGAGAAATCTGCCTTTGAAGTTGACTCTTGCCGTAGCACTCACAGACGCTTGGTGCGGTCGCGGCTACGTTTGCATTTACGGTAGCCCACGCTGCATTCACAGCCACACGGATAGCCTATCTGCAATAGGTTAACTGAACTCGGGAGACAAAAATGGATTCCGGAGAAATATCTTCACGCTAGTCAACCAGTGGATTTACCGTAAATATTGAAGTAGAGCGGTCAAAACAGAAACTTTTAACATTCTGCTGGAATTGAATTCCTCACCTCAAGAAAGTCACGTTTTTAGGATAGGTTTTTAGGGTAAGTTTTTCAGCCAAATTTATTCACAACAGTACAGTATAGACCTGTCACTGTTTCAAAACACTAAAAACAAAAAATCCAAAATTTTACCCCACACAACATAAACGGTCGTTTTTCTCGGAAACCTCCGTTGTGACAAGCGACTGGTTTTGCCGTGCAGAGTCACATTTGCAGAATTATGCCTGATATTTTCGACTAAAGACATCATTTGTAGCTTGAGTGCATTAGCTGGAAATTGATCTATAAAGTCCGTAAGCAGCACATTGAAGCCTCATGTCGCAGTAGTATAAGTTATACCAAATAACACGTAGGTCCCATTGGGATCGTTTTTTCTTTAAGCCACGACCATGAGCAAAGTTAGTATTTTGCTTGATGCGGTGGTTTTGACTTATTGAGCAACCCTTTACAACTTCCCACAACCTTTCCACTGCAAAAGTTCCCTGAGATTCTTGATTTATTAGTCTTGTTTTGCTTTCTTGAACCTCAAGGTCTCCTCTGTTTGTGTGCTACTGTTTATTCTAATTCTCATTCCGACCCATTGAGAGATGCTGTCTATGCCGGCGATCGATTGTTCGACTTCTAAAGATACATTGTGGTTTAATGAGGCCCATCCTGACTTCTTGAGGAATTCTCTCTCTCTCCCCCACCCCACCAACCCCTTTTACTTCGGCCCAGGTTTCTTGCTGCTGCCCTGTTTTTTTAAAGTCCGCCTTTTAAAATTTAATGCAACATAACTTCATTGCATTCACACTCAGATCAAAGTCTTGTGTGCACCCAGTGTTTGAAGTAGCCTCCATTTGAAGTTGATTCCAAAGACACTGCGTGTAAAACAAAAGTTTACATATATTTCGGCCTTTGTGGAATCGGCGCGAGGTACACGCTGTATTGATCGGTCTGCTTTGAAAGAGGGGAATGAAACGCCAGACGGAGCCTTCATTTGAATCAGGCTCTCACGCTGGAAACCGGGCTCCAACATCACACCAGAAGCGTGTTATTTCCGCAGGCCGGCCAGAAGTCGGCGGAGGCCCGGATTGTTATGCGTGTCACGACCAGGTCGGGGGCCGTGTACAAGCGAGGGGTGGCCGCTGACTGGCAGGCCTCCGCGTTGGGCCTCTACGGGGAGGCCGGACGGCGTTGTGCGAGACTGAAAGAGACGTGATGAGGAACTGTCAGGCTGGCCCCGAGAACCCACCCTCAGAAATTACCCACAAGCCGTCAGCGCCGACTGTCAGCACGCATTTACCCAGCATGTCTGAGGACGTGTTCTATTGTGTATTTACCACACGGTCACTCAAACACGTATAGCCGGACCGGCCCACCGCCTCAGAGGATGAAAGGAAAAACAGTGTGTTACTTGCTATTATATGTTGTGTTTGTTCCACAATTGATAGAAAGCGCCGCGTCAAGATATCAAATCTTACCCAAAGCCCTCTTTGAAAAAATGAACCACATTTCACCTTTTTATACAACAAATCAAAACACTGTTGACTTGTTTTTTTTCAGTCACGTTGACACTAAAAGCTCCCGCATATACAAACATGTCAATGTGAGACTTCTTCCTGTTTATGAAGCCACACGCATGTTTGTACACCCCAGTAATAGGGGAAAAAAGCCTTACAACTTTTTTGTAAAAGGACAAAACAATTAACGGTGGGATCTGACGTGACTGAGCTTTAGCTTTACAGCTCACAGGCTGCCATAAAGGCAAAAACCTGGCTAAAATTACGGGGAGGAAAAGCCTTACTGGGGAGTGTGTGTTTGCTGTGGCTTCCATGGAAAATCCAATTTAATCTGGAACAAAGTCGCAATCATTAAAAAAATGGCTGTACTGGAGCCCTCTGATAAAGAAGGAAATGCCTTGAAGTCATCAAATTATGCCCTTCATAGAGACTAGGGGAAGCAGTGGTTTTCCTGACTGCTGTTTGCTTCTGTTTACAAAGTAGATATGTAGCCCTTATTGCACCTCATTCTCTTTTCATTTACATATAAACTCCTGGCTTTTGTACATCTCTCTCCTTTTAAATTGTAGAAAGGACTGACTTCCCAGAATTGGCAATGAAGCATTTTCCCCCCTCTTGTCTACATTACCATTAGCTTGCTAGCTAACATTGTGAGAGGTGATTTAGTAACCTTGGTAATGAAAGCTATGGAAAATTATATTTACCTGTGACGAGTTACTCAAAAGTGGAATGAAAGTAAACAAGGTGGCGTTCTGAACATGGCAATAAATTGGCGTTTGTAAAGGCTTTGTGAGGCGAGAGTAATTTCAGTTTGTAATTCAGGCTTCAAAAGTGACGGCTTTGTCAGTAGGTGAGAAAAGTAGGAAATAAACAAATGCCTTGAATATTCCAGTAGAATTTTTGGGGGGATTTTTTCTTACTTTGACAACTTTTTATTTGTGCAAATAAACATATCAGAGGGATTTTAATTGGTTTTAGTGAATTTTTAATCAACCAGATGTTGCCTCTGCACAAGTGTGATGGTCAGTTGTTAGGGGACCTACTTGAGGCCCAAGAGAAGGTGGTGGTGAAGTGGGTATGGATAAAGATCTGGATAAACTCATCACATGACTTTTAGCTGGATATTGGGTGCTTTTCCCCTTTTACGTTCACATTTTACACAGTAGAACATTTTACCTTAACATCTGACAGTTTTTAACAAGTTATGACTATGGGAATAATTAGCATAATGGCAGGAATAGGTAAGACTATATTTGGCACAGGACAGATCTTTATTTGGTGTACTAATCAACTATAGTCTTATTTCCGCAGTCTAATAATATAGTCTAATAATAGTTTAATAATTCACAATAATTCATTTGATACATTGACTGTTTTGTTGACCATGTATTATGAATACAGTAAATAATACATCTAAAAAGTCTTGGTGTTCCTGTTTGCTTGTATCAACTATGAAATTCTTAACAGCATCTTTTCTTCTTTGCTATTGGTCAGAATTGGTCCGTGATTCTGGTCCCAAAGACATATATCGCTTCGCTTTGGTCAAACATTCTACACTGTCACCTGGCCCAGTGTTTATTCCCATGCTTCCCCATATGATTTGTTTGGCTCACAATATATCCTGGACAGCAGAGGAGACAGTGGGGGGCATTTGGTCCCTTCTTCTGCCTGTCCTTCTCGACCGAACCTGGCACAGCCAGTCGCTGGTTCTTTCAGTGACAAGTGAAACGGAAAAAGGCCTGTAATTTTGAATTGAAACCCACTTGGCACACCTTCTCCAGCGTCAGCAGCCTCAAGTGGAAGGGAGGATCTGGAGGAGTCGGACAAAAGAGGAGGAACGGAGAGACATCTCAGGGTGAAAGCTACTGATGAGAGACTCTCTTTCTCTCATGTGCTTGCTCTCTCTCTTTCTTTCTTTCTCTCTCTCTCATTCTCATTCTCATTCTCTCGCTCACTCCTCCAGCTGGACAGGGTACTCATCTGTCAAAAGAAAACTCTTCCGTCTCATCCCTCTCCACCTCTCACCACAAGGCACTCGTGGGCTCTTGCCTTTTTTCCACAAGTTTCCAGAAGCTCGTTTTTTATGATTTGATATAGTATAACAACATCTTCAGACTTAGGATAGGTTTGCACTGATTTTTGTTCCAGTATCGTCCTCCACATTGCAAATAGAGCATACAACCACAATATCTTCTGTTACTGTATTGAAAATTTTGGATCGTTTTGGTGGAATTACAAAGGAACAAACGAAAAAAAATCTTTTAGTCTCTAATGTCAATGTAGTGTCTTCTTGTCTTCTGGAAGGTTCCCTTTTCACATTTCTTTCCATTATTGTACATTGTACAATTGTTGCACCATTATACCAGCACAGTGTATCGAAATGAAAATTTCTTTAGATTGTTTACATTTCTAGCCTTTTTATTAGAGCATTCTGAACATCATAATGAACTTATATAAATAACTATATTTTACTTGGCTAAAACAAACAAGAAAAAACAATGTCATCATTGTCAGGGATCTGGTTAGGATTTGACACAATGCTAGTCGATAGCCATTAGCCCGTGGAGCGTGGATGGTTAACTCAAACGCAGAGTGAGACGTGAATAGGTAGGAGAACCACGCGAGTTGATATAAGAACTCTCTCACGCAAAGAGCAAGATTTCCCACAAAAATCCGCATTCTATCGGACACACACTCAATCGAGGAGATAACCATATAACTGAGAGTACTCACAGTTGATGCTGACCGAAATCAGAGGTGGGCTGGTGACTCAATGACTGAGCACCGAGCCACAGAAAAAGACTCCTTTTGTACTTCCCGAAACATGCCGACTACTTCCGGGTCCTCGTAATGGTTGTGTGATCGGAGTGCGCGTGACAATTTTTTTCTAAATCCAAACACACTAGCGCATATAATTCTCAAATTGGATATGTGATGTTCTGCCTTGTTAAGAAAAACAGTTACTCACCACTGGCTGTATAGTCAGCGTTGGGGAAGTTACTTGTAAACGTTAGCTTTTCAAGCTGCAAGCTATTCATGATTAAAATGAGCAGTCACTAATGAGTAGCTACTGTAGTTAGCTATGCTGTAAGCTACAGTTTCCAACTACATCAGAGCAATTTCACAGCCACATTTTCTTTCTTCCATGTTTGCCAAGGTGGATTCCATCATCTGACTCCATCTATCAACTGCTAAGAGGATGCTGTGACTCCCACTGTGCAGATTATGGTAGCTTTTAACACCTGATCCGATGGCACTTTAACACCAATCACCTGGTAGTTGTAAATAATCATCTCTGTAAAGGAAACATTTTTTTTAACAATGTAGCATTTAATCGCAATACGCCACTAATAATTACTGGAAAAACTACATCAGCACCAGAATAAACCAAAGCATTGTGTTTATTTGGAACATTATATGCGTAGACGCTGATGTGGCCACCACTAGACATTTTATACAGACAGACTACACATCATGTATGTATGCTTGTGAAAGTTTAATTTACTTAGGCAGCACAGAGGAACAATAAGTTGGTGTCAGTCACGATCTCTCTTCTGAAACTGGTGAACACAGTCCAACAAGGCCAGCTACACAGAAGCATGAAACATTTAATACAGCCATTCTACTCTGACATGCTTCACATAAAGACTCGAATGTTGACGTACGCAGATTTTCCTCTGAAAGGAAATCAGTCCCGTGGAGCCGCACAAAGTCAGCTTCATTCAAAGACTTTTTTTTTTTTAATGTTATACTTCAACAATAACCCCTTTATATTTCTACATCCTGTCTCTGGTATCCCTTTCGCCCCCCTCAACAGGCTTACCTGTCTGGCAACACAAGCCATAAACTATACCTCTTTTGTACACTCAGTGTCTTTATAACAAGTTGCTTGGTAGAGTTGTCAAACAGTTAGCGGCCTGCCAAGGAAAACAGTGTCTGCGGGCAGAAAGGCCGGGGCTGATGGGATGGGGGGATGTGAGGGTGAACGGGGTGGACGAGGGGAGGTGGCGGTGGGAATTGGCCCTGCTTGTTCTGTGTGCTCTCTGTTCACAGGCCTGGCTTTTAGATTGCAGAGATCTGTGGCCGCGCTCTGCTGGGACCCTGACAGACACAAAGCCCATTTCTCTGGGAGATTGCCACACTGTTTGCTGACACGAATAAAGCTGTCGCATCCTCAGAGCTGCAAATATGCCCAGGGACGCCCGACGGACCTCCCCTCCCGCCCCGACTCCGATAGCCCCTCTATCAGCTCCCCCCCTGCCCCTACGCCGCAGGCTCCACTGATGCACTGGAGCTTAATTTCCGTGCCGAAAAAAATATGCTTTGGACACAAAATAGATGCAGCGGAATCCAGATTTTTCCTGACAAATAAACCTTTTAGATCAACCATAGCCTTTTAGATGCGCCGTTAAAGAAACCATTCACAGAAGAGTGTGTGCCTTTCTCGTTTGGCTTTTTCCATAGAAAGATACAGACTTCATTTAAGTGGGTGGCAGTTTTATTTTTTTTAAAAAGTAATAATAAAGCGGGTCTTATTCAGGCCAGGAGTGATGTGTTTGAATAGTATTTTACAGTTCCTCCCCGCAGCAGTTGTGCAGAGTGGAGTTGGAAGAAATAGCATTTTGTTCTGCCTATGAGTTAACTGTTGTGCCTGGTACTAGGAAATGGGTTAAGACCACATGGACGCCCGTCCAATACAAACAGTCCCATACATTCCTGAGTGGGGCCAGTCTGAGGCCTGATTCACTAGAACATGGAGTGGAGGGCTTGACCACTAGACCCCGCTCCTTTCTAAAACATGCGCTGGCCCTCTGCCCCCTCCGCCGCTCTCGCACTGGGAAGTGCCATCTCCCGGCTTTCTCATAAGGACTGGCGCAGTGGATTAATGTGACTCCCCCGATACGAGCCCCTCTTAACGTGTTCCACTAGGCCTAACCTCGGCTAACCTAGCCCTGGAATAAAAAAAAGAAAAAAACACCATAACCGAGTTGCCTCTGCGTTCATGATTGATGCTTGAAAAAACATTCTCATGCCCTGAAGAGGGATGACTAGCGGCTCTTAGCTGGTTTGAACAATCCCAGCACCCCTCCGACACTTTGACATTTTGCTCTTCGGTCACTGCTGTCTCTGTTTCCCATGTCTTTCTTCGCCGGGCTCATTTTTTTGTCATGCTCGGCCAATTTCAGCAAGACAGAGCCAGCAGGGTGTCAGGTCTGATCCCATGCCCTGGTAAATCTCCAGCCCGCCGCCTCGCATCCGTGGTCTTTGACTAAACATGGGCCGCATTTATCTTAGTGCTGTATTCAATATTAGAAAATCTGTATCACCATGTGTCCAAATGTGAGCAACTCGGTATGCTGTGAACGTCCTACCATAGCTTCTAGCATCTCTCACAGCGCAGCTTTTCAGTTACGATCGGTTTTAGAGTCTGTTAGAGGTGAAATTTTATATATATCCCAATTCTGAGGCACGCAAACGTGCAAATATATATTTTTTTATCTGGGTTGCTCTCACATAAAAATTGGGGCCCAACTGTGTTTATTTCTTTAAGTTGTCCAGGGTTCAAACCCCAAAGGATTTTTGTCACTTTTAGTCACTAGATGTGCCACTTCTGTCCTGCCTTGTAGTTTGTTTAAAAGCACTCTCAAAAACAATCTCAGAAGCAATTAAGGGACTGGGACTTTCAGTATATACTAAAGAATTCAAGATGTTATTTTAATGTGTATGAGGGATGCACTTGACAATCAGTGCATCCCTCATTTCCCATTAGTACTTATGATACAAATGGTCAGTTATAGTGCTGTCCCAAATGATTGTTGTTTAAACAATTAATCTATTTCAATTATTTAACAATTATTTTTTCAATTATTTGACTTATCTAAAGACTTTTTAAAAATTAATCTAATGATAAAGGTATTGATAAGCAGTTATTTCCCAGTTAGTCATTTATAGGTCTCATATTATGAAATATTATCACTTTGGGCATCCATTTGGGTCTTACTGCCTCTACACATACTGTAAGTTTGATAATAAATGGTCAGTTGTGTCACAGTAGGGGACACTCCTGGTCCGTCATATTTTTTACAAGTCCCAGTGTAGGAGCACTAACACTTAGTATTCGTAGGATAATCTGAAAGAACATTTAAAAAAACTGAAAACCCCTCGTTTTAAACAGTGAAATATCAGATTAACAAGGTTTCAATGAAGTTTCTTTCAAATAGGTCAGTTCTGTTCATTTGGCCCTTCAGAGTCATACATTTGAATAAATATGGCCACTGATTCTTGCTTCTGTCTTCGCCAAGGCGGACTCCATCCTCTAACTCCATCTCACAGCTGTCGTGAGTGTGCACGGTAGCCAATCAGATGCCATGTCTGCAAATTCAACACCCTCCAGAAACACCTGGTAGTTGAAAATACCTTTGTAGACAGAGAAAAATATTTTTTGTAATGATGTTGCGTTTTGCCAAAGTACATCGCAATTTGTAGTAATCTCATATCCAGTTTGCATGTGAATGTATGAAGAGTGAGTGAAGAACTGTGACCTCGGACTGCATTATTTTGGCCTGAGAGGTTTATTGTGGACAAATAGCGGAATTAAAGTGACTGTAATTCACAGTGTTTCAATATTTTCATAAGTGCAAAAGCATGAAAGGCTCTCTTGTACAGATCCAGCAAAACGTAAATGGACCTGACCATGATGCACACGCGCACACAGACACACACGTCCAGCGCATCTCAGTCTCTGCTCTTGCCCCGTTAATACTGTAAACTTTTTCTACTTCTCCACTCTCTCTGAAGTGCTGACCAAGGGCCTTATTTATCAAGCATCTCAGGTCTCCCCGCCTAAATAATCATATTCATCAGGATATGAAAGGACACGATTGATCCTTGATCAGCGCTCTAAGTCCGAGATGTTCCATGCATACATCCCCAGGTCTCACCAAGCATGAATAATTTGGACGTCGAGCGGTTTCCCCTCAGCCTTCACAAACTCCGGAAAACAACTCCTCACAAGCGATGATCACAGGAGCACAGACCAAAACTTTCGTACGCCGTTCACGGTGCAAAGTCGAGTTTGGCCACAGATCTCTGGGTCCTTCTTTCTTTTTTTCTTTCTTCTCCGACGCGGTTCTCTGGAATTGGGAAAGGAAGAAAAATGTGGAGGAACAATGCACTCTCTTCAGTAATAATTAAGCTGATGGCCTATTATGCTGTATCGCAAATCAATATGCGCGAAACTCGCCGCTGCCTGAAGTGGGGAAGCTTGGCTGGGCTCCAGCCCCGTCTCGCGTTCTCAATGAGCCCAGCGCAGGTGCATCGCAACTTGCCTCGGAGAAGAGGAGGAGGAGGAGGGAGAGGAAGAACAGCCGGGTGACAATGGCAGCAGGCCTCTCCAGTCTAATTGTGTGTGAATGCTCATTTGAGGGAGGCTTCGCTTTTGTTACGCAGGTGCTCACATTCCCTCTTTCCAACTCTCTCTCTCTTTGTTGATCACTCAGTTTTTCTCAGCGTTTTCCCTCTTTCACTCTCTCTATCTCTATCCATTTTCCTCAGCTCTTTCTCACCTTGCACACTCTCTCTGTGTCTCTCTGCTCATCTATCCAGTTTTCTCACCTCTTTCTTTGTCTCATCTCCTTTATGTATCTCTTTTCTTTCTCTCTTTTGTCCTCTTATCTGTCTCTTTTTCTCTCAATTTCTGTGGATCTATCTATCTATCTATCTATCTATCTATCTATCTATCTATCTATCTATCTATCTATCTGTCTATCTATCTATCTATCTACATCACATCCATCACATCCATCTATCTATCTATCTATCTATCTATCTATCTATCTATCTATCTATCTATCTATCACATCCATCATCAATCAATCAATCAATCTATCAATCTATCTATCTATCTATCTATCTATCTATCTATCTATCTATCTATCTATCTATCTATCTATCTATCTGTCTGTCTGTCTGTCTATATGTCTATATATGTCTATGTGTCCTTGTCCCATGCGTTTTTGGCAGTGTTGTGTTCCCCAGCAGATGAGGACTTTTCTACCGTCATACAAAATAGCGTGCTCAGCGCATTCCCATATACTACAGAATCTATATTTACGTGTAAGATCACAGTGTTTACCCTCTGGTTTGTTTGCTTGGCATCACTCTGTTTATCCGCTTTAATTCCACCATTTTTCAGTCTATTGGATGTTGTGTAGTTGTCATCAAAAGCCGCCTCTCCATGAAAGTTCTAGTGTTTTGAAGGAGGGCAGATATACGACATTAAAAATTAAATGGTATATTGCAAACATCACTTCACTGATTCCGGGCAAGTGTAGGGAGCAGATGTTCCTCAGTGATCTGTAAATAAGTGGAATTGTAGATAAAAGGCGGGGAGATTAAGTTAGATATACAGGAAGCTGACAGACACACTTTAAATTGGCAGCAGGAATTGTCTTGAAATAGTCATAAACTGTTAGGGTACGTACAGTACTAAAAATTTTTAACCTAACTTGTTTGAGTTCTTTCTTTCTTTTAACACAACCCCACCCAACAGACAGACACACACACACCCCACCACACTCCTCTTTTCACGCCTGCAGCAAAATCCTCTTGAAAAAAGGCCAGCAGAAGAGGACTGGAAAGAAATTAATCATTGATAAGAAATGGAAAAAAAATCAACAAACTACACCAGGGGGTGTGTGATGGGGAGAGGGGACGGATCTGGGGAAGTATACAGATTCAAGAATAAGTTGGAGAATGAATAGTAAGTTTTTGGTGTCATAGAGAGCCTTGGTTTATTATTTAGAGCTAGCTCCCTGCTCTCAGAAAATCTTGTGCGGAAAAAGAAGGCTGCAGTGTGCTGCCCTCCACATATTTAATAAAATTTCTAACAATTGTTCTCCAATCAGATTAAATTAGCATTTAAAATGCAAATAATATGTTCTTGTCTCTGACATACTGTAATTAAGTAAGAACAATGCTCTATTTTCCCTGCTTTATAACACGGCCTCATCAAGGCTTTAGCCGGGACAATGATTGACCACCTGGTCTAGTTACAGTAGCTAAATTTGTTAGAGCCCTGTCCTCATAGAAATCAATGGGGGTGTATGCGCTGGAAAAGGTTAGGGCTTGTTTTTTCTAGCTGCCGTGTAATTAGTCTGACCTAAGTGACAGATGTTGAAAGATAATTCCATATAAGTCATTATCTTTGTCATAAAAATGTCATTTCTTTAGACTACTCAAATTTCTGCTAATTCCTTGAAGAAAAAAGAAATTATGACTAAAATATTAGTGTTGCATCTTAGGAACTGAAAGAGCCATAATTTGACAAGTGAGAAATATAAATACAGTTAGTCAGAGATGGGCCACAAAGAGAACTCCAAATAGTGTTTTACTCTTTTGACTTGTCTTTTTTGATTTTCTGGTAACTTTCATTTTTCTATGCCGTATTATGGATTATAGCATTTTAGTTTAACACACACATAACCTCTGATCCCTCTTTATCTCCTTCTCTTTCTCACTCCTTCAGGTTCTAGATGTGTGATTAATGCTCATCTTTTTTCACAGTCTTTTATAAAGGCTCCAGAAAATGATTGGAAGTTTAAAAAATAGAATAAGAATTTTTCCTCTCTTTTTAATTTCTACCTTGCCATTTTATGGATCATAGATTTCTTTGTAACATGTACATAATCTCAGATCCCCAACCCCCACCCTCTCTTTCTTTCTCTCTCCTGTTTTTTTTTTTTTTTAGAATGCCAAGAGCAACAGTCTGTCATCATACCCTAAAAAAATGTCACAAGAGTCAAAAGAGAGAAAAAGATTTATTGGTTTTGCTTTCATGTTTTTGATTTTTGATGCCATTGATTTTAGGTTTAACTGCGTGCCCCCAAGAATATACACCGTCTCCTCTTCTCTGTCTCAGATCTCACCAGATGTGTAATGTGTTTCTTCTAATAATTTAAGTCTTATGTTTTCTTCACGGCCTCATCAGGCCCGAAAAAGTCAGGAATAAAAATAAAATAGAATAAGAGAAAAAATCGTTTTGTACTTCCATTTTTCCCGCGACTTGGCTCATTTGGTATTCGTGACAATTGAACTACAAATCAATTTAGCGATATTCCAGCTGGCAAGCGATAAATTATTGTGCCATCAGTTTATTTGGGCAGGCACATGGGGCAGGCGGCCTTGGCGTTTCCCTGTCTTTCATTTGTTACATTTGGTTGGCTGCGACGAGCCACACGAGCCGCGCGTTCCGAGGCGCTTTGTGACATTGAAAAACGACTTTAATCCGCGACATCGGGTCTTTGGTGCCCACATTGATGGGCGAGCACGGTAGATCCCTCTGCCCCCCAGGGCGCCCGCCCCGCTTCCTGCGATTAACCTGACAAGCTGTTTCTCCAAAAGTGGCAGCGTGAGAGATGAACCCTGCGCCATGCCAGTCAATTTATAATTTATTATATTGTGTCTCGGAATTTAACTCAATCCCAGGAGACAGCTCTCACAGTGCAAACGTCCAGTGATGAGCCGCATGGGACTCGCCTCTGATGAATCCGGAGCGTTCAGTTGCGCAGAGAAAATTAATTGGATTAAAAATTTGATAATCACTTTCTTTGTGCATTCAACCTTGCATCTCCACAACACACATACACAGTTCTGGCTCACCCCTTCCTCCACTCCTCTCATCAGGAGACAGATTCTAAATATTGCCAAAGTGTCGAAACCCACCACTGATTCATTTAACACCATCACTGTGTGCCCTAATGGAGCAGTTAATACTGGCGACAAGCCTGTTCCTGTGCTGAAATCGTCAGTAACCAGCGCATCTGGGGTGATGAATGTACAAGTTTGACAGACCTTGCATTCTTTGTGTGCACATGTGAGTGTGTGTGTGAGATGAGACCGAAGGTGAGGAGCTGTAAAATCATCGACCTCGTGCAGAAACTTCGCCATAATCTTCACTAGTAGAAGAAAAATACACTCATTACTATTAAAAATGGTACAAAAGACATGTTTATGCAATATTATTTTAACTGCACATATGCATCCATTAAAAGTGAAAAAAAAAACACATTATTTTCTGATCTCATGCCATAATTAAAAGTCTTAGAACACCTGTCAATACAAAGCCAATATTTTTCTTCCATTTTCATCAACTGCGACGATAAATAGAGATATTTATTTAAGCGTTTTAATCAACATGCTGTCTCATTTTAGTTTTGATAAATAGAATGGGCACAAATTGGATCAGTTTTTATATACATTCAATACTCTTTCTTTACATCCCTATAATGTAGTCGATTGTGGTATTGTTGCCATCGCCTGGAATCCTTCATTAGTATTCTCTGGATTTACTTTCTTGCAGTAATTGACTGTTTTCTATCAGGCCCAAAGCTTAGGTGAGTAAAAAAGTGGCCGGCAGTGTGACTGCGGTAACAGCTATCTTGAAAAGGCTGGGCGAAAGTTTGAGGTTGATTTAAACTACGTTAAAGTAACAAAAAGAGAAGAAAGAACCACTGGGTTTTGTGCTTAATCTACTACACACACGCACACACACACACTCCATTTTACGTCCCAATAACTATTTTAAAAAAAAAAAATTATCGTGCTGTTACAAAAAAAAGACCAAATTATTTGTATGTCTTTACAAGGAAGATATTTCCAACTACCGTATGTGTTTATGATTACTGTATAACTGACAGAACTGTCCTCTAGCGTTATAGATATTTAGTCATTGCATCACAGCCTGCTCCTTGCAGCTGCAATTTTGCATTGATAAAAAAATCTAGCTCTTAATAATATTTTTAACAACTTCCATTAGCTTTAACAGTATCCTACAGCACAGATCTTACTGGCATTTATGTAGTTAGCTACTTTTAAGTAACTTGTACTTTGGCTCACTTCTATATTAAAAGAGTTGCTTGGCTATAGCTAGCAGTGGTGTTGAAATTAATCACATAATCGATGCATTCCGATGCAGATTTGCATTGACACAATGGCTGACCATAATCGATTATAACAGAGGTTTTCAACCAGCGGTCCACTGCCCCTAGTGGTCCACAAGGGCACTGCACGTGGTCAGTTTTTTTAAAATTATTCCTTTTTTATTTGGGCATCTTTATGAATAATGCATTTAATGCAAATACCTACAAAATAATACAAAAAAGTCTCCCCTCCCACTGCTTAGTCTGGTGGTCCTGGGACATAAGCAGTTGAAAACCCTGAATTATATGGACATTGCTTGAGTGAATTTCATAAAATTAGTTGAGCCAATCTCTGCGTGCAATGTGACACAGAAAAATTGGTGGCATGCATTGTGATGCATCAAGATATCGAATCAAATCTTCCTGATAATACGTGAATTAAATACATTGAGACCAGTGAGGTTCACACCTCTAATAAATAGCTAGTGGGTTTGTGGTGAGATACCCACACCTACAGTCAGAGGTTGTAGCTTCAGTCCAGCACTATCCTACCTTCAGCACCATTATCATCAATTTAGTAATTCAAGCGTGTGGGTGCTGGAAACTAAGACTCAGATAATTAGTTAAACTAAGGCAGACCCTGAGGACCCTGAGGGCAGACCCTCAGCCTAAAGTGCTCAGGGAGAGTGTCCTATGGTGGGAAAGGTAGTTACTATTAGGGACGGGTATCGTTAAGATTTTAACGTTGCTACTACTCTTAATGCAACTGCTTATCGGTCTGGGATTTTAACAGTATTATTATTAGTACTTTTTGAAGAAACAACATAATTAACACTGATTTAGTGAAATTAATCAATTCACTATTATTATTCAACAAACCACAGTAACACAGTAACTGACAAATACTACTCTTGCATATGAATTAAAGTTAAATCTTAATCAGTAATGGAATTGGTCAGATAAATTGTAGATCCTTTTATGTAGAAACAAAAATCTGATTTATTAATTTTTCCAGTAAAATACAAGTAACATCAGAGCTTGCTCGATACCCGAATAACAAGATTAGCTCAAAGAGCCTGTTTAGTGCTAAACTGGGGTACCCATCCTAGTCACTATGGATAAAGTGTCTACTGAAATGCTGCAAAGCGTAACCCAGATAACAGACTTTCCTCAGCATCAGACTTGGGACAAAGTCAAGGCAAGAGAGCAGAGGCTTAAATACACACCAACACAGGTGAAGCACATTAGGGTAATCAGTGCTAAAGAAAGACAGGGAAGACCAGTCATGTCGGCCCCTAGTGGTCAATCTGAGAGCAGTCATGGCAATATATGTCAGTATATATACACCAGCAAAGTGACCTTGATCCCTAATCCAAATTAGATTAACCAGATTTTTTGGCAAGTAGTTGGATTTGTCTAATTCAAGTTTGTCTAATTCACTCTAGATACACTTCAAGCAAATAGACATTCGTTTCCAACCTTAGACTAGTCTAGAGTTGAAGCTGAACACTTTCAAACTAAATGTCAAAAAAGGAAATGCTAAACTGCCTCTGCAGGGGCTTGAAATCTGTCTCTCTGTCACTGATCGTGTTGAACGTGCCAGCTCGCGGTGACCTATAAGCGTAATGGGGACGAGAGAGTCATTTCAGAACCTCCTCGCTCCAGAATTAGCAAGCATCAGCCGGGAGACACTGCTGGAAGCACAGAATGAGATGCGGAAAAGGTTCGAGCTTGCCGCGACTATCACGAGCGTGAGGCGCTAATAGACAAAAAGAGAGAGAGAAAGGCGAGGGTACACTTTCGCGAAGTGGACTATTCGGCACCTACAGCCCCCTCTGAACCCGGTGGCAGCGGTGTGCGTGACGAACCTTGTCTCCCACTCAATCACCCGCACATGTCGCATGTGCTAATAAATTAGCTCCTGTCCTTGGGTCATATCACCGCTAACAGAGAATGTTGGAGTTATCCTCATCTTTTTTCTCACCCCGCAGGCGAATATAGCTGAGATCTACGTGGCGGCTTGCAAGGCGCGAAATTCTAAATAAAGGAGAATATTCTCTGTGGGCTGCCTGTGTCTTTTCACCCCTCGCATAAGGAAGTAGTAGCGTTAGCATCAAATGGCATAGCGCACGCTTACGCTCACGCTCGGGGTTTTACCAATTGCCGAAATTATTAATTACGTCTTATATCTAGCATCCCAATCTCCTTGCATGTGATTTGTTTTTAATACGCCGCTGTTTCCATTTCCAGCGTTCTGTGGCGTGACTTTTTTTCTGCCCTCTTTGTTAGCCAGGTGTAAAAATGGGTTTCCATCTGCTTTTTCCCTCCCCGACGTTTTCTAAAAAGACGATGAATGCGAACACAATCTTTTTGATCCTTCAATTGAGATTGTGCATTATTATGCGTCTTACCTTTTTCTCAAAAATAAATAAATTATTATACCTTTATATACATCAAAAGTGCTGATGGTCGAGCGCAGTTAGCGGGTGACGTTCGACGCCAGCCGAGTTTCTTTCGTGACGTGTCGCCCGATGTCCTGGAAAGCGTTGTTTGATTTGAATATCGCGTAATTACTGGTGGCGTCAAGGGCGTTATTACCAGCATTGCTGAAACTGCAAATAAGGGAAAAATGTTTTTATGAGGGTTAGGAACATCAAATGTATTGCATCGTTGAATAGTTTTTAAATGTATTCATCAGGGCAATTGAATAACACTCTGGTGTGGTGATCAGAGAGTAGTTCATGCTCAATGAAGAGTGACAATGCGTTTAGCGCCCAGCCTCCTCCAACTTCGCATTTCAGGTATTAGGTAAGTCATTTAAGTTTGTTTTGATGGGTTTAATCTCTTGTTAATTGTATTTATACACAACCTCATGAATATGTGATACGTTTGCCCTAGACTCTCTCTCTCTCTCTCTCCCCTTCTCCTTCTCTCTTTTTCTCTTTTTAATTACTGCACATTGAACAAGAATTTCTGCGCTCTTTCGCGGCAGAAATTGCAGCACTTTGCAGCACAATAACCCGGGAGACTGTATGGACAATAAATTTCTTCATTCCCCCGTGATAATGGCTCTCGCTGCTGTCTGCGGCTCTGCATCATTTCTAGTTCACCTGGGCCGGATGAAGTAGTTTCTGTGTAAAACTATTACAAAAGACGCTTGGCTTTTTTGTCAAATAGCTCTTTCACGCTATGCACAGTGCATATATAGAAATAGCTTGTTTTTGCTTGGAGCCTCATTTCATTAACTCTTAGCCAGATAGGGAAAAGAACACACTCCTTGTCGAATGTGTGCCTGGTCCCACATCTCCAAAGTCTGTTTGCTGTTTACTTAGCTACCTGAAAGCACACAACAGTACGATTTTTGTCAGAGCCCAGGTCCTATCAAAAGGCCCTTTAATATGCGGTCAGCTGCTGGGCGGACAGTGTTTCTGCACTTTGTATGGCTTGTGGATTCCGGACAGGGCGAGCCAGCGCAGGCCTCCTACTGGAGAGTTGTAAAACAGGAAATGTGGAGAGTTTCTTATGAGTTCGGGAAATCGAGAAGGTTGTTGGGCAGAAAATATTTGAACGTTAACATATATATATATATATTTAGTGTGTGTATATATACATATATATATATGTATATATATATATATATATATATATATATATATTATATATATACATAGTGTATCGCAATTTGAGCCTTTCAGCCTATTTGCGATGATGATGCCGGGGCTGAAAAATCATACGGTTTTTTAGGAGTTATTCTGCCCGAGCATACAGTATATTGATATTTCAAACTGGAACAGAATTCAGAAAGTGTCATCCCCGAGCATTTCCTCCCGGAGAATCACTCCTTTCTCTATAATTTCCATTGAAATTTTGTGTGCAAATGCAGTAATAGACACATTTATAACATCAAAAGGATTCAATTTTCTTTTCAATCACACAACAGTATGAATAGCTTTTTCCATTGAACCTAACAACGAGGAGCCATTACCCGACGTTAAAGGATGGGTTGCCTTCACTTGCTTTTTATGAAAGTGTGTCAAACAATTTCCCCCCGCATCTTCACATTTGTTCTAAGCTAACGGGGGCTGTCAAACAGGTTCGCTTCTAATTTGTCAGCCGAATGTCTTTTTTTATATTTAAAATCACCACGGATGCATGTATTCATATATGTGTGTGCGCATGTGTGTTTTTAAATAACGCGAACTGTTAGTCTCTTTAATACATTAACTCTCCTGCCAAACAGTGCGAAGAATCCTGCCGACGACAACTGCAGACAGCTAATTGCGCCTGGTAAATTATTTGGAAAGAATGACAGACACACACACACACACACAGCCACAACGCTTCTGGGCCTCCAGGACGGAGTGATGGCCGCCACGCAAATGGAGGAATGCGGGCGAAAGTGAACATTTCCGCCTCAATCGTGTAATGGCCCTCTCTCATGCTGAAAGGTTAGGGGGAAATGACTGGAATTCACAACTTTCTCATATTTCATTTATTCTCCCCATCGCTCCTCCTATAGGCTGCTTTAGGTTTGTCATGGTGCAGATGGCCATCGGACTATTTCCCTCTTTTAGAGTTGTTCTGTCTTGTTATTACCGCTGCCGTTACTGTGCCGTTATTACATGTTTCTGTGATTTTTAAAGGGGGCGGGTGTTATTTCTCGATATGGATTCATTATGCTAATTGTATGATCTGGATGCTACTTCGGAGTTGTCACTGGATGTCTTTTAAATGAATGTTGACAACCCAGGCCTTTCTGTTTTCACCCAAAGCCGCAAAAAGTAGCGCTTCCCCCCTTATGTTGGGCTAATGCGAAGCCGGCACTCTAATGCGAGTGTCCTGCTCTATCTGGAGTAATTAATCAGCTTTCACACACTCCTGACCCACCGCCGAGCGGCGGACGGCACTCGCGAAGCCGCCGCGCCCGAGCAGATGGGCCGCGATTTGCAACACGTATGTTTTTTAACGTCCCGCCATCAGGGATTTTAATTATGTTCGCCCTCTTCTTGTTTACAATACAAGGCAGCCGCCGTAGCCGCGCCGCCTATTTATTTACGGTGCCGGCAAGAAAGCATCGGGATAAATATTTCATCAAGGATGTTAATGTGGCCAATTACACCCGCCGAAATCCGACCAGCAAATTACGCGGCGGTGTAAAGACAGGCTGTCAATCAGCACCTCTTAAAGAAGGGTCGGTGTGTGGTGGCCATTTTTCCCCTGGATAGAATCAGCTAAGCCTCATTAAATAAAAAACAAAACAAACTATTTCAACTTTAAGTTTGACACAGGTGCTTGAAACCTGAACGCATCCACCCACTTCTGTTTTCACATTTCCAAAGGTGTTTCATTCTTTCTGAAATCTGAAAATATATATTTATATATATATATTCATAGCAGTGTGGCAAACCGCCTCCAGTCACGTTACGTGAAGTTTCTGCGTTGTTGCGAACAGAGAACAGAGGGGGGCTTAAATGACTCGGGCTGAATGATTTTGAGATTAGCTCTAGTACGTATCGATCTATACGTTGTCTCTGGGCGCCTTCTTTTCCCTTTGAATAGATTGACGTATGCTTATTCAGTTTTGACATTTTGCTCCGCAGGCCAAATATAACCGCCGCACTATGGATTTGTGATGGGCTGTGTGGAAAGCGTCTGGGAATAGTTCGAAATTCTCTTAGCGGGTCAGTTTTTATTTCAGCTCATTTCTGTGAGAGGGTTGGACGTAGTTATATAATGTGGATCTCTATTTTTATTTCTTTATTTTAATATATTTTAAGTGGTAGTTTTTATGTTAAACCTTGTCTGGCTTGAAGCTGAATAGCTTTTCTTGTACCGCATTTCTTAACTGCAGCTGAATGTTTTTTAGGAGCTTCCTTCTCTGCAGTCTTCCTAATTGGGTAGTTAGTCCTGGCTATCAGGTATTCAGAAGGGCGTGAAGGCTCCAAATCTCCACGAGGGGAGCTGTGGAGAGCAATAGGAGCACGTCCAGACGGCGCGGCCTGCGGACATCTGCCACGGATTGGGCAGAGGAACAGCTGGAGCGGCTCCCTACCGCCTTCCGCCTGATATTTCCTCCTCTATTAGGACTCTCTCCGAAGGGCCGTTCGCTGGGGGCCGCCTCCTTCAGGCCTGCCGAACGGCAGGCAGCAGGCCTTGTGCCCCATTACCTTTCCTTTCTGCAACTTTCTGCCGAAATGAGTTTCGCAAAACACCTCACGGAGGGTGGCAGCAGCCGCGTCGTTACTTCTGATTGCCAGTATCGTGCATATGCGAACAATCCCACACATACAGGTAGATATAAGATGCTGATGAAGCTGGTGGTGATCTCTTTTAGTGTTTGACATTTGCATTTCTTTCTCGTCTCTGCCGCAGAATCCACGTGCACTAATCCACGTGGTGCTTAGTAACACACATCCAGCTCCAGCCTCCTGGTTTTTCACCAAGTAACCAACATGAGCACCATTGCACCTGACAGCGTACTCGCTTGCCCCGGCATCGGCATGACAGGCGAGCTCCTCCAGGGTAGATAATTGTATCCCGGGTCGGCGGCGCGCTGCTTATTATTGATTCATGGGGAACAGAATGAACTCCTCTTGAACGTATAAAAATATGTTTAAAAGGCCATTCTCCTCGACTAAAATCACAGCTCGCAAACGACAGGCTTTTGTCACCGGCGGCTCCCGCTTCCCCGCCAGCTCGGCTTTTAAAGGCTTGGCAGCGAGGACGCGGCATATATTTAAAGGACCTGACAGGTCAGACAGTAATGCAGTTGTCTGGGCTTTTATTTCCTCCACGCCATCCGCTTTGCAAAGCTGCGGCGCATTAAGATGAAGCTCGTCTGGCAGGCGGAGAGCAGGCATCCAGAAAGACACTTCCTGCATGAAAGTTTTACAACAGTTACTTGGTTAAGTGTTTAAAGGCAAAATGCTGTAGTGTGATTGAGTTTGTGAACGAGTGTGTTAATGTTTAACTTTGTAGTTATTGTCCTTATATCGTCATATAGTTGTAGTGGTTTAAGCATGGAATTCTGGTGTGGATTGGAGAGACGTGCAACAGAGAAAAAATGTAAAAAGTGTCCAACAGTCATAAAAAGCTCAAAAACTCAATTCCAAAGAGAAACAAAGAAAAAGGAAGAAAAACGGCGTGCCAAAATGTTTTTATTATCATTCATTCATTCATTCTCCAAACCGCTTAATCCCAACTGGGGTCACGGGGCAGGCGCCAACACACTAGAGGGCACACACACACACTCACACAATCACATTCTCATTTTATGGGCCAATTTAGAGTCGCTAATTAACCTATACTGCATGCTTTTAGACTGCGGGAGGAAGCCGGAGGAAACCCACACAAATAAAGTATAGTATACAGCAAAAATACTACATGGACGCAGAGACGAAACATGAAAAAAAGTGGTATTAAACGTGACTCATGAATTCTGAGATGAAAGAGTCCACTATCCAACCTTAGTCCATTGTCCAAAATCATATCCAATGTAACCAATCCCTGTGAAAGGCAAAACTCAGAGCACAAAGAGAACAGGGCCGAATGCTGGCCAACTGAATCCTTAAAGATGATCCAAACTCATAAATCTTTAAAGAGTCCAAGCTTCACAAACACTGGGTAGACAAGTATCAAAGAACAGGCACAAACTGAGGTCCAAGAAGACATGCATATTCAAACACAAAACAACAATAGGTCAAAACAATAATTCTAAAACTGCTCAGTATGCAACTAGGTACTCTGTGTTCTTAAATATGTTGGCCAGCTGGACGCTGATAATCTTATTGTATATTTCGGTGTGAGAGTCCCTAGTGGCGAGGAGGGTGAACAGCCCCTGATTCATTCATTCATTATCTGAATCGCTTAACCCCAACTGGGGCGACGCGGGGGGACCGGGTATTATCCCGAGAACTACGAGCGCAAGGTGGGGACCAACACACTGCAGGGCACACACACTCACACAATCACGTTCACATTCACACCTTACGGGGCCATTTTAGAGTCGCCAATTAACCTATATTGCATGTTTTTGACTGTGGGAGGAAACCGGAGCGCCCGGAGGAAACCCACGCGAACATGGGGAGAGCATGCCAACTCCACACAGACAGGCCCTATGGCCGACCCGGGAATCGAACACAGGACCTTCTCGGTGTGAGGCAACAGCACTAACCACTGCGCCAACATGGAGCCCACCCCAGGATTCGCCACATCCAAAAGTGTAGCAAAACACTCGATAGCCTGGCACAGGAAGTAGCTGCATTACTTCCAGTAATTTTCTTTTAAATGCCTTGGTGACAATGTTATATGTGACTCTGCACGGCAAAACCAGTCGCTTGCTGCAATGGAGGTTTCCAAGAAAAACGAGCGTTTATGTTGCGTGGGGTAAAATGTTGGATTTTTTGTTTTTAGTGTTTTGAAACAGTGGAAGGTCTATACTGTACTGTTGTCAATAAATTTGGCTGAAAAACTTACCCTTTCCATCCTAAAAACGTGACTTTCTTGAGGTGAGGAATTCAATTCCAGCAGAATGTTAAAAGTTTCTGTTTTGACCGCTCTACTTCAATATTTACGGTAAATCCACTGGTTGACTAGTGTGAAGATATTTCTCCCGAATCCATCTCCGTCTCCCGAGTTCAGTTCACCTAACGCAGGTAGGCTATCCATGTGGCTGTGAATGCAGCGTAGGCTACCGTAAATGCAAACGTAGCCACGACCGCACCGAGCGTCTGTGAGTGCTATGGCGATAGTCAACTTCAAAGGCAGATTTCTCAGTTTCTCACTTGGCATGACAGGAGAAACCCGACTCCTTTGAACGTTGATATCTCAGTCATATGTCGTCCGATTCATTCGATATAGGTATCGTTTTGAAGCTTGATTTATGCCCTTCCATGGAAACATAATAACTCGACTGGTTTTGCCATGGAGGGTCACATATGCATTTTGTGTAACATTTTTTGAAGCATTATGGTAAGTGCCTAATTTTTGAGTTTTTAAAATTATTAAAAATACAATAATCTCTGTTGCGTCTTATTTATTAATTTGACTATTGTTCTTGACATATTTTCTTCTTGTTCCTTTTTCACATTTTCAGTTGCTGTTTAAATAAACAAATATTTCACCGACTTGACCAGTTAATATAACATGGCAAATGTATGCTTTATCATGTCACTTTCTAAATATACTCATACCCATATATGCATGATTTATAATTATGGACACGTGAGATGAAACTCCATCACAGTTGTGTAAAAGCCTTAATTCCTGCACTAGCTTTAACTTCTACCTGGATGTTTGCTTTTGTCTTGAAATACAGTTCCTCGGTTGTGACTCCTTCAGGCACTACGTCTTTGGGCTAACCTAATGTTTGGACATGGCTTTTTTTCGTAGCTATTCTTGAGGTAAACTCGGTTTGGGCAAGCATTTAAACGCTAAGGTTTAGCTTCTGGCTTGGCTTACATGGGAGGGATAACCATGGTGACTATTTGAAACGGTGCAGAGGGCCAGAAATAGAGACACAGGGAGATTACAATCTGGCCCTTGCAGTTATGTTCCACATTCCTTTTTTTAACAAGTTCCAAATTACAAGACTTTTTTTTCCCCACCTCTGTGTGCTTCCACCACTCCCTGTAATTTCTGCTGGTGGCATTGTATATTGTTCATCGTTGTAAATACACCCAAACCGCCGAACATGAGGTCACCTCCACCGAGCCCTGCTCCGTCTAATTACTGCTTACAGCTTTCTGAAAGGGCTCACCCAGCCGAGAGAGACCAGGGACACCGCTGCCACAACCACACAGCAGCTGCTTCTGGAGCTCACACAGACGTGAAGACACACAACATACACACAATACCCTTGACATACACACACACCCACACACACACCCCCCCCACACACACACACACACACTGTTGAGCAGTGTGGAGTGTGGCCTCTGAAAACAGCTGGGAAGCATCAAGTGTAAGGCTTGATCTTTTTGCCCTGTTCAGAAGCACACATGCCTACTGACACACACACGCATGCAGGGACAGCAGTGACGGCAAATGACAGTACAGTATGGCCTATTCAGCCACAGCTGGAAAGCATCAGTAGCGTGTGGCCAGGCCTGCTCTCTTCTGCACACTGCACAGCACACTGCTCCAACCTGGCACTGGCATTTATATGCTCATAAAAAACGTCTAAGTCCTGATTTGCTCCCCGCGTTTTCAGAAGATGAATTAAGCGGCAGTTTCCTCACCCTGTAAACGTAAAAGTTTGACGACGGAGAAGCCAGATCGAGGTTTTTTTTTTCACTGGCTATATTTAACGGGCGGGCTGGCGGCGAGGGGCGGCGAATTCAGTTATCTTTGAGGCACGCCCATGAAATATGCATGCGTCACAGGAGGTGGCAGTATTTTGTCTTTACTGCCAGCCTATCTGGCTACTGTACCCAAAGTGTATTATTCAAAGATATAAGGCACTCCAAATTCCTCTCATCTCTTCTAAAGCCATTATTGCTTCATAAGCTGGTAACTGGCGTAATTAGGTTTAATTGAAACATCTGACAGCGAGCTCAGGAAAACAGATGAAAGAAAGCGGCGTCCCGCACGTCCTGACGGAGGGAAAGCGAAACCAAAACAAAACCGCTTTCGTGAGTATGCAGATGTGACCCATCAATGACAATTCAAAGAATGGCCATTGACGAACAACTCCAATAAGGAAGTAGGAAATGACTAAACATCCCCAAGTCGCTGCCCATTTGCTGGCGGTCGGGACCACGACCAAAAACTTCCTGAATCGACAGGAAGCGGCACGTGCGTCAGGGCTTTTTGGCGGTGCAGCGGGCGCAGGAAAGAGGCCGGGCCAGCGCGGAGGACTGGACTTGGCAGGCCGACGCTCGGCATTGTGGGGCAAGCCACTCGAAGCGCGAGAGCTCAGGCTGGCCATTCATCCACACCAGCACAGCTCGCCGCCCTGTGATTAGCATTGTCCTCTTCCAGATGGCCCATCATCTGTTTCAGACAGCGGGGGGAACAGGGAGCGCGGCGAGAGCTGCCCTTCATTCTTATCGCCCATTCACAGCGCAGTCATTGTGATTAGCTGCTTGTGCGCCCTTGGACTCTGCCCTCCAGAAATATTGTCACGAGGGGCGCAAACTTGTTTCGCCTAGCATTGTTTACGTGAGGACAGAAGGTGGTATCAGACAAACAGATGCACCGTGTGCTAAGATGGAGATGGATGGCAACTTAAAGTGAACTAAATTTGAGTGACTGCTGTCGACGGGCAGCCCGCCTGTAGCGAGCAGGCTGCCAAGCTAGAATGTGGTTGAAATTGGGCTAGCACTGGTATGCTAACTTAGACGTTGGATTCGAGCAAATGGATTTTATTGAAAGATGTCGAAAGGTTGTTGCTTAAAGTGACTTGAATCAGACTTCACAGATACCCAGATGTCAGCACTGCAGTGAACATTGTGCTAGCATTAGCATGCTAGTGTAGCATTACACAAACAGATGTGATTAGATGTTAACTTAAGACCGATTTATGCTCTAAATTTGTGACGTGTACATTTACATTTACAGCATTTAGCAGACTCTCTTATCCTGAGCAACTTCCATTTCCTAATAACAGAGACAGTCTCCGTGGGGCTTAAGAGATTTGCTCAGGAAGCCAACAGTGGGTTCTGGGATTGAAAACACAATTTTATTATCGCCAACATCTATGTGAACAAAACCATATTCATACACCTACCGGCCACTTTATTAGGTACACCTGTTCAATTGCTTGTTAAGACAAATAGCTAATCAGCCAATCACCTGGCAGCAACAATGCATTTAGGCATCTAGACATGGTGAAGACAAGTTGCTGAAGTTCAAACCGAGCATCAGAATGAGGAAGAAAGGGGATTTAAGTGACTTTGAACGTGGAATGGTTGTTGGTGCCAGAAGGAGTGGTCTGAGTACTGTATTTCAGAAACTGCTGATTAGAAAACTGGTTTCTTGAACATGACAATGAGTTCACTGTACTCCAATGGCCTCCACAGTCACCAGCTCTCAATCCAATAGAGCACCTTTGTGATGTGGTGGAACGGGACGTTCCATCACGGATGTGCAGCTACGAAATCTGCAGCAACTGCATGATGCTATCATGTCAATATGGACCAAAATATCTGAGGAATGTTTCCATCACCTTGCTGAATCAACTTACTTTTTTCTTATACATTTCTAGTATTACTACCGTGTATTTTTTAATAAGTGCACTGTAACCTAGCGTATTTTACATGATTATGACCGCATTCATACAAAAGAAAATCCGATTGTATTGAATTTGTGTATGAATACAAGAAAAAATTCCCAAAATGTTTATTAAAGAATATTCAATATGAAATGCACACGTCACCTTATTAATATATAGACATTGTTCTTAGCAGTCGTTACCTGTGTCTAAGTGAAAGGGACGAAATCTAAGTTTATGCACTTGAGAGAAATGTAAATATATATATAAATATGCTTTTTTAACATGTATGTGAAACCTATGCCTTCTAGCACGTGAATTGTATCTAATTAATACAAAAATTTCCACGTGAGCACCACCAAGCCATACTTAGACCATCGTGACTGCCATGTGTATCCTGCTTTCATACACAACTCTGAAAAATCTGCGTTATGCCAGTCATATACCAGCCAAAATGGAGGGGGTAGTGTAGTCACCTATGGCTTGCTTTGTCAAAATCATTAATGTACAATTGCTAGCATTTTGCAAGTTGATATTTGTATATGTTTTAAAATCATTCCTTTGCTGATCTTATGCCCGTTACGCAGATTTACGTAAACTATTGGCAGTTGTTGTTCTAGAAGCAGTTGGTAGTGTAACGGTTAGAGAGTTGGGCCCATGATTGGAGGGTCACCAGTTCAAGTTCCAGACTGGTGAATGTACCACTGAGGTGCTCATGAGCAAGGTACGGTCCCCAAGCGCTGCTCCCCAGGATCTGCCCATGTCAACTGCCCACTGCTCCTTCACGGAGGAGTCAAATGCATAGGTGACATTTTGTTGTGGTGGCATGTGTTCTGCGCTGCGGTATGTTCACAATGACAAATTCACTGACTCACTACGCATGAAAGTACACAATTAAAACCGTTAGCGTAACACCAACACATTCCTGCATACAATTTGCATCATATCAAGCACAAAATGTCTTTTGAGGTTGCTTAAAGTGAACCAGCCTTGAGCCTTGACTACTTCCCCGTTAACGGCAGCCCCTCCGCACTTCTCCGGCAGGTCGTTAACGTCGCTCACCTCGGTGGCCGGAGTGCACTCTGGGTGATAGCCTCTCTTCTTTAGCTCCACTCCCCTTGATGGGCCTAATAATGAAAGCCATTCTGCAAGAGCTGCGGCACTGAGGCGAGTTGAGAGTGCGTAGCATCAGAGCCGGTGACATGATACAGAGGGACAGCCCAACTATTAAATATCCATCACGCCATGCCACATCAGTCCTAATGCAATCAGAAACACATGACTACATCGCCCGGGCCTCCGCTCCCCATCCACAATGATTAAGTAAGTCTTTAATTTTCAAGACAAATAAAAAATGCAAGATCATTTTATCATGAATGTAAATGACCTGTCTCCTCTGATGACAGTTAGGTCGAGCGAAGGGAGTGGGGGGGGGGCGGTCTTGCTGCTGAAGCTAATACAAGACTTTGTATACTTCAGAGAGTAGGCCACTCGGGCCGTGGGCTTTTCGACGTATTATCATTTTAATGAAGCGGGATATTTCACCCTTTTTTCATGGCTGGCGAGCTCTAATGCAGTTGTCTTAGCCTCCCCTTTCATCTGTCTTCTTCAAACGCTGGAGGTTGTTAAACAAATGGACGTGTCTGAGTGCATAAAGCTGATCTGGTCATGCTATTGTTGACTGGGCCAATTAGGGACTTGGGGGGAATCGAATGAGACGGGTCTGGTCCCTCGGCCGCAGCGCCGCACAATGCCGCCTGCCGGCTTTTTTTGTGTTTATTAAAATCACCTGGACCATTAAGGAGATGTGAATGGAGAAGGTTTTATTTAAGACTGTGTAAAAAATACAGTATGGAAATAGCAAGGTTTTCTTTCTTTCTTTTTCTTTTATTCAGTACACCCACAAAACATATGCAATCTGTAATTTAGATATTTATGAAAAAGAAAGAAAAGAGTTTTTTATTTCAGAATAAAAAAAAGATCCTGGTTCAGCTTCACAGTTGTTTTTCTTTGTGAAACTTTGTTTTTCATCATTTCTTATCAATGACACTGCTACATTCATTTTAACACTTCTCATTTTAGCACCACTAAATAATAATAATAATAATAATAATTAATAATAATAATAATAATATAATAATAATAATAATAATAATAATAATAATAATAGTGATTAATATGAATAGTGATAGTTATACTATTGCCAGTAATATTTCCCTTGACTTGACTCCTTAATCAACACTTCCAAGCTTATCAATTGTTACTGGTTACATCCAAGACAACATACTTACGTATTAAAAAGTTGGTCAAAATGATTTTATTTTGTGTAATATCAGAAGCCTTCAGACAACATGTACTGCACTCACTATTACCTCTGCAAGGGCTTAGAGCTGGTGCACAGGCAACTGCACCATGCTGGCAGTGACAGATTGCACCTTTAAACCACAATTAGAAGGTTTTAAAGCCAGTTCTGCTTAGCACAACTTTAACTGGACTTACAGATTGCAGCATTTAGAGGCTACAGTGTGCAAATCTGCATGTTTTCCCCCAGTACATTAAATCTGATTTGATGTTTTGTATTTGTTCTTGCACTGAAAGCTTCGACTATATCTCTCAAGAGGTCAACATGTCCCAGACGCCTTCCATCAGTGTTGAAGGAACATGAGCACTGGGACTTAGACTCTGATGAAATCACTGATTGTGACTTTAAAGGGCTGGGAGGGTTTTAGTGTCGGTGTCAGGTAAGATGGTAAAATGTAAGTGTGTGTGGCAGCGCAGGCAGTATGATATGTCTGTGTCTGTGTGTGTGTGTGTGTGTGTTTTGGGGGTACTTTACAGGAGTGGGGTGTCAGCTGCCAGACGCCGCCTGCCGTCTCCCTCTGCTCATGTTTATGCAGAGATGAGCTGATTTCTTTTGATTTACCGTTGAAGTTCTTGATTTGCTGCTGACTGGCTGCTGGCAGCATCTCAGCAGAGTTCCAGTGGTTCAGGGGTTCACTAATTACCCCTGTGGCAGAGAAAGAGAAACAAGAGACCATACGTCCTCATACTTTCTCTCTCTGCCTCTCTTTCACTCTTGTCCTAATGCCACCCCAGAGCCAACTCCTGTTTTTAGGGGTAGCTACAAAGTTTTGCCTTGTTTTGAGCAGAAGCCCCATCTTGACGTACATACAGAAAAAGAGAGAGGGATAGAGACTGGATAAATATAAACATCTATTAAAGTGTCTCATCTGCAGTCGGCACAGAGGGAATGAGTGGGTGCCTGTCAGTATCCCACAAGCCCCCTTTCTTCACCCTTCAACACATCTCCCAGTCTGTGTCACCAGTGCACCTTTTGCTCTATACGCTGCTTTTCTTTATGTTGGGTTTATCAAAACCTAGGAAAAGCAGAGCAGGTGGCCTTTGATGCCAGAGGATTTTTTTTTATCTTTAGATTGTGAGTTTTGCATTTCTTTGATTTCATTGCTCTCAGGACAACCTGCTCGGAGTACAGGACGTGCAGCACTTTCAGAACAGATCGATCCAAGGCAAAAGGTCAGAGCGATTAATGAAATTCTGAAAAGGAGACAGCTACGTTACTTCACCACAAACCCAGATTTAGGACATTTAATAGACATTTATCTCAAGGAATTCATATCCACTAATTACAAGAGCAAGTTTCAGTGGTTACAGTGCAGCTTTGATAGTTCTATTAACCAGAATGTTAGAAAATATCTGTCTCAAGCAAATTAGCATTTAACTCGGTAGCTAACAATTGCATTTTCTGTTCATCTTGCATATTAGCATGGTTTAAAAAAAACTAAATGGGCAAATCCTGAAGAAATTGTGTGATTGTTATATACTAAAACCATAGAAAAAGATAAAAGAATTCAAAGTTTACAAGCAAAACTGATAAGGGCTGTTTAATGTTAAGCTCATGTTAGGAAGAAGTTGACCACAAGAAAAGTAACTGTACAGTTCCACTTAATGACAGCACCCGGTTGTTGCCAAAATAGGGAATGAGAGCCTTAATGATGCAATGGTGGTGCCCCTTGTGGTCAGAATAGTGAGTGACTACCTTAATTGTGTTGCCCCTTTGTGGCCAGAATAGTGACTGATTATGACTATGTAAATGGTGGTGCCCCCTTGTGGCCAGATTAGGGACAGAAGAAGACGAAAAAGAAGAAATAATGAAGAGAACATAATGTGACTAATATACAGTCTGTTTTGGTTTACTAATGAGCATGTGTTCTGTAACCGCAGCTTAAATGTAGAAATTCACTAGCACAGTTGGCTGGTTAGTGGCGTAACAGTAGGATGTTCGCCCTGTGATCAGAGGTCGCAGGTTCGAATCCAGGGCCGGTAAAGTTACCACTGAGGTCCTCATGAGCAATGTACCGTCCCCAAGCACTGCTACCCGGGCGCTTGTTAGCTGCCCAGTGCTCCTTCACGGATGGGTTAAATGCAGAGGCCACATTTCGTTGTGGTGCACTGTGTGCTGTGCTGTGTTCACAATGACAAATAATCTTTCACTTTCACAATACATTAAACTTATTAACTAGCAACTTAGCTAATTCAGTGTTGTAAATTATGACCTAATTATTCATATACTTAAAAACGATTAAGCCTTAAATAACCCCCCAGCCTTACATGATGGTGTAGTGAAGCCTAGCTCAAGCTGCTAAGTTAAGGCATTGATGCTTCATGGGTCAAATGTGTGCATTTGCGTGTGTGTGTGGTTGTGCATATGCGTGTGTGTGTGCTTGAAAGATGAGCCTTATCTGATCCTAGTCTCAGTGTACAAGACAGAGGGCCACTAAGGCTGACGTGCACACGCGTCCGCATCCTGCCCAGACAGTAAACGTGACGAGCAGCGTGCGGATAAATCACAATTCACTCGGGGAGCAGTCACACTCAATGACACATTCACCGGCCGCCTCAGCAGCTCATTTGATAGCACTCTCCTCCCGCCATTCATTTCTCTCTCTCTCTCTCTCTTTCTCCCTCTCTCTTCTCCCTGAGATGAAAAGCGAGCTGGAAATCTCATCGGCTCGCCGAGGCCGATAGTGAGTCAGGATAAAGGCGGGAGGGAGGGGCCTCCTAATTAATTAACTTTCTCCGGCCTGCCACAGGCTAGAGAGACGGAGTGCGTGCCACGTCCCGCCTTTTTCTCCTCCAGCAGGGTGGGCCGCGGGGCTTTCAATTAGACATGCGTTATAATTAAATGCGATGTCAGGGGGCCCAGACAGGGCCTGGCAGATCTGTGTCCACAGCTAAGCGATTCACATTCATCATTTTGACGGATGGCTGGTGGTGAACAGGAATATTGTTTCCGATTTGTTTTTTGTTGTGGAAGGAGGTGTGTGTGTCTCTATGTGTGTGTGTGTGTGTTTTAAGCCCAGTTAATAGGTCCCCTCGTTCCCTGCCCCCTCCCTTGTTTTGTATTCATTTTAGAGGATGCAAATCAACCTGGATGCCTTTATTATACCGCTGCTTGTCTCCTCTCTTCATTATTTGTGTTTGACAAGAAACATACAGAGGAATCCCATACAGAGTGAATTGACAGGAGTTTAGGTACAAATTAGACATGCGATCTTGTTCTGGATTAGGAAAAAAATAACAGACAGTTTCAATGACCCAAAAGAATTCCATCAGATTATAATTGCTGTCTTAAAATTGGAAAGAAAAAAAGCAGAACTAACATACTGATGCAGGGTATCACAAAATTTTTCCTTCATTTGCAATTTTTATATTTTTTTATGTCTTTTTGTGTCATTTCTTGCACCCACACATTCTTAGCTGTTGCCCAGTATCCCACTATGCTGCTGTCGTCTCTGGCTCAAAGGTGCTGGTGTTGGAGGTGTGTATCAGCGTCAGGCCAGGTCCAGACTCCTCTTTACTTCTCACCATCACTGCAGGACTTTCATACTCTGAACATTCCTGCACTTCAAAAGCAGAGCTCTGGCCTCCACTCAGACCAGCAGGACCTGCCTCTGCACATCTGTCTCCTCAGATGCTTCTGCCTGTAAACGCACACCAGAAGACCTTTGAAGCACACTCGTTTGTTTTCTTGGCTCTTTCCCCTTTTGTATTCCATCGAGGGTCTGAGGCTTGTTCTCTGACCACAAACTATTTACGTTTACTCTACTGAAAAGCCCAGAATAAAGAGGCATGGCCTCTATTTTTTTGGTTTATTTATAGATTTTCAGCATTTTCTTTCAAATTTGGTTTGAGACTAAAACCAGCTTGAACTTGGCCTGATAAGATTAACTTCAACAGAAAAACAAAGATATTTATGCATTTTATTTTTTGACACCAAATAAAGATGATGCAGACCTCTCACTATTGATATTGGACAGATTACCACGCCTAGAGCAGGAGAGTCTAGACGCAAGTGCCTAATTCCTACCACCCTGATCTTTATTCAGATATAATGTAGATATTGTTAAGTTTAACATGAACAGGAAATCCAAACAAATAGAAACAGAGTATTAACAGATGCTAGACAAAGGGGAAGGCCGACTTAAATAAGGATGGACACAGGTGCAGTATATTAGGACTAATGAGGGACAGACATGGACAGGGAAGACAAGAAAAAGTGACCTCTAGTGGCCAAACAGGGCACCACACAGAGGCTGAGACAGAGCACCTCCCAGATTTATTGCTCAAAAAAGTCTAGAACAGAGGCTAGCAACCCGGAGAGGCAGTGCCTGTTGGTGTGAGAACAGGGGAGGCGGCGCCTATTGCCCCAGCAAGTGGCAAGTATCCATCCCCATGAGAGCAGAGGAGGGGAGCCCTATGCTGTCCTCATGGATGATGTCATCATTCTGCCTCGTACGTAGCACAAGCGGTAGAGGTGGGGTCAAAAAAGTGACCGGATCAGATGTTGAGTTTTGTGGGAATGCAACACTAATTGCAGCTATGTAGACATGGCTAACAAGTCATTTTGTGCTTAGTAATTTAGAAAATATTGCTACCAGCATTGACAGATTCTCAATTTTTAACATCGGGGTTCATCCAGAAAAAAATGAACCTTTAAATCCCCTGCCCTCCCTCATTCTGCCTTTTAGAAGAGGCAATTGTCATTTATGTCACATTTTTAGCCCTGTCATGCGCGCCGTCTAAAACCACCACCAAGTTTTGATGTCAAAATGTATGCATTAATTAAAGTAAATGATTATTTATCTTTGTGAACACATCACAGTCCAACACGGCACACACCCAGTGCACCACAACGAACTGTGACCTCTGTATTTGACCCATCCGTGAAGGAGCGGTAGGCAGCTTTGTGGCAGTGCTTGTGGAGCAGTGCTTGGGGATGGTAACTTGCTCATAAGTGCCTCATTGTTACCTTTGCTGGTCCAGGACTTGAACCGACAACCCTCCGATCAGACTACCACTAAAGAGTTAGCAATAGTTTGAGAAAGAAGGCAAAGTATAGTCAAGGAAGCATGCGAGAACTCTCACAATTTTCAAGAGCTCTCCTTTAGGCCTAATCTCTTTGTATAAATACTGTGACATCATTGTGTTACACATCTGTAAGTTTCCACAGGTGCAGTGACCACTTGTCCTCTGTAATGTGCTGCATCTGTTGTTTGCCTGTGAGGCAATGAGCCGAATCTCGGGAGCGGCAAGGTGGAACGCGTCGGCTCACACCTCTCAGCGCAAACGAGGCTGACAGGAATGGTGCTCTTAATCAGCAGACCTCCAACCCGAGCCGACTTCAAAGGGTCACTGATCTCTTTCATTGTGTGGCCTTTTTCCTCTTCAACAACGATCTACTGCCATATCGGCTGTGTCTGCTTGTGTGTGCACTTGTGTGTATGTGTGTGGAATTGCCGCCACGCGCGTTTCTATTCTGAGGCGGCGCAGCTGGTGTCAGTATTTCAACCAGCATGTTACTTTTGTCTATTTTCCATCGTCTTTCTGTACAATTTGGGGCGCACCAGCTGTGGTGATCGCTTTTCCTTCCTTGGCTTTTCCCCGTGTGTAATTTGGACTTGGCTCGCAGCAGCGGTGGTACCCAAAGAGGCCTTGGAAGAGCCCTGAAATAGACGTCTAAAAGCAACATGTGCGCCAGGGAGAAGCTCTGACGGAGGTCTTTCCTTTTGGAAAACCGACCCTGGTCCTAGCGAGGACGCTGTCTGTAGGCCTTGTACAGGTTATGTGTGTGCTTGTGTGCTTATGTGAATATAGTATGTCAAACCCATGCCTGCACTATAAAGCACGCTGCCGTCTGTACCATTCTGCCCGCGGCAGCGTGTCGTTTTGACAGAAACATGCTGCAAAACAGTCTGTTGATGCGCCCAGGGGCCCCGGACCTCCCTCGAGTGCTGCGCTACTCTCTCGCTTTGTTAAAAGGCTGGGGGGGTGGCAGTGTCCGTGTGTGTGTGTCTGTGTGATGCGACGAAAGGGTTCGCGGGCTGTCATTGCTTTTTTAGCCCCAGCGCTGGCACTGTCCCTCCGTCTGCCCGGCTGGATACTCTGCGAAATTGCAGCGCTCTGTAATGGACCCTAGCGTCTGGGAGACCGCACAATAAACGCCGTCATAATTTCAGACGTCTTGGTGCCCCGGCATGTAGTCCACCATCCGTCGGCCACATCGCCCCCCCCCCTTGTTGCTTGATGCACAGGGAGCAATTTTTACATAGCGACATTAATGTAACTGTCATGTTCCATCCAAGAGCACTGGTGCGGAACGGAGGAGAGACAGCGTCCCTATCGACGCCACGCAGAAAGCCAAGGATCGAACGGCGATACAAAGTTCATGGAATTAAGTAAAGAATTCCCTCATTTGAAAGGAGAGAGGGAGGTGGTGAGACTGAGGCGTTTAAACAAGCGCCGGAGTGGAAACAAATGACGAACCAGGCAGAAAACCATTCAGCCAAGTCATTTGTGTGTGGTGACAACGGGGAGAGACACGCATCCGTCTGAGATGTGAACCGGTAATGAAATATCTGTGTAGACCACCGTTCGTCACGCCTTACCTCTGGGAAAAACTCTCAATGAGAACATTGTTCCAACCAAAACGCAAGACATTATCTACTCATTATCTGGCTTGATTGAAGTACCGGTTCCCGCCTTTTGTGTCAGACGAGAAGGAGCTTGTTTTTTCCGCAGCTGCTAATGGGGAGATGAATTGGGCTCTGTGAGACGTGAGGACCCACAGGAAGACATCGCACACACTCCTCCACTGCACCTTTTATATTACATCACATTTCTTATTTGTTGTACGTAATAACTTACCTTGAATAACAAACACTCAATTTTCTTTTCTAATAACTTTTGTTCAACTGCTTCTACTTCAATAGCGATGCCATATTTTACTTTGCTTTATGCTATAAGATACAAGCATTTCTTTTTCAAGTCTAGTAATTTATTTATTCATGAGTCCAGCATACTGATGGTAAATGGTGGCTCTATCTGTGGGTTTTTGTTGATAACAGTTCTAGTCATGATTCACAACATACTTGATTACAAATTATTTAACCTCACAATGACATAATTAGGGGTCCAACCACGAAGTGCTTATAGACCCCTAATTATGTCATTGTGAGATCAAATAACACAATATTTATTTGATACTTAAAAAGTTACTCACTTATAAATATGTACATTTTCAAAAAATATTTATTCATCTACAAATATGCTGTACATTTAATATAAAATGTATTCATGTACATTTTATATTACATTTTTTGTGCAAACATTTTCACTTAACCAAACCCATCTACTATCACACAAACACATATTCAGAAGTCCTTTTCTTTCCCGTCACCCCTCCAACCTTTTTCTTCCCCCTAAAAACATAACATTTCCATTGTAACATTTTCCATTTTTTCCTCCCCACTCCCATCGTCTCTGCACGCAATATATTTCTCCCCTCCCCTCTAGTGACTGCACAGGCTTTTAGGGAGCAGAGAGCAAACACAGGGTCCAGCTCACTTTCAGAGACATCCCATTCCATCAGCAGCGTCGGAGCATTGTGTTTCTCCTTGTGCATTTGAGCTGTGTGTGTGTGTGTGTGTGTGTGAGACGGTTAGGAAACTATTTCTCTGTCGAGAGAACACGGAGAGGGACCTTGTACCCTCACGTTAGATGTTCAAAGCATGCCTTGTTTTCAGCAGGGACCTGGCTCTGATGGCGAGGGGAGGGTCTGCTGTGTGGTGGTCTTTTTCATGGTGATTAACTCGGACGACACACAACCTCGGAGGGACGCCGCCAACCTCAAGCCTAATGCCTTTTAGGAGAGAAGAGGCTGCGGTCTTCATATGAATGCTGAGCGCCTTCGCCTTGGAGAGAGAAAGAGAGAGAGGCAGAGGAAAAAGAAACCGGCTAGCTATTGAGTGTGTGTGTGTGTGTGTGTACACTTTAGAAGCGCTCCACATTTTGATTTAATAATGGCCTGCCATGTAGTTCTTTATTCATTTGGTTGGATGGAGAAGTGCTGATGTGTGTCATTATACACACTCCCCAGGAGCTGGGCGAATTTGGGTCAGGGTTAGAACACGCGGACGTGAGCAGAAGTGTCTTTTCCATGGCAAAAAAGTGAAACACATTTATGCCAAGTCTCTTCTCTACGATTCTGCATTAGACAGAGACTTGACATTTGATTTTAGTCTGGATGTGGCATAGAACGGCACCTGTTTTAACCTCCATGGTCTTTGACCTTCCTCTGTCTCCTTGTCATCGGGAGTTGTTGATCTGCGGCTGCTAATGTGAAGGGAAATCACTTGGTCATGCTCCAACTCGCCGGGTACAGCCTCGCTCTGTCTCCGATCCATATTGTGTCGGGGAAGGCATGGCGGCCTGCTCATTTTGCTATTAATCTTTCATTAATGCCCCCTCTTCATTAATTCATAATCATTTGCACAGCCTGATCTTAATTGCTCACCGTGATTTTGATTTGGATTGCAGCCAGGCATCAATTAATCCATTTTTTAGCGCCAGTCAACAAGAGCTATTATGATATGACACGACATAAACAGTTAGCTTTGAACAAAGATGGGGGTGCGGATAATGGATTGTTCCATTCTGCTCAAGAAGGTCTCTCATGAAATGGAGAGCTGCTCTTCCTCCCCTCTCCGTTCTCTCTTTCTCTCTCTCTCTCACTCCCTCTCCCTCTCCCTCTGTCTCTCATTTTGACAGGAGAGTTTTCTAGTGTGTAATGAACTACATCTGTCTCAGACGGGCAGATTGTCACCATTCATCAGTGTGACAACACTTCAACGCTGTGTGTGTGTGTGTGAATGCCTGTGTGAGTCTGTGTATGTGTGTTCTCTTTTTAGATATTTGTTAGGACTTGACTGTCCCTGAAATTTGTCAAATTTCTCTGGCTTTTGTAGCTTTTATTCATCATGAAGTGTGTTTGAAAGTTAAATTAAAAGAGTAAAAAATACAAATTTAGGCTAAAGTGAATATTAGAGCTATGGGTACCATTATTTAAATCAAATAATGAAAGTGAAAGTGAGTGATTATTTGTCAGTGTGAACACAGCACAACACATAATTTACCACAACGAAATGTTACCTCTTTATCTGACCCATCCGTGAAGGACTAGTGGGCAGCTGACAAGGGCAGCGCCCGGGGAGCAGTGCTTGTGGACGGAACCTTGTTCTTGAGTACCTCGGTGGCAACCTTTCGATCACAGGGCCAACTCTCTAACTGTTATGCTATCAACTGTCCAACTGCCAGAGTAATTATGGGACTCAATGCAAGTACCATCCTAAGAGAGCAAGTTGCAGATTGTGTGTGTGTGTTAACATTATCTTGTCTCGATCATGTTAACCTGATTGTTGAGTTACCTGTTGGACTCCTCTCACTCACGGGATGTTTGTGCTCTCAAATCTGAGCCAGGTTAACCATGCGTTACAGTGTTATAAATGTTTCACACACCCTCCTATACTTTATTCATTTCTCTTTTATCTGCTGGATTGTCTCCCCTGTTATTGTTAAGCCGCTCCTAAATTAATCATAGTTATCAAACGCTAAGCGGCGTGTGAGTGTACAAAGCACAGCCACTTTCTACTGCCCTACTCACTCAGCATTTACTCTTGAGTTTGATGATGTGGGAAGGGCTGATGCTAACAGTCACTGCTTATTCCTCTCGGTAAGATGCTTTAGACAAGGAGGTTTTCTCTTTCCGATAAAAGATTTCAGCTGGCATAAATCACAGCCCAGAATACTTCATTGTTAGTATGCCAGAGTTATAATAAAGTCGCATGTCTCAAATTGCAATCAGGGCTCCAAACCTGTGTTCAAGTCTAAAAATAAATGCTCTAAGTCTACTGCTGCTGTTAAACGTTTACAATCAGAAATCACATCTATTTTGGTAAATTATGACTTGGACTAGTATTTGGACTTGAGGATATCCGACTGAGACATGAACTCAACATCTCATGACTCGTAACTAAATTGATTGTGGTTCAGAGCTAGCCATGAAGTACACTACAATAATATTAGACACAATCCACTACATATTTTTTTAACCATAATAAAAATAGGTTTCATCTATTTTAATGAGGATATTAGTAAGTATATATATTAGTCACACAATATGGCAGAATTGATCAAGAATTTTTATACAAAATTTGACATTTTCAATATAAATATTGTGCATGCATCTGCCATGGTAGAATCATAAGATACGTTGTTGTTGTTTTTTACCTTGTATTTGTCATGCCAATAAACAAATGCGCTTTTATTATTGATTAATTGTGCTTTGAAGGACATTGTGTTGCCAACCGTTGGTTTGAAGTGTGTCCTTCTGGTGACCAAATTTCAGTTTTCCTGATCAGTATTTAGTGTGCTTTATGATCGAGGCATCAAAGTTTTTTTTATTTTATTTTTTCTTTTTAATTCAGTTATCAGAACAGCAATTAACTCATATTTTCCGTTAACTTTCTCGGTGGCTCTTTAACCCCAGACACTTCTGTCCCCACACATTCAGACGATACTGAGGAGTTACAAACACTTGGGCTCCGTGACACGTTTGTGGAGGTGCAGAAGGCGCTACTTTAACACCGGGTCGCGTCCCCACGCCGCCTTCTCGAGGGACTCCGCCGCCACTCGCACTTAATTAATGGCGGATAACGGCTCTGGCGAGGCGCGGTGTCACCAAGTTTTATTTAGTGTCCTTCAGACGGCCTCAGCATGCGTGCTGATTACTCATCCACATTCACTTCTGTTCCATTAAACAACTGTTAATTGTTGCATCTCTCGCCCTCTCCCGCTTTCGACACGTTCCTCAAAGACATCTTGTTGCTGCCGCAGTCATTAGTTCAGTACGAATCGAACCGAACCCGTGGAACAAATATTATTGATGATGAAAGCCTTTCGGATTCCACTCGCGATTCTTCCGCGGAACCGAGTCGGGCTCCCGTTCCCGTATTAGCATGCATACACCACTAATTACTGATCAGTATCGCGGCATAAAACACCGCCGGTCTTTCAATCAGCCCCTGTAATTTCGCTCCGTGTTTAATAAGCGTTGCCGAATCCCGTCCGCGGCGAACCGTCTGCGCGTCCCCGAGATTAATCCGCGCTCGTCTGGCGGAGCAGAAAAGGCGCGAGAAAGATCGCTGCGCTTTCAAGAGAGTCGCTTTGAACGCCTCACTTAAAATGCAATTTCGCCGTTTTTAAATGCGATTTATTCGGAATTAAGCCTAATAAACAAAGCGCGCCTTTTTACCCGTGTGTTGCGACAAGATTGCCACTTTGACAGATCTGACATCAAAAGCTTGACGTGGCAGGGGAATAATGAAATAAGTGCACGAAGAACGCCGCGATTACCAGCGTGCTGGGTCTGTCTGTCTGTCTGTCTGTCTCTCTCTCTCTCTCTCTCTCTTGGAGTGTATGCATCCGATCGTCTAATGAACTCCTTCTCCACCTCACAACAAAGTGGCGTCTCCCCGGTTTTTAAGCGATTCTGCCACACGGCACTGACACGCTCCCCGTTATGAGCATTTATAATGCAAATTGAATTTGAAGGTGCGCCGCGTTTTGTTAAAAGCGCCCCGCTCGGAATGAGAGAGAGACACAGAGACAGGGTATTTTACCCTTTAAATGGGGAATTGAGTGGTAATTGTACAGGCTGGCATACAGGGTGGCATATTAGCATGGCATCATTTGCATGGTGTGTGTCGTAAATGCATGAGATAATGTCAGCAGCTAGTTAGCAAACGAGCAAAAGTCAAACCCGGAGAACGATTCAAATATCTCTCGAAGATTGAGAGAGAGGGAATTAGAGATGGTGTGGCCTTGTGGAATTGGGTATGGTCATGTCAGAAATCAGTAAAAGGCACACACAAAACAAGGACACGGAGAAGTAGAACAAACTTTATCTTTTACCTGATCACACACTAACTCCGGTTTGCATCATCGCTGCTGATAAAAGGTGACCGAACACACACCCCGGCACTCTTGTACACACACTTAGAAGTGGGAGTTGTTTCGCTTTGTTTTCAAGATCCAGTCCAGTCTCAGGCAGCACCAGGTAAAGCTCCTGCAAATTATAGCCTGAGGGTAAGGCCTTCTGCCTGGCGCTCGATGCCGTTTGAAGCTGTCGGAGTGGAATGTGCGACCCCCTCGTCTCTGACACTGGGTTTGTTTTGCCCATTAACCCATTGCTACCACCTGTATTCCAATGCCACTTACATGAAGCCATAATTCCACCTGACACAAACCATATGCTCAGACTGCAGCCAGACTCTGGCTGGTTTAAAGCGCCGTATGGTTACGGTTTAACGTCATTATCACATTTTCTTTTTTTATTGCAGCCTGAATGTAGTTGGGCACACTGTGTCTTAACCTACTTGTGTGTGTGTGCGCGTGTCGGATTTTTTTCCATCCGTCTCGTATTCAATGCCGTTTTAATATTTTCTTGCGTTTTGTGTCTGATGCTAATGAGGTTTTGCTGTTTATTTGCAGGCGGCAACGGTAAGCGATCTTGTCATGTTTGTGTTTTCGGTTGTTCACATGGCTCGCTGCAGCCTTTAAGTCTGTATTTGCTGCTCAAATACTAAATAAAATTTATAATTCATATATTTGGCCTAGATTTCTGGTTTTACCAGAGCCCTTGACAATTGATGATTGGATGGCGCACTTTAGAGGAGTGTTTGTCAAGATTTTGGCATGCACTAGGGCATCATGACTGGAGCCTGATATTTCCTTCTATTTTGTTTGCATTTAATTGTTTTAATTGTTTTTTCTTTCTTATGTAAAATATAGGAGGTGATGGTGTTTTGCTCTTATGACATCATAAGCACTTAATAATGCTGTAACCAAATTGATTAAGGGAAGCCTGTTTGTCATATACAGTATGTGTTGCATAATGATCTCATACTTGTCTCAGTTGTGTCCCATAGATATGCCTATGGCATACTTACACATGCATATACATGCATACACATAGATATAGTGTGGGTGTAGACTTTCCATTATACTACTATGTGTGTTTGTTTGAGTGTGTTTGTGTGTGTGTACATGTGTGAATAACAGGGCATGCATTTCCACTTGCCACTTGCCTACATGTGTTGTTTTTGTTGTGTGTGTGTGTTTTTGTTGTTGTTGTTGAGTGTATTTTTGTGTATTATCCATTTAGATTTCCACTTTTATGTATTTCTGTCTTTGTTTGTCTGCAAACATGAATGCATTAGCATTAGCATTTGTGTATTTGTCATTCCATTCCTGCATGTACATGAGTGTCTGTGCCTGTGAGTGAATGTGTCTGTTTGTGCATTTGTTTATGTCTGTGCAACTGTGCGTGTGTGTGTGCGTGCATTTGACTGTGCATCTTTGTGTGTGAATTTGTTTGTGTGCGTACGAGCGAATGTGCACATGTCAGTTTGCGCATTTGTTTGTGTGTGCATGTTTGCTTGTGCGTCTTTGTGTGTGTATTTGTGCATGTCTGTTCCTGTTTGCGTGCATCTGTAAAAGTGTCTGTGAATGATTGTGTGTGTGGGAGGTCGAGGGGCTGGTGTGAGCAGCGTTGTCTGATTTGACTGTGTGTGTGTGTGTGTGTGCTGGATCTGTTTGACATTCTCTGTGGCTCTGTGCTTGCTGCTATAGGCTCCGCTGGCTATAGCTTGTGGCGCTCCCAGTGGAGCAGGCTCTTTCCACTAACAAAATGCAAAATACAAAATTAATAAAAACACCCTTTGAAACTGACAAATACGCCTCAGGCAAACTATCGGCCCGCCGGCTGCTTAAAATTTAATCAGTATTTCTTATTTATTTATTTATTTTCCACGGCCATGCTCATCTTTTTAATAACACATTTCTCAGACTGTCTGTGTACAAAGTTTCCCTCCATCAAGAATTACATGTTTAATAGGTCCTGACAGTTCATGGACTCTCCGGCTCCCCTGGGGGAGCCTAGCTAATAAAATAAACAGATTGGTTTTATCTCTTAACCTTACTCCTTGTTCCTCTCTAATATCGGCTCGGTCCTCCAACTATCTGCTGGAAAATCTGTAAGCAATATGACGAAGCTTCTTTTTTAAGGATCAGCAGGGGAAAAAAATCAGGTGCATCATCATCATTATTATATATGCAAATGCATTCATAGAATATCTCAAACATTCTTGTTTTTATAGCCTAATACTCAAACTTACAGTTGAAACTTAAATTTAGAATAAAATAAGCAGTACATGGAATAAAATGCTAACATATGAAATTGCAATTGAAACTGTCCTTGTTCATGCTGGAATAAAGAAACTTGAGCTGCAAGTTCTCAACAAGGCTTTTTAAAACCAGAGCGGTATGAACAAACATGGACTAAAGAGCACTTTTCTTCTTGTGAGCTATAATAAATGGCAAACAAGCACCAACTTCACAAACTAAGAACTAATAATACAGTTAAACACAGGTCATGGGAACCGAGAAATCAAGAGTGGAAAGTGGATCCTATAAATTAAACATTTAGTTGTAAATCTTACCTAGCCTCTTTATTGTTATTTTTTTATTTTTATGAAATTTTATTTTCTGGTGATATGTTCTATCTCAGTTAGCGTGTTCACACTAATAAAACAATAATTATCGGGTAATCGGAGTTACCTGATTATTCAAGTGGTCATGTAAACAAAATAATCTGATATGCTTTATAGATTACTGCTGTTATTGGGTTATGAGAAATCCGATAAACACACCTAGGTTTTTAAGCAGTATTCCGTTTTATTAGAGATGTGTGTATACACGCTAGTCGGGTTTATTTCATTTTTTTACATCTGCGCATGCATGAAAAAAACGGATGTTGACAAAACACGACCGGGATTCGTCAGCTGCAAAGAGTAGAAGCCCTCAAACACAATGGCAGGAAGCAAGTGTCACTTCTGGACTGAGGAGGAGACAGAAGTGATGCTGGGTGAAATGGCTTCTCTTAATATTTCACATTTATTAGATGGTCGTAACTATAGAAATGGCAGCTCTGGTAACATCTCTGGTAACCTTAACAAAGTAGTCTAGCAGTTAATAACAAATTAACAGGAAATAACAAGTGGGAAGTTTTCAGAATGACAGTTTTACGTAAAAAACTTTAAGAAAAATCCAACAATTTACTGAATCATGTAAACCTGTTTTGTTTTCTAAAGAGAAACGATTATTACAATTACCTGATTATTATAATTATCGAATTACTGTGGTCATGTACACGCTGTCTAAGTAGAGGAGTTAATGGAATCTACATAAAATAGATATACGAGAACATTTATGATTTATGATTCATGTAGATTTATATCAGCTTTTAGCTGGTAATTTTTAATATCAGTGTATTTTTGTATGTTCTATTTTCACTTACAACAAAAATGTTGAAAGCATTAAAGTATGCCCCCACTGTCCCCTCCTGTCCCCCCCCCCCCTTTTTGCTCCCGTTCCTACTTTTCTCACTTATTAACTGAACTCGTGAGTCAAAGCTTTCAGCACAAGAGCTGCCAAGACAAGAAATATTTAAAAAGTTCCCTCTCATCAATATTAACGGCCGATATATTATGCATATTATTCTTTAAATACCACATAAAATGTGTGTTTTTTGTGACTTAGCCCTTAATTTTGCATATGCTTTTAAGTAAGGCCCATTAAATAGTCATTGGCAGTAAGTTGATGGCAGAGGCAGCTTTGGTTTTGTCAATCAAGCTGCCGCAAAACCGCCTCTGACAAGGCTGCCTGCTCATCTCTCGGGGCTCTCGTCATTGTTGTTCGCTCGCCGTGTCAGGAGGGATGGCGGAATCAGCGCCTCCTCAGCACTTAAACCCAGCACTGCTTGGGCCTATCAGCTCAGAGTGTGAGTTGAGGTGAAGTGCGTGGGGGGTGGATGAGGGGGTTGGGGGAGGGACGGCCGTGATTCGGCTCGGCCCCTGGAGCACCAACTTCCGCTCGGGCTGTCAGAGGAGACAATTCACTTAATTAGTGACACCGTGCTATATGTATGTTTGCCTTTTGAGCGTGGGAAATAGACCGAACGACGGAGAGAGAAAGAGGTGGAGAGCGAGACAGAAAGGGAGCGGCGCGTGCCGTATCGGAAAGCCAGTATTGATTAACGTCTCGCCGGTGATTGTGTGACTTACTCGGTGTCGACGCCCGCTTAATTTAAACAGCGCTCTGCTCCCGGGGGCCTCGTGGGGCCGGAACAATGCTGAATGCACAGAGAACACGGAGACACTTATTGACTCCTGCAGGTTTATAATCAAACACAGGAAAACAGGCTTTAGCCCACCAGGGAGGCTGGTACAATGACAGGCGGAGAGAGGAAACATATTCTAGCCTGGAGTGGCAAGAGTGTGCATTTCCTGAGTGTGCGTGTGTGTGTGTGTGTGCACATAAATCCTCCAGTCAACTCAGTTTACGAAACCCTCCGATCCGCAAGCTTATTTCTGGCTAACGAAACAGAGGGAGCCGGGGCGGCTGGGCGGCTCTCGTCTTTCCCATGATTCTTGGGCATGGGGCGTCTTTTAGGGTTGGGCGGCTTTGATGTGAGCAATTTAGCAGGCTAATTATACAAATGGGGTAATAACAATGGGGTGTGTATGTGTGTGTAACATACCCTGCCTCTGTTTACTGCACAGTGAAAGCCCTAAGCTATACGCACAAACACACACTGGCAGTACACACTCGATGCTTAATTCTCTGATGGATCGGTGTGGGATTTCCTGCTGTACATCAGAACAACAACAAACAACAATAAAGAAAAGATATTCTCAATGCATGGTGATTAACAAACGCCTGAAAGTTTGTCGGAGAAGAAACTGTGACTTTTTCTCTTTGATCCGCATGATTATGGTTCGCCGGCTCGTCTCCACCGCTTCGGGACAACATCCTCGTGGCTTGGAACTAGTAAAGCGAGAAAAAGCTGGCACACAGATCCCTTTACAATGATTCTCTACGACAATCTCAACTAATTCCTCTCATCATTATGCCTGGCTCTCAAAGGACATATGAAGTTCTCCTCTTTTAAAGGTTCTCCTTTAAGGGCCGGGGAGATAACAAGCTCCATTTTCTGTAACTTCACTCGAAAGAAGAAAAAGTTGTTCCGTTAACAAAATACAAAAAGCTCCGACATAACCCTGCAAAGTCGGGACAACTGCCGTGAATTTTTGATGGGAGACAAAGCTCTGTTCTTTTTTTTCCCCCGCGCTCTCTCTCTCTCTCTCTTTCTCTTTTTTCTCAACTAAGGAAGAATATGCAGGCCCCTTGCTATTAAGAGCTGGGCTTCGCCCTGTGCATTAGCGCCACATTAATTTTGAAATCGAGGTCCTCGTCGAGTTCAAATAATGAGCAGTTAATTATTGACAGGCAATGATGAATTTTTAACAAAAGCGCCAGGGCTTCGCTTGGTCGGACACGCGCGCGAAGGGGGTGGATTGCAGAAGATGGGGCTGGCCTCCAACCTGGAAGAGCTACACTTCTTTGAGGCTCATTCAGGTTCTTAAGTGGATTCGCAGATTAGAATCCAGGTGCTGGAAAGTTCATGTTGCTTCACAAGCGCAAATTTTTACGTCGTTTTGGTATTCAGTCTCTCAAAAGGCTCAAAAAGCCCCTTCGTCTGACTGAATAATGCATAGAGAAATCACAACTGGGGGCACCCCGAAAAAGAGCCCTACAGTCGCCTTCTATGCGCCACCATCCATCCCATGGCTGCTGAAATGTATTCATCTATTATTTCATAACTGGGAAAAACAAAATGGATGGCATAATACGCCATCCAGTCTTCGGGGGCGAGGCATTGCACGAGATGTTCCCAGATTAGACGCCGCCTGACGTGGAAGCAGAAGGAATCGGACAGAGCTGTCTCACCTGATCTGCCTGGACAAGCTCATGGCAGGCCTTGTGGCGGAGGTCCGTTCTTCCCTCTCCCTCATCCATCCAGAAATCCTCGGCCTCACCATTGTGACGCAGCGACAGGATGCCGGATGAAGGCCGGCCTGCGGGGGAGCAAGGAGAGGCAGAGGGTCCTGCTGCTTTTCCACTGTCATTCACAATGCCCTCGCCCCACGTCCCCATAAAACCCCCATTCCCCCCAGATCGCACCCCCCCACCCCATTTGCCCACTAGAGAGCCCGCTTAAGTGCCCGCCCGCGTCGGAGCTGTCGCGAAATGCAAAAAGGCTCCAGAGATAACAGCATGACAGTCGGCGAGAAAAGCTTTTTTCCCTCTCTTTTGTGGTCTGTCGACGTCTCGTTGTGTAGGACGGCAACATTTCAGAGCATTTTAAATGGGCCGCCTTAAGATGTGGACGTTTACTTTGTGCCGACCCCCAGCCTAAGTGGAAGCGGGTACAAAATAAGTTAGTTGATTTTGTTTTTACCTTTGACCCTGGGATTTCAGAGCAGAGCAGTTGATACTGTTCTTCTCTGGGATCACGAGGAGCTTCCGTGCAGCTGACGAGAGCTTGGCATGGGTTTAATGACATTACCGTTTCTTCTTCTCCTTCTTTTTTACCTCCCACATTTTGACTTGTTAACTCCTTGTACAATTTCTGTCGTAGAGGCACAGTTTATGGCTTAGAATTTTCCGCCCTTTGAGGATACCCACGTTATAGCATTTCTTCTCAGTAGCCCAACTTTTTACGTCAACAAAGTCATTTTGGCCACAAGGGAGCACCACTATTGAAGTTGCCTTTCTGTATTCTGTATTTTGTATTTTTCTCCATTAATGAGAGTTGTGCTTTCAGTTCCTGAGTAACCTTACTCTTAAGTCAGCTGCTCATACTTTAACAACTTGGTCAACTATAATCAGCAGAAACTTCTATAACCATTTAACTCTATCATTTCTCCTTCACAATTTTTATCCATTTCTAAGCACACGTTTCTTCGGTGACTGTCTATCTAGTTTAAAATAACAGTATTTCCCCTACCATTATATTAGGGGGGTGCCATGCCTCCCCCAACAGCACCCCATGTCACCATCTCGCCCAACCTAGACGGGACCGTGCCACCGTGAACCCATTAAGTGTCTGTGTTGTTCCCTGTCTACTGGGTTCACTTCGGGTGGTTTGTCTGTGGTGTGTGTGTGGTGTTTGCTCCTCTTGTTTCCTCGGATTAGCCTTAGCTTTCTGTGTTAGCTTGCTCCTCACTTCCGGGTTTTGAGTCCACACTTCGTGTGCCCTTCCGAGTATTTTACTCTCTGTTTAGAGCGCACCCTACTTCCTGGTATGTTGTTTGTACTGCGTGTTCCCTACCTAGTAGGTTAGGATCTGTGTAGAACACTCCCGCGATTATCATTGAGTTCAGCTGTGTCTCGTTCTGCTTTGAGTTTGGGATTGGTGTGAGCACTCGTTTGTTGAGTTCTGTGGTCTTATTTAAGTCAGTCCAACCCAAGTGTCTCTGAGTCTGTCTCCCTCATATCTTGTGTGGTTGTTTGTGTCGTGTCGTGTCAAGCTTTTTGGATATCCTGGACCCTTCCTGCTCTGCCCTTTTGTTTGGACCTTGGACCCTTCCTGTTTTTCCCTGTTTGGACATTGGACCCATTTGATTCTGGTTTGGTTTTTGTTCTCTTTTTTGGATTACCCTTTTGTCCCCTCACCCTCACTCCTCTCTCCTGTGTGTTCTCCCGAGGCTCGTGACTCCCAGTGTGCTTTCCCCGGCTGGCCAGACTGCCTTGGAGGCTACAGACTCTGGGCCATTGTTAGTTCACCTCCCGAGTCGTCAAGTGTGAGGACTTCGCTTGTTTCCGGTTTACTCGGGGAGGTTCTCCTCCATTACCCCAACGTCTATGACTGGGAGCACGAGCCTCATCTTTCCTTTGTTACTTTGTTCTTGGTTTTTGTGTGATTTTGGACTTTTTCCCGTTTGTGTTTCACCTGCCCTAATAAACCCTGTCACTCTGCCTGCAAACAGCGTCCTCATTCCCTTCCCTCATCCTCACCCATGAGGCTCCATGCCTACTGTTGGTCAAATTAATTTGATTTAATTTTATTTTCTATATAGCGCCAGATTACAAGTCATACCTTGACCTTTTATTAAATAAACCTTTTATTATTTATCTTATTTACATGATGGCATGTAATTTCTTTCTCTACATGGTTACGCTTTGGAAAATATCACCTGAAAAGCAGACAAAAATATCTGCGACTTCCCATATCAAGAGGCTCTGGAATGATACGCTGCAGTGAATAAAGCTGCACATTTTGTGAATAAGTGTCATAAAAAGAACACAATAACTTTGTCAAGTGTTTGTGTCGGAGCCCGTCTAACTATACCCCTGCCCTCTAAAGCTGTAAACCTAGGGGAACGCTGAAAGAATGTTCTGTTGCAAGACTCAAACACAGAAACACTTATCCCACTCGCAAATATTTTACAGCATTAAGCATGAGCAAGCGTCAGGTGATAGCTGTGTTGATTACATTTGAAATATTACACTATTTACGCTGCTAAAGAGCATGTGCTTCGTTTTACAGTGAACCCTACCTTGTAAATCATGGAGTCAGTATGAGGTCTCCAGTCCTCTCCTTCAACCTTTAAGTGGCCCAGTATATCTCATAGACCCCAGATTCCTGACCTATGATTGACCAAAGCCAGCTGACATCCTAATGAAATCTTTACGATTCTCTCAAGGCCTTTTATCAAGTGGGCACAAATACAGTGTTGTTCAGGAGTCTGAGAGGTCAAAAGGTAGACAAAGTTGCATGGATATTTATCACGTCTGCTTTGTCTTGCGCGTGTGCTAACGATACACACTTGGGGCTCGTGACCTCGGCTGCTAAGTCCCCACCCCACCTCACCAGGCCCACACCCCCAGGGTCCCCTCTGTGTATCATCGTTTATTCACCCCAATCCTCATAGGGGACCCCCTGCAACGCTTCTGACAGCTGAGAAATGTCATTACAGGCCAATGATGAATAATAGAATCGACCACGCCGCCGCCGCATTTGCCGCCTTAAATCTAATTAACACCGTTGAAGGTCACTTAACGATCTTAATGAGATTTTTTTTTTTCAGAGACATATTTATGCTTTCGGCGTGCTTGGCTTTATTAGTCCCGCACGCGTCGAGTGGTGACTGTTTGCAAATTGAGAATCTCAACCTGCGTTTAAAAAAAAAGAAAAAAAAAAGGCAGGCGTCGTGAACTGATATGGGCACGTCCCGGGAATTTAGCGGGGACTCCCTGAGTGAAATGGGGCAACAAAGCGTCTGATAAGTCATTGAGAAGCGAAACGGCGTACTGTGAAAGCCGAGCCGCCATATATACCTTCGACACAATGTACAATTAAGCGTGCCTGCATCACAATGCATTTAAGAGAGACAGAATGGAAATGTTGCTCCAATTGGCGGATAATTTCGTCCTTTTCACATGCATCCGTCTCGGAGAAAACAGCAGAAGTGAAAGCTCGCGGCTGGGGGAGCGTGAAAATAAAGGAGACGGCTCACTCGAAACCGAGTTTTTCTTCTTAACCGAGCTGCGATCCTGTGATTTTTTTATTTCAATTCTAAGTGATCATTCTGCCTTTAGTTACAGCTGTCATCCCTCATTAATGTGCATTAGAAATTGCATCAAAGTGCATAGGGCTGTGTGTGATTAATTCATACTGCACTTCGTATAGGAGGGAGCTTCGCAGGTGCGGCGTGCTTAAGGCGTGCGGTGAGGAGGGGGGAGGTGGGCAGAAGAGGCAAAGTTAATGGCTCACACTCGAGAACGCTCCGTCTTCAGAGCGCTTCGCTCAACGGGGACTCGTTCGAACAGCCGATGGCCCGCTTCTCACCTCGGCCTGCAGCTACAACACCGAATCCCGACCTCGAAAGCCTTTTTAAAAGCCCCAAACGTTTAATTTCCCCGCAATCAAACCACGATTAACCTAAATCAACAATTCCCTCCAGTTTAACCTCATGTCAACACCAATCAGCATCTTAAAGTGAGATAATCAGAGCCCGTGTCATGCGGATTTGGGTCCTGTCCTCTGTTTACGCTAGTAGCCCACTTTTTTCCCTCCTCCTCCCAACTCTCCCACCTATTAGCAAAGTAGGCAGGATGCCAAGGCCTAAACGGAGGGTTAATTTTCTTAATTAGCTGTGAAAACAGGTAAAGGAAGTCAGGCTTTAATTGGTCCTGCACGGCTTTAACGACGTAATTATTTCAGAGGCTTTGGCTTTGTTTCGGGGGAGAAAGGCCCGTGAGGGAGAGAGGAATATGATCAGTGGTTTTGTTTCGTTTTTTAATCTTGATTTTAATGGTGCCGTGTTAAATCCAGCCATCAAAGAACACAACTGACAGAAGTACAGTAACACAAAACAGTGCCGAAAAACAAATACGGATCAAAAACAAGCTTCTTAATTTGCACTCACTGAAGTCATATTGAGCACATCAGCTTTCAGCGTTTACTTTGTTTTTGGGTTAAGTACGAAAATAAGACTTTTCTTTGACTTTTTGCCTCGTAACAAGACTTGCATCTTAACCATGGCGACTTGTTAGACATCACATATACTGTATAAAAGATACCACTGTAATAGCACAACTTAAACAGGTCAAGTCTCACGAAACCCTATTTAACCCTATTATCTGTCTGCCTATAAAGTGATCGGTCAATAATTATTCTGAAAATCAGTTGAACACATGTACTGTATATGAGGAAGCTTAATTAATAGAAAAGTATATACTATTATTATATAACACTTTTTACGTCTAATGTATCGTGCACAATGCATTACAGTACATTGTCACCTTCCTGTTATTTTTTTAAAAAATTCCTACACTTTTTCTACTGTCAGTGCAAAATATAAACATTTAGTTTACCTTTAATTACCAGTAGTGATTATTATTGTTGTGCACTCTGGCAGAAGTTATGCTAAGATGTTAAAACTAGCATATAGAACCTCTTACGGAATTAATGTTTTTTAATTTGATTATCACTTTCTGCAATGTGTATATTTGTGGACTGCCCCTTTTTAAAAAAGGCTACGTCATATTCTGCAAACTAGACACCAGGCCTCATTCAGACCTGGAAAGTGTGTGTCAAAACTCCCTGTTTGCTCCGGCGCTCAGGTACGATTGCCGTCTCCCGTTGGACGGCCTGGGTGCGGTCCAGATCTGCAGAGACAGAGAGCTTTTGTGGCGCCCAGCGTAAGTCGAAGCCCCGAAAGCTCAATGGGGCCGTCTCCGGCTCTTTAGAGGAGTCCATTCTTGTGACATTAAAGAGGGACCTGCAAATGTGCTTTTAGGCGGCGCCGAGTGAGATGTTTTTCGGCTGACATCAAGCTGCTAATGATTTTAATGAGAGCTCCTTCCATAGTCGTCTCTTTCTCTTTCTTCCATCGAATACATCGCACTAAAACAAAATCAATGCGCAAGATTAATTAGCCCCCTTTTAGACGCCCTCTGCTGTATTTTCGCCGCCTTTTCTTTCCCTCCCTCGCTCTCTGTCTCCCGCTCTCTCCCTCTCTCTCTCTCTCTCTCTCTCAGATGAAGGGATGCTGGGCTGCGTTTAAGCAGCGTTATTTGACATTTAGATGTAAGAGAGGTATAAAGGCAGAGGGAAACACTGTAGCAAACACGGGGACAGTTTTTGACAGCTCTTTGTCACGCCAGAGAGAAGAAAGGAGACCGACTGCAAGATGCTACTTTGAAGCCCCGGAAATTTGTAATGAAAAATTTAAGCTACAAGAGAGAGGGGGTGGAAAAGAGAGAGAGTGGGAGAGTGAGAGAGAGAGAAAGAAAGAAAGAAAGAAGTCGAGCCATTCATTTGGCTCTGCATACATTAGCGGGGCTGGTAATTCAAAGGTTTTCGCTATGTGTTTTTGTAATTTGGGCTCTAATAAATATCTTAGAGAATTGCTTTGATATTCCAAGATTGTCTCTGCGGCTGGCCTGCGTTAAGAGAAAAGGGGGGAAATAATCACGAGGACTCCTGGCTCTAATGAGAAGGTCATTGCACTCTAATTATCACAGACAGCTCTGCCTCAGCCCTTCAAAGAGCCCCAGGAACGCACCCGGGCTGCAGACAATGCTCCACACATACACACACACACACACACACACACACACACACACACACACACACACACACATACACACTCACACATTCAGCCCTACCTGAATGTACTGACACACGCTCCAACTTGCCTCCCATTAACACAGTAAACACATTAATACAGTAATCTACAGAAAAACATCTGACAGCGAGAAACACACTTCTCTATAGAGGCAGGTTTTGAAAGTCAGGTTTTATGTCACATAAACACACCATACAGTATACACACTTTATATGACATTTTATATATGTGTGTACCCTGTATATAAAGTTGAACCCTTTCATGCATGAATAATTAATCACAGAATCAAAGATGTGGCTTCCAGATCTAATCCATATTTAAATAATGTTCAATTCTATAAAAATATATTATCTAACTATACTATGTAAATGTATAACTATAATTATATATGTATATAATTATATAGCAATTTTATGTATATTTTATGTTTATTATCTTTACATAGGTCTGTTCAGTACAGTAAAGAGATAGATAGATAGATAGATAGATAGATAGATAGATAGATAGATAGATAGATAGATAGATAGATAGATAGATAGATAGATAGTTTGGTCGATTGATTGATAGCATTTACAGTGGTCTTTAATTTATAGAAATACATATAATTTCTACATTTTAAAGTCAAGATTCATATGTACTGTATCTTTTCAACATATTAGATAGATAAACAGACAGACAGACCAAATGACTGATTGATTGATTGATTGATTGATTGATTGATTGATTGATTGGTTGACTGATAGAGAAATGACTGTTCTGTAGTTAATATGATTATATATCATATTTTTCATAATTAAACATATGTCTGTTCAACACCTTAAATGTTTAAGTCATAATAAGCGGAGAAGAAGCCCTTTAATATAAATGCATGTTAAGTTGATTGCTTGTGGGACACATTCAGTTAAGCTGTCATTATCATCTTAATCATGATCCTCTCCCTCCCAACAAAGTAACAAAAAACAATTAATATAGTGATGTCCGATGGATTGCACAAATGTATACATTTATCTGCCACAACATCAAATATTCATCAAGTCATGAATATTGAGCTGATGTCAGTCTTTTCATCGGCAGGCCCATTAGCTTATGCGGATGCATATATTAAGCTTTGTGCAACGGCATTTGGAATGTTTGTTTAGATGGGTGTTGGCCTATAGTTTGCATATTATTGCGTACAAGTTGCATGAGCCTGTATGGAAAAGTATCTGCAAATTTTGATTACGTTTTTCAATCAAGTTGGGAAAGTTGCTGTGGAAAACTGTAAGTGAAGTGAGCGTTGTAATGACGTGAAACGAGCCTGTATATTCAGTGTGTGTGTATGGTTAAGTAATGTTTTGCTCGTCTATGCATTAGCCAGGAATAATAGTGTCTGACACACGCCTCCGCAGTGCTCTAACATTGTATTAGGCCTTTAGTGCTTCTTGTACAGCAGGGGCCAGTAATAGCAGTGTTCCCAGCCCTGATGTCACGACAGCAGTTTTGTGATTGTGTGTGTGTGTGTGTGTGCACATGTGTATGTATGTGTGTGAGATCCATCTTTCACCCTCACTGACAGCACTGTGGTTAGATAGGTGGGGTGTTTGTATTGCAGATGTTATGGGGGCCCGGAAAATAAACCTCCCTCTCCTTTCCTCCATTTCACGGCAAAGCCAAAGGCAGATTCTAATTACGGCCGGGACAGATGCGTCCCGGGATAGCGCTGTTTACATGGAAGAAAGTGATGTTCTCCCTCCTCTCCATTCTCTACGGCGCAGCTGTGGCTGAGGAATACCTATTTTGCCGGGGAGGGGTGGAGCGGGGGGTAAGCGTGCCCCTTAAATTGTGCCACTTTATCAGCGGCGGGTAATTTCCACCAATCCTACGCCGTTAATCCTTCACAGGTCGTTGGGTAGCTTCAGCATTACTGCCAGACCTGAACAGGAGCGAGCTTAGTCTCTTTCTTTCTCCCTCTCTCCCCCTCTGCCATCTCTCTCTCTCTTTCACGCTCACTCCCGCTCTGAAGGCAGACTCCATCCGCTCGTGTTGCATTTATTTCAAAATAATTAAAATGTGCGAGAAGAGTCAGAGGCTTTTGTATAACGATGCAGAGAAACAAATGATAATTTATTTATAAGGCAAAAACAGGATTTGGAAAATAGCACACACATTTCATTATTTATGACATTTTTCAAGCGGTCTTAATTTATACAATCCTGTGATTTTTTTTTTCCTCCCCCCACTTCTTCTTTTTCTTCTTCCTCTTCGTCTCCCCCCGAACTTCTTTAACCAGGCGTAGAATGAGGAGGAAGTGTTTGCGTTGCTATTTCGTGGCGGCGGATTCATCAGAAAAAGATGGAGAGTTGCACATCCGCCCACATAAGACAACAAGAGCTCACACAAAGCACCGAGGAAATGAGTGTCATATGGTGGGGTCAAAAGCCTGCAAAATACAGTGTGAAATAATCAAATTAAGGAAGGTCAGCGTCTGAATGCCTTTGAGCGACCGTCATTTGCTTTTGGCCCTGGAAGTTTCTGACTGCGGCACTGAAGACGAGGCGTCAGAGGGGAGATGATTTCGGCCGTGCGGCCGGCCAAGACTGTGGTTTCCTAATTGGTAGAGCGCCATCTGTGTTGCAGCTCCTTATTACAGCAATATTGCTTTTGTTTTGTTTTTAAAGCATTGAAATTAGACTCAGAGATATCAGATTTGTGTTGCATTGATTAGGGTTCGTTTGGTACCAGCAAAGGAAAAATATGTGTTAACAATACTTGGGACAGGAAGGTAATGTGGTGAAAGAAATTGCAAAGCATGTAGGTTAATTTTCAGTTTTACTGGACTGATTCAAATTGATTCATTTTTTAATGGCTTTCCTTAATTATTAAGCTGTTTCGACAGCCACAAAGACTTTTTGTACCCGATCGAATCACTCCGCCACTGTTTTCGAGCCAGCCACAGTTCCCAGGTGGAACAATCTCAAAAATCATTGTTATCATGGTACATGTTGAAGGTCACATTTTAGAAATAACCACTGTGTCCTTTCTTTACAGAGGCCTTGGTGCACCACTCAGCTGCAAGCCAGTAAAAGTGACCCAGCTGATAAAAGGCTTTTTAGTGTTCGGCTTCCATTCAGCGCCAGGCTGTGATTTGTTCCTTACACTAACTGCATCAATAGCATTGGTAAGAGTTGGTAAGTCAGTGATGGAGATGGAAGAATCAGGGTCATGGCCACCATGCTGGGGCTCACACACACACACGCACACCCACACACACAGACGCAATGGGTTTTACTTCCACTATAGTGTGTGTGTATGTGTGTCGCATGGCCCTTCTCCCCTGGGCGTCCCCCTGAATGTATTCACTCTGACATCCGCCCCTTCCTCAACCACCCCCCTCCCCCCCTCCTCACAATCCCTGCATCCCCAACCGGTCTATTATCATGCCGTCCTGTGAATATAGTAGTGCTTTCTGGGAAAGCGAGCCCATAAAAGAATGATCAGGCGAAGCTTTCAGATGCGAGACAGCAGTAAAGATCGGCTCTTTGTCGAACAAAGTGGAAATGTACGGACGCCCGGCGCACCTGTTGAAAGCCCTGGTGGCGCTGGCACGCCACATTATGCGCCTTATTATTTATAACAGGCCTGTCAGCTAATACTCCATGCGCCGCTCTCCGCGGAGCACTTTCCCGCCATCTTTGAAAGTGGCGGCACCCGCCGCCCCAAGTCGCTCCGACAGGGCCTTGGGGCTCTCCGGTTTGGGGTTTAGTGGGACTTGAAGAATTCTTGAAGAATTTATATCATGCTGCTATTGACATAATGCCTTCGTGGCATCTTATAAGCATTCTTTTTTCTCCCACATGGCCCCCATCTGAGCACAAACCCAAATGCATGTTATTATGGCTTAGTGCGCAAAGAGGCTTGCTGAATTTTTAAAGCCTACATCACTGTAAAACAGTGGTTTCTGTTGCTGCAAGTTCAAATATGTAATCTTTTGTGCCTTCCCCACCTGAAATCAAAACGTGATGATGTGAAAGAACAGTGTATATTTGAAGGTGGTACATTAGAGAAATTAACAAAACGTCTTCAAGTTTGGTTAAACGGGTTTTAGTTTAACTAATAAAAGTTACTGTCTAGGCTGCCGTAAAGTATAGAGATAATTGCTCTTAACCTAGTACGGTGACACAACTGTTTGAATCAAATAAATTTTTAATTTAATGGATCACACAATAGTTAGGCAACTTTTAAAAGCCGCATATTATGAAAAAATGCACTTTTTCTGTTCTTTGGACATCCATTTGGGTCTGTACTGTTTCAAAGTCAAAGTCAAGGTAAACTTTATTGTCATCTCTGCTATATACTGTACAGATACATAGAGAGACGAGACGATGTGGCTCCAGGTTTTTTTCAGTGCAGAGAACAGAGAACAACAGAACAGAGAACAAATAAGGCAGTGGCACAAATAAGGCACATGGAATAAACAATAAATAAGTAAAATACAAAATATACATTTTAAACTAGACATGGAGTTTTAAATATAATTTAAACTAGAAATAGAAATAGAGGTAGAGGTTTCTACACACATTGTAAGTTTGATTAAAAAAAAAAAAGTATTGTGTTAGTATTAGTTTACGAATGTCAGAAATCATGTGCTTAAACGAGCCGTTTAGGTTTCTCCCCTAACTCTACGTCACATACGGGGATGTTAGAATAACTCCACCCTCCTATCTGAGAAGCGCCGCCCACCAGGTAGAACTACTAGCGCTTCCTGATCCGCCATGTTTTCTTGCAAGTTTCTTTTGCTGTTCAGCACGAACTAACAAGTTTTCCTCTGGCATTTTAGCCATTTAGCCTGAGCGAACACTAACAGCTAATGTTAATAAAGACAGTTTCCACTGCTGTATTGCAAACCCAGCAGAGCCATCCTCACACTTGGGCATTTACAAAAACAGTGCATATTTGCTAAACTGAAATATGGCTATACAAAAGAACAGACAAAACGTACTAGACAACACACTAAGCATGTTATTAACAGTGTGCAGATGACGCAAAGTGTAACACCATTCAGTAGAGAGAACAGGAAAATATAAATGAGGAATTACAGGAAATATTAACTGTACAGGTCACTTTAAGTAAAGACCAGTAGCGTTTACTGAGAACTATCATTTTATTAAATGACTGCACAGCTTTCACATCAACTCTCTGTTCCTATCGACAGTTTTTGGACGTCCTCCTCCTGCTAACATCTGACGATTAGAATAAAGAGTTAATTGCTGTATCAGGTATCACATGGCTTCCATCCGTCCTCCCCCTGCTCCCCATTCCGCTCCAGCTGCGGCGAGGTTTGGGGAGCGAGGGCAGCAAGGGGTTAACGGCATTGTTCATTCATCTGAGGCGAGTGACATTCTTTATGCAAGAGCGACCTCTGATTAGGGGGTGAGCTTTAATGGCAACTAATTAGCCAACCTCTTCAGCCTCGGCATAATGATCAAATGAGCTGTCACCGGGTTCCTGATACAATGATCCCCCTCCTCGCTCTTGATATGATATTTTATTCGCCCGCAATTACGCTTTTCCCCCCGCCGCCCCACGTGTGTTTATTGCCTGAAGCACACATGTCAAATTAAAGAGGGGGCTTATGCACCTGATATTTAATTATGGCCTACCGCACCACTGCGCACAATGGGAAAATGTCAGAGGCGCCGGTCGACTCGCGAGCCACCGAGCGCTAGCACCCACGCGCCGATGAAATATGCATTTCCATGTCAGACAAGAGAAACGTTTGGCTAACGCCAGCCGTCTCGGGCCTCTTTTGTGTCACGCTCATTTATTTATCGGACGGGGGAACTGTCAGGGCGTCATACAGCAGGAGCGCGCGCCAGATTTTTGTTTAGGGGTTTTTGTCCTTTTTTGTGAACTGTGAACTGGGAGCTTGACGTTTGGCCCATCGAGGCTGCACTGGGAAGCAGTTAGAAAGCTGAAAATGATGGATATTCCCCAGCAATGAAAGCGTAATGATTTATATTTTTTATTCAATTTACCTACTCCTTCTGGGGATGGATACCTTTAGCAGGAATTAAGAAATTATTCCAGGTATTTGACTGGTGCAAACGTGAGACTAGATGGAGACGTGCTCCCAGCGGGCGCGGTTGGTGACAATGCAGTGAAGATAAGAGGAAATGAGTTTCCCTCTGGCGTTGCAGCCTTCAAAAAGAGCGCACATGTTTTTAATGTCACATGGTGGTAAAGCCATGCTCGGAAGAAGGCTATAATTCAGAAGATAATTCGTTTATTTTCCAAACCATGAAGGTTTTATTCCTCTTCTTGCTTTGGAGATTCCCAAGCCCTCTGTCTCCTCCCACCGTGTTCTCGCGCTAATTTACGACCATGTAAAATCTGAGTTTGATTATATTTCTGCCTATACTGCAGGGTTTGTCCCCTCCTTCCAGGCCTAAATAGCTCCTTTTTAATCGGCATATTCTTCCCATTTATTAAAACATTGTGCTGTGGTCGCAGCGTTTAATGCCTCCCTCTTCCTTATTTTTTTTCCAAAGCGAGAGCAGCGCTTCGCCGAATGTGTCGGTCGCCTAATTACACATTTCTATAAAACAGATTGTCGTTCTGGATCAGTTACAGAATCTTCAGGCTCATACCCCCCACACCCTTTATCCGAGGCTTTCAAATGATCACAATGATCCTCTCAGCTACTCCCTCACACATCTCTATGGATTCTAGCTCTATAGAAGTGAAGATTGCGTCAATAAACATATGGATTTTGGCAGCAGTATCTGGCTCAAAGGTCAATAAAATGGCAAAGAGTGTAATTAGCCTCGACCGTGGCTTCCGCGTCCTCAGAAGGCACCGTATTTGTTGTGTGTGTTTTTCTGATTGCTCTGTCTTGTTGGGTTTGACGGTCTCCCGGGGGCCACCTCACCTTCACCCCAACACAGCACCACAGGCAATAAATACATATTTATTAGTTCCTATTTCATTGTCAATGTACTTTTAAATGAGCACATTTATTCAGTCTCTTGACTGCTTTATGTAATCTAATGCTTTATGAAAGCTGCAGATTAATACATTAATTGCTACAGCTGTAATAAATTAGTGAAGTGACATTCCTTTCATGGTTGACTTTAAAAGCTGCCCCCCCACCCAACCACCCTCACTCCCTCCTCCCTCCTCCCTCATGTGCCACGACGCATAATTCTATCCGGCAGAAACGATATTCAAAGACTCTCAGGTCAGGGACCTGACACAGTGTCTGGTTATGTTTCTTTTTTGTGCTGCCTTTTTTCTCCATGTTGCCTTTTATCGCTTTGCCTTGAGTTAGGCTGTTGAAGGCATTACCGTTCTTGTCCGGCTACGAGGCTGTAGCCAGTGGTCACACCGACTGAGATTTTAGTCATGTTAAACCCTGTATGCCGGATTTAATGTCATCCCTGCACAGAAATACATGAGACAAACTCATTTTTAAAAAAGGATTAACAAGTACAAAAAAAGCACTAATAGTCGGTTATAACACAATGGTTCACAAATGAGCTTTTTCTTGATTCTTTCGATATTTTTCCCAAAATACCAGATTTGATGTCATTCGTGTACAGCAAGACATGAGACAAAATACTTGATTAAAAAGTACAAAAATTGGAATAATAGAAAAATGGTTCGTGAATTTCTCATCAGAATGACAGTAAAACTTCTGTTTCATCCGTCATGCTTGTTGTAGATCTTTCCTGCTGTTGCAAACATGTTAAAATATTTTTCTTTGTAATTCTGCTTTGTGTTGTCTCTCATGACAGACTGCAGCACAGGCAGCGTTAAATCCAGGCCCGGTCTTAAATCCAGGTATGAACCCAGAGCCGAGGAGCACCTGTTCGGTAAGATGGAGATACAGCATGCGGCCTGGAAGTCGCTTCACTGTGCCCCAGATGCCAATATAACACAGATGTCACGGTGCCGTTCCAAAACTACAATCACAACATATGGTAATTGCAGCAGGACGAATTTGCTGCCTGGGGGTGGGAGGTGGAGGAGAGGGGGGGGCTCGCTGATGAAATAAAGAAGTCAGCTATCCAGAGTGAGCGCCTGCCAAAAGGCGGCTCGGCGAAACGTCAGTTACGCCAACGAGGCGCCGCCAGGTAAAGCCATTAGCGGCCCTCGGTAGCCGCGGCGATCTTAACGGAGAGCTGTTCCGCCGTCTCTTTTACAGAGTGGATTGTTTGCAATTCGCAGAGCGACCGTCCTGGACCTAGACTTGGCTCGGTGCGAATTTTAACGCACCATCGTCTGATACATTTACCTGAGACGGGCCTGCTGGGGGACGACAGGAGAGGGAGTGATAAGCGGCGATGGTGGAAAAGTTATCACTGTCAAGTGTGTGTGTGTGTGTGTGTGTGTGTGTGTGTGTGTACACTATTTGAATTTTCCTACCAGAATCTTTCTCTTTCAGAAAGTATCTATAAATCTCTTAAAACTTGTCTGCTAGTTGAAAGAAACATGTAATAGCATTATAATTACGCTGTAATATCTAAATTTACTGTTATATGCACAAAAATTATTTCAATCCTTTTATAATCAGGCGTTTGAACAAATTAATACCTTCAATTATACAGGTTAAACAGATTATGAAGTTTGATAGCAGGAGAATTTGAATGATCAGTGAAGACAGCAGTTTTTCTTGGTGACTTCAGAGGTTAATGTATACTCAGGTTTTATTAATCAAGCACTTGTTACTGAAAGTCTGTATATGATAATTTCATAGAAAATTATGTAATTTATGTAAAATTGTAATTTTGGTGTCCATTCATCGATAGGTGTTTTTAGACACGAGCAAATGTCTTTACTCCACTTTCAAAGAGAGGAACGTGGACTTTTTTTTTTTTTGAAATTCCGCCCACAAAGGGGCCAATATGATTTTCAATAGTTTATTTGGAACAGTCTGACCGTGTTCCCTCTTGTTTTCGAGCTCTGCTGTCGAGATCACAGATGGATTGTGTTACGCACAGTAGTGTGTCGACGCTTCAAAATTGAACAGTACCGTTGGTAATCTTTTGAGGGGAAGAAACCTTCGTGTTTTGGCCCGGTTCGCTCTGCGAGTCGGCTGTTCGTGCACGGCCGAGTTGATTGGACTGTAGTAGGTCTTACTTCAAAAGTTGCAGGGTGCCGGCATCGCATCGGCGCAGGCAATCTAGCAAGGCCGCTCTCTCCGTAATTGTGAGCGCGCAGGCGATGTTGTTGATTTGGGCCGTCTGGGAGGGAGCAGTGCGATTCTGTTTCTGCACAGTTGAATCTGAGCATTATTCATCCTCACCTCCCGAGTCTGGTGGCAGAGATGGAAAATGAGCACTGTTTTCTGCGCCTTCAGTCCGTAGTTTTACAGGGCAGAGCACACACACACACACACACACTCACAGTCAGTTCTTGCTGAGATGGGCCAACTTTAAAGCACCAGATTTCTTCTTTTACTCTGAGACTTGAAGAAAGTCTCTCTCGTGATTCTGTGGCGCCACCATTTGGCCGTCCGTGTGCTGATGCATATTCACAAACCAAAACGCACCAGAAAATTACAGAATTAGTTCTTGCTGCTCTAATCTCTTCCTGTTGTTGATTTAACATTCACATGTCTTTGCAAATGTTAGGAATTATTTATAGGAAAATTAGGACTGATATTAAAACTCTTTTACTGTTATATATAAAACAATTTGTTTTAATTTATCATTGGGTTGCATTATTATATACATATTATATATTATTATTATTAATAATAATAATAATAATAATAACAATAATAATAATAATAATAATAATAATATAATAATAATAATAATAATAAATAAAAAAAGATTAATAGTTGTAATCATATTAGGTAAAAAAGATTCAAATTTTTAGGTTAAAAAAAATTGAAGAAGACGGCCAATGAGATTCCTTGTTATTAGCTTTTAATAATGTTTTCATGAGGATTTAAGACTATCAAGATTTTAAAAGTCACTTATAGTTTTTGGTTGTAGCTCAAACGACCTGTGCTTCTTCTATATAGAAACAGTGACTTTGAAAATCTTGCCAATGAAAACATTATTAAAAAAAACTAATAACAATGGGTTATTATTAAATTATTACTATTAAAAAATAACTTCATAGTTTTTGCTTACAACTAAATGATCCAAGCTTCTCCTTCATAGAAACAGTGACTCGAGGTAATTAGAGCCGTACTGTTCCGTTTCTTTGCTCGCAAACTGCATAATACACTGCTTCTGTGCATCTCTTGCCTGTGTAATAATTGGCTCGAGGGACTTATTGATTAGACAAGTATGAAAATGCCATGAAAATGTCAATTGTTAAGCTCATTGATTAAGCAGTAAACTTGCGGAACCCTTCAGAGGATTTAGCTGCAACGCCGCCTGGTAAATAAAAATGTGGTTTTGTAAATGAGTAGTGCATAAATAAACGTGATGTGTTAAGGCCGAATGGGGAATCAGGGATGGAGAAGCAGCGATGGAGGGCCTTGTTTGTGTCCACAGGCCCTGTCACGAAGCCTGTTGTATTGATTCGTAGAAATGAGACTGAGATGTTTGCTCACCGGGGAGTTTAACGCTGACGGGATGGAAGCCATCAGAACTTAAAAAGAGCTCAAGTTACCAAAGCCCTAATCAGCACACTGGTCATTTGCCTTTTAAAGCAGACAGCGGGGACGATTCCCATTAACCGAGAAGACCTGTTGTTCCAGGGTTCCATTCTCTCACCGCTGGAGGGATTCAGGCTCAGTTCCACACACACACAAACACACATAAACACACACAGAGGGATCAAGGCTTGAAGTGAAAGAGAGGGGGGATGAAAAAGCGAGTGTTGGAGAGAAATCGATTGATTTGGGCCCGTCCAAAGGCCCCCTTTGTGATGCTCAAGTTCCCTGGTTACGGTTGCTGTGTCGCAGGCCTGGAAAAAAAAAACTAACTTTGAAGCTTGAGGAGTTGCTGGTGCTGTCGGGAGTCGGCACAACATGGCAAAGCGTGTGGAGTGATTGCAGCATTTTTTACATTGAGCTAATGTGTGAGATGTAAACTTAACAGCACATGCTAGAATAACACTGTAGACTAATTTAGTATAAACAGGGAAGAAAATAATCTTTAAAAAGTTGAAATATGGAAGAAGTGAACTTCACTTTTGCAGTTTAGAGCTCCTTTAGATCACTATACAATCACAAACTTTTATTTCATGAATAAAGTCTTTTAATTTTCAAAATAATAAAAATAATTAATGAATTTAGACACATTAATTCCATCTACTTTTCTCAAGTGATGCAAGTCCACAGCTCCTAAGTGCGGGTGAGTGTGAAAAGAAAGTGGGTTTCATTCAAGTAAAGAGCAGAGAGTTGGAGTGGATCTAAGGCGTTTTTTAGAGAACTAAGAACTAAAAGTAAACGTGGCCTTGTGGCAGTTGGCACGCACACTAATCTACTCTGCATGAAGTGGGAAACTGTGTTAAAATGGAGTTTTCTCAACCTTCCTGCCATCGTCGGTGCTGGCAGTGTGTGTGTGTGTGTGTGTGTGTTTACTCAGCTGAGAGTGAGGCCTGTTTGTTTTGAAGAGCTCTAGGTACTTCCTCAACTGAACGCTTATGCTTCACACAGTCAGAGTGCCCCCTTCACTATTAGAGCAGCACGGGGGGAATACTGCACATCCACACGAACACACGTACACACACACTCTCTCGCAGAAACCCGTCGGCTCAAAGGAAACCTGTTCTTTTAAATGGATGAGCATCCAGCATTCTCCCTCCTTTCTAGTAATTGCTTCCTCATGACTGAAATGACTAGGGATGCTCGAGAGCGCAATAGCGGCTGGACCTCTGCCAGCTTGGGAATTGGAAGCGTCTCTAATGATAAATATATGTGTTCCACTTTTCATACGCAAAATACGGCCTCGACACCTCCCTCCTCCTTCTCCTCTTCCTCCTCCTCTTCCTCCTCCTCCCCTCCTTCCACCAAAAATGAAATTTTTTCTTCTAGGAAGCGGCCTTTGATGTGTAATATTCTGTTTGATTTGCCCATTTTAAATTACGTGTGAATTATTTACTGGGCCTGTTATGGTGTCTCCGGCAACACTGTGTACATTGTTCAGTGGAGTTAAGGTTCACAGCATGCTTCGGGGCTAGAGCGTGTTGCCAAACGCAGCGCACAGAACGAGGACCATTCTTTTCCACTCTTTTTACAAATAGGAATCGCTTGGTTGGAGGAGTGAGAGTGAGACCAAACGGTCCCGGTTTAGGACACGGCTTCAGACAGTGTTGCGTGTGCATCATCTCAGCCTCTTAAAGTAGTGGCCCAGTGCTAGGATACTTCATTATAGACCAAAAGCTTGTAGGGTTAAAACTAGGTTTATTCCACTGGTAGAACTATCACCACTGGGCCCCTGAGTAAGACCCTTAACCCCTTAAGTTGCTCCAGAGAGAATGTTCCTGAGATTAGGAAAGGGAAGTCACTCCAGATAAGAATATCTAACATAGATATAATCTTTATATATAAGAAAATCTCATTTTCTTTCACATATAAAATTTGTATAATACAAAATAGTTAAAATGCCTAATATTGGACAATTATTTGCTAAAATGCCTGGTCTGGTGTTTTGATCTGCTGACCAAATCACAACCTTTTACATTTTTAGAACACAACCAAGGACGTGAATGGAAACTTAAGAGTTTCAAAACTAAGTTTGAGATTGAGATGAGATTTAAGGACAGACGTCATAACATTTTTAAGTAACAGATTTTAGTGGTTATTTCCGTCAAACGGGTGAAAATTATGTTGTAATAATCGGAGAAACAAATGTGTTTCTTTCAAATGTGTTAAAGCAGATGTCGTGTGCTAAAAGATGCTACCACAGTGATTGCTTTTAACATACATCACATCACATATGTAAGGCTAAAAATATAGCAGGGAGAGAGCACAAGCTGGTGTTTAAATGAGGTATTAAAAATGATGCTTTTTCTTATATAATTTAAGCAGATTGGAGTAACCTTGAGTAACCTTCCTCCCGTAGGTTGTGATAGCTTTCATTGAATTAACTTAATTATGGCTTTAGAGGTTTGTTCTCAATCAGAATAAAAATGACTTCAATAGGTAGTGTTGGCTGTGGAAAGAATAGTAATTATTGTGAGGGTAACTTTGTGATAGTGAGGAATTCAGATTGATTTATTTTGGTGATCAATATTTTTATACATTTAATTACATTTACCATTTTGTATGAAGTTGTACAGTGCTATGAAAATGGCAGAAACGATTTCAATAAGCTAAAAGGTATTTAGTCAAAAGATGGTTAAAAAATGGAAAATAATTGAATATCAGGGACTCAATAATTCACTTTCGCTTATTTTTCTTATTTTTCATATAATCCCATTTTGCCCAAGGTTTTTTACCGTGCACTATAACATTCATGACTCTTTTTTTTCTTTACTGGGGAAAGGTGTTCTTTAAGCCAATGTGTTTGTTGACTAGAAGAATTATTAGAAATTCTAAAGAGTAAAATTAATTTTTGGATTTCACACTAATACACTTTTGTGAAGAGCTTTTACCATGAACTCCTTTAACTCCAACCCTGCTATAAAAACGTATTGGTGATTCTCAACACCAACATGGAGCCGACCGGCTCCCTTAAAAAGACGGATGTACCCAGCATAACAATTTGAAGTTTTCTGCCTCATGACTTAAGTATATTTTCTCTTACAGTAAGGAAGGTATAACAACAGAGACATTGAATTTTGCAGTCATAAAACTGAAATGCAATCACAGTTGAAATGTTGGAGCCAATTCAAAGAAGATGACTGGCAAAAGGCAGCATGTGGTCACTGTTGGGCAGAAGCCTTTTATGTCCAAAATGGTAATTTTAGAGGACATTGAAAAAAAAGATGTACATTCTAAATATAAGAACATTGTATATAAATATATGAACAAGCTGTTTTTAACATTTTTCATTGGTTAAATATTTCTAAAACTGACTTAGGAGGTCTCCGATATACATCAAAACAGTTTTTAGACAAAAACTGTGAAAACACTGTTGCTTGTATTTGCTCCTGGTTATTTGGGAGATCAGGTATTGCTCATTGTTTCTGGTATATTTTCTTTTGTCAGTTTGATTTAAGACATTTTGCAACTTTTTTTTGTTTGATAATAGATGACATTTCAGTGTCCTTTAGTGGCATAATGTTGTGTGGCATAAATAGACTACACACAATAGAGAAAATATTTTACCTAACACCATTTTCTCATAATGAAGTGGAACATTTACTTCTAAATATCATGTAATCTTCAAAAAGTAATGAATGTCAAGCGTAACTGAATTTTTCACTGGCTTGCTCTTGGTAAGTGTGTTATCAAAACTGTTCCCACTAAGTTTTGAACTTTAAGACCTAATATGATGTTCTAATTGTTGGATTCTCAGGATGGTTCCAAGGTTCATGTGATGAGACTCAGAGATGAGGCTGGTTTCTTATGCTTAAGCTGAGTTTATTGAGAGAATAAAAATGTTCTTACAAGATGTTCATTCAACAAGTCAGTGTCTCTCTCAACAGAATCTCTCTAAAAATCCCAAATCTCTCCCCAGTGCCTACCTTCTTATACCTTGCAATCTGCTCTGTTTGGGATTCTTGGAATTTGTGAAGGAGAAAAACACAGAGTCTTGATAGAAAGCTAGGGAACAGAGGGTTCTAAGTCCATTCAACCTGTATATCTTACTACAAGAAAACACTTTATTCATGATATTTATGACATAGTGACGTTAGGAATGTAAAGCTCCAGCAATGCTGATTGAAACGATTGATCAATTTTTCAAGACCAATGTGGCCAACACAAGATATGGAATTAGTGATGCAGGAGCCACAGTGTTTTGTGAGTCTCCAAATCTCCAGACATTGTCCCTGTGAAGTTTTGTACCTTTTCCATCCTGGACCATTTTTCATTAGCTGGACTGTTTTGTTGCATCTCTTTGATGTCCTCGAGATGCTTGAATACTGCCGTTGCATGGAGTCCTTTATCCGTCCATTTCCATGTTTCTTTTCCCACTGCAACTTTTGCTGCAACATCTGCCAGAGCATTTCCTCGACTTTCCATTGTGTCGGCATAGAAGCCAACGGGTATCTGCAGGCCAACATGGTCTTGTGACAAAACAGCTGTCCTGTATCCATCTTTTTCAGGGACATTCTGTCTGAATGGTTGTCCTGTGTCCAGGATTCCCAAAGCGTGTGCTTGACACAATGCATCTTTCAGGTTTTGGAAAGCTTGCTTCTGTTCGTCATTCATGTTCTTCTTTGTCTTTAGTTGGTCCTAGGTTGTTGTACCATCCCCAAGTTTGAGCTATTTTCTGGAGGAAGGAGTGCAGGTCTTCTAGTTGATTCACATTCAGGCACATCTGAGCTTTCATCATTGTGACTGTCACTTTCACTTGATGATGGAGGTGAACAGATGGTAGGGGTTGAAGGTGTTATACCCATACATGCCATCGGGGGCTCCACACATGAGGTGTGTGCCAGTGAAGTAATGTCTTGTAACACTGCAGTGGGAGTAGGGCACTCATTTTCTCATTTATCTTCAGACTCATGGAGGCTTCCAACTTCTCATCCAGCAGCTGGTACAGCATCTCCTCCATTTTGTTGAGGTCTCAATATGGTCGATTTCCTGCTAGAGGCAGCGCTCCTCCCTGTAAAGGCCAAGGCGGGACCACCGGAATTGCACCTGTGTGCGAACACGGACATTTGGTCAGCAGCAGGAGGAAGAGGGGGCACGCAGGCTGGTCCTCTTCCTCCCTGGAGAGGAGCAGTGACTCCTCCCCCATGGGGTCATTCCACAACAGCGGACTGCGCGGCACTTACCCCGCTTGCGGCCAAACGCCACGTATCTCTCTCTTCTCTGACTTTAGCCAACTCAGCTAGACATTTGGAAAGTGCAGTTTGATGAATGGCGAGTTCAGCTTGACAACCCGAGAGCTCAGCTAGACATTCTGAGAAAGATTTTTCTCTTGCTATCCCGAACTTCTTCAACTAGAGCTGCAAGTTGTTCTCTCTCTCTCTCTCAGCCTCATTTTTTTGAATGATTGTCTGTCATGCGATCCACCTCCAGCGGTGCCATACCTCCCTTCACAGTTGTTGGTCTTGTCATTTCGACAAACCCCAAAAGCCACAAAAATTATCCAAGTCCTTGATATTCCTGTTTCTTTACAGGACACTCTGTGTCGCTACTAGAAATGTCGGTGTATATACACCCATGGTTTTATGCAGATATCTGTCTTTTGACCTTCAGATTTCTTTCAATCTTCTGATCACTTGAGCTCACTTTTATTACTGGAAATTTCCCTGTTGTTAGTTACAGAATACTTATTTCTTCACCACAGACTCTCTTTGATATTCTTTAGGATTGGTCTAGAGGAGTGAGACTCTTTCTTTTCCTTACACACTTGGCAGCTCGAGTAAAGACAAGAGGATGGTCTTATCTCCGTTGGAGAGCATGCTTCTCTTTTCGTCTTTTGGTCAACTGCTTCTTCAACTTTGATCACCGCAGATTCGATGGCCAGTCAGGTTGCTATGAATTTCTTCTCCCGTTCCGTTCCTCAAGCCAATCTTGTTTGGACGCCAACTGTTGGATTCTCGGGATGGTTCTGAGGTTCCAATGATGAGAGTCAGAGATGAGGCTGGTTGCTTATGCTTAAGCAGAATTTATTGAGAAAGTAAAGATGTTCATTTGACCGGTCAGTGTCTCTCTCAACAGAATCTCTCTAAAAACCCAAATCTCTCCCCAGTGCCCACCTTCTTATACCCTGCTATCTGCTCTGCTTGGGAATCTTGGAATTCGTGTAGGAGAAAAACAGAGAGTCTAGCCTTGATAGATAGCTAGGGAACAGAGGGTTCTAAGTCCGTTTAACCTGTATATCTTACTACAAGAAAACACTTTATTCATGATATTTATGACATGATAAAGTTAGAATTGTAAAGCAAGAGTCAAAATATATGCACAAGGAGGCTAGGGATGGTACGGGAGGAAAGGGTCAAGACAGACGGGATAAGGCCAGAAAAACAAGAGGAGCTAGAGGAGTAAAACAAAGGGAGAAAAACAAGAAGCATGGCAAACCTAAATATGAACAAATAAATGTAAGTGAATAAATGTAATGTTATGTAAATGGAGAAAATAATCTCTTTATCTATCATAATGTTTTTGTCAGGTTGGGAATGACTTTCCCTGAGAAGCAACTTTCGAGGTCTTGTAAGTTTCACTTCAGGTCACACAACTGGGTGAAAGCGATTGTGAAAATGCATTAGAGGGAAAATGTGACCCGATGTCCCAAACGCTTTTTCGCCTGGACAGAGGTGGTGCTTTTCTCCATTTGAGTCTTTGAAGGAGATTAACGTGAAATTCCTCTCCTCCCTGCTGCTTGCAGCAATGTCGGCCAAGTATGACCTACAGTCTTTTTTTGTGCACCCTCTCTAAAAGGGACGCTTCTGTTCTTGCCTGATTTTATAGCGTAACCGGCATGGTCCCAAGTTTTCAAAATGTGAGTTCTTTTATATAAGTCAACTCGCATGAAAATTATAAATGGCTAAGGTTACTGTGTGGAATTAGCCATCTTGTTTATTGGTACGACTCTTCATCTGAGACTCAACCAAATCGCATTTAGTTGTTAAAATAGCTATCAGAAGATCAGATTACCTTGCTAAATTTTATCCTGCCATCATCACTCTCCTATGATGTCACTCTCAACTTAGGTCCAGGATTTGATTTGTGTTTCTGTTAACTGTCAGAAATTGCTCTGACTGTGTTATCGGACCATGTCAGACTGTGAAAACATGGAGATGGACAGACATAAGGCTTCACGGCTTTGGCCCACTTCATCAGGACCCTTCCTCATGGGCACAGTTCCAGACCTTCCTCGCACAAGTCCTTTGTGGCGCTGCCAGCCGTGCCGCTGCCGCACACATCTGCGAAGTTCCTCGGCATTCGATCGCCGGGCGTCTGGAGCGAGGGTGTGAAAGACACACGCTGCTCAGAACCTCAGAGGGAGGCAGAGAAACAGTCGGATTAAATAATTATAGCTGTGCGACACTAGGGGTGTGAAGAGGGAGGAAAGAGCTTGTCACCTCCTGCTGTCGGTCCTTTAATATTCACACAACCCCACCAGTCACATCCTCTCTTAAGGTGGAGAGAAATAAAAGCAGGCGAGGTGAGAAGGAAAGCCAGACATCTTCCGAATATCTGTAACAAGAAGAAACGACAAGGGTCTCCGGACCACCGATGTCTACATGCGTCCCTGAGGGGCTTTTATTCTATAGTGTGTTGTTCCTGAAGCAGGCACGGATGGACCATTCTTCTATAAGCATTTCTCTCATGTGGGTCCGGGTTGTTAGAGCGTAATTGCCGTTTTGTAAGCCAACATCCCCCATAAGCACACAAGAGCCCTTTTGTCTAATGATCTCTACAAGGAAATTATGAATAGAGGCTGCTTTCTTGTGTTTGCTTTGTTCTCCGCTCTCACCAGCCAGATCCTAATAATTGCGCCGCTAACGCGCATGCAAATCGGGAGGTTTGAACTCATGCGATTAAGACAATACCGCCTCCCCAATTTTCATCTCCGACGCTTTTTTTGGCCTCGCAAAGCGCCCAAAAACGGTGCACAACCTACGGAGGGAAGGCCTACTTAACGGGGCCAAGTGAAAATGGGAAGTTTTCAATTTGCCCTCAATAATTTATGACGCTCTCTCAAGGACCCCCCACCACCACCACCCTAAAACTCATCCCCCTCCCTCACCCCTTCCTCTCCCCTCCCAAAAAGGGAGTAAATAAATAGCATTGTAATGTACAAGTAACCCATCCCCTTCTCTTAAGTAAAATTTAATCCCCTCCATTAGGCGCAAAGTCTGTGAGGCTTTGAAGATAATTAGCAAACATGTGGCGGAATGTTGGCAGGCCTTGGCAGGTGCTTTTGATCAGTGACATCAGGCGAAATCAGGGCTGACAGGGGTGGGATGGAAAAGGGAGAAGGGTTGGAGGCGAGAAATGAGGGGGGGTTGAATTTGACTCATCCAGACAATTTTAACATTTTAACACAAGTACAAAGGCGATACTTGAAGTCAGCGTCTGACAGCGGCGGAGCTGAGTGATGCGGCTTCGGATCCGAAAAGCATAATCACGTCTTAAGCCAGAGCTTAAATTACATCTAATAATTCCTCCCCTCACTAAGGAACATTCAGTAAAAACACAATTAAGGCAAATCAAATGAAAAAGGTACGCATGTCCTAAAATGTGAAAAGAATTAGAGTGACTATCATGTCACCTGGAGGGTCATTAATATCTTCTATTTAATATATAACATATATATATATATGTACATCTTTAAACTATTACAGTTTCATTGTGCATGCCAATAGCACAAGACCTACTGTCGATACAACTCCATCTTATTGGTGTTGTAAGACGTGCTGATGTACCAGCCGTGGATTTACAGTCATGACACAGATACACAATGGAGCCCAATTAAAGAGTTCTGAGAAAGCTCATTTGCAGTTGCCAGAAGCATAGTTTGTATATAAATGCTAATATTTGAAAGTCAAATTAAAGTTGAAAGTGCTCGTAATAACTGTTAATTAACTCTTGTTTTCTTTTTTCTTTCTTTGCCCCCCCCACTCCTCGACAAACTTTAACCGACTGAAACATTCAAAAGGCTGCTCTTTAACATCTCGGACCACAAAGCTAAATTTCAAAGCGCCGAGTCGAGTCTTTGAAGTGGAATATTCTCTGTAGAATAGATATTATTTTAAGATCCCTTTGTTTAAAAATTCATTTTTATTATCCCTGCATGAAATACATGGGCAATTCCCCACATAGCCAACCATCAGTGCAATTAACATCTTCGATCGAGACCATATTCCTGATAATTAATACAGTCTTTGTGGCTCCCCTGTGATAGCTGGCAGGGGTTAGATTTTTTTTCCCCTTTCCGCAGCCATGTTCATTTACAGAATCAGATTCATCCTAATGAAAATGGAACGTGAAAGTTTAATGAACGCAGCGGCACTAGCGTAATAATAAGGACTTTTTAAAAACAACACCCCGGCCTGCTGCCACACGCGCCGCCCGAACTTGTGCAACAACGTCGGGCTCATTAAGGACGATGATAAATATTAACATGAACGAGTTTTTCGGAGAGTGCGGGTCTCGATCGGCACCGTAAACAAGTGAGGGTTTTTTAGAAGCTTGTCATTAAATTCAGACGTCGGTGTTGCACAAAGCGCTGGTGGAGTGTGTCTGTCTCAGTCAAGATTTGCTGGCGTGGTTTTGATCAAACAAGCTCTTTTTTGATTTAATTACTGGTTTATTAATATGTGTACTAAACATGTGTAAGAATTAACATTTGATGTGGGCTTAATAATTAGGATGATCAAACGAAACATTTGCATCCTGCAGGATTTTACACTCCGAAATTACCCAGCTATCTGTCAGATATTTCTTTTTTTTTTTTTCTACCTTAATATCAGAGCAATTGCAGCACATCAACTGTATGTTTAACTTGATTAAATATAGCAGGCTTTCACTTATTTTTATGGGACTGTTATTGGACTATTTTTGCTCAGTCATTAAATATATAGACACTGATTTGTCTTCCAGTGCATTTCAATTCAATCCTTGTTTCTTGGCTTGCATTGCCGTTTGTCAAAATGCATATACTGCTTAGACCTTAGACAAGAAAAATGGCATTGAAGTGGATAACAAGAGAAGTGTTTTAAAAGGTATTCATCTAAAAGGATCTAAAACCTCTTCGCTGTGTGAATGTGGGAGGAGAGCCTTCATTTGGGACCCATTTAAGTGTTTTCTTCACGTCCTGGAAAATGGACATGGGTTTTGGTGTTCAGACAGTGGGGTCAGAACATACAGAGCATGAACAAACCAGCATGTCCCTGAAGATTAAAAAAACATGGTCTGTGGTCTTCTGACTCTGGAGCTGGTTATTGCCCCAGCCATGCATTATCTTCATGTTCTTATTGTTATTTGTTGCAAACAGGTTCTGCAAAGTGTTTGGCCACGTCTCCACCCACACACTCTGAACTCAGAGCTCTTTTCATTGCCATTATGTAAATACCAGAATTGTTCTTGCTCCAGTCAACAGATAGTAGAGAACATCATTCAATCTATAAGCAGTGCTGGAGATTGGGGTGGGAATTGAACAGATTTTATGAATATCAATGCCTTATCAATTCTCTTATCGATTCCTGAGTAGTTTTTTGAGTGCGAAAAAGTAGTTCTACACAGTCTTTCGCACCAAAAGCAACCATTTTAATTTTCTCAAAATTATTTCTGCACAAGACTGTGAAGAAAATGAAGAAATACTGAAGTTTTGGCAATTTGTGAGCATTTAGACTCATTTTGGCCTGTAACTCATTTCTGGGAGAGAAGTAAATTTTTGCCAGGACGGTGTTCCATATGAGGGTCGCAGCACAATAGCGCTAAAATATAAGTTTTGTCTGTAATAAATGGGAATATTTAACTGAACTGGAACATTTTAGTGAATGCTGGACTTCCCTGTGAGAGTTGTGCGTGCTAACAAATGCAGGGTGTGTGTGTACATCAAGAAAAATATCATTTATGCGTCATGATTCCTCGTGGTTGAAGGTCAAGCCGCAGAGTGTGACGTAATGTACCGTGATGCAAAATCGGATAACGTTGTGCTGGGAAATGAGAAGCGTTACGAACAATCAAAAACGTTTTGTATAGTGATGAACATAATGGTATTTGCTAGTGATGATGCAACATTACTTGTGCCATGCTACATTACTAGTTGTAACAAAAAGTAACTGGAAAAGAGTGTCACGGGTGTGGTCGGCATGACACAAGGCGAGGCAACATTGCAAACCACTTTATTGAAAACACTTCAAAACAGAAACGGGCGCGAGGGCCACAAACTGAAAGAACCTCTTCTTGGTCTTGAAAACCACACGTAGCATGCCGACACAGGGAGGGTAGTGTGAGGGAGGACCGACAGAGAAAATGGGAAAGAACCAAACTTTTATAGGAAATAGAAACGAGGGGCTGGATCAATTAAACTAAGGGGAACCAATCACAAAAACATGCAGGATTAACCAATGAAGGGAGAACCAATAGAAACAGGGGACTGGACTCAAACAAACAAGAACCAGGTGAGGATACTAACAAACCATGATGGAAACTGATACGAAAGGAATGATTAAACAGGTTAACAGATTAAAAACCTTGGGCCACCATGGTGAAGTGATCTGAGTGACTGGAAACCTGTGTTGGTGACTTTACAATTAGTGGTTAAAATTCTAGGAGGGGCTGAATACATTCAGGAAGATGGTATCTTTAATTTAAAAATGCAAGCTGCAAGTCGGCTAAATGCCTGAAATATCTTGAATTTTTATACCAGAAGCATTTTCCAGGTACTGTGGCAACATGAATGTGAACATGATCATTTCAAATTGAAAACAAGCTAATTAAAGCATAACTATCCTTTACTAATACCAGCAAATACTTGAATTCCTAAGTACTATTTAATAAATAAATATTTTCTTTTACATGGTCCTTTACTTTCACTTTACAGCTACTCTGTACTGTAGACTATTGTCATTAACTGGTGTGTATTCACTTTGTAGACAGTTAAACAACGTCCAAATGAGAGATATTTTAATGTTATGAGAATTAAAAGTTTTGGAGTTTTCAGAGTTTAGTTCATCAATCTACAGGGAAGATACAGGGAAGACTACGAGTGATGGAGGCTTAATGGAGTATTCTCTCCATCAGGGTTTAAATGTAATGATCTGCTAAGGAAAATCAATTGCAACAAGAATCTGAACACACAAGTTCGGTGAAGAGTAGGAAGGGGAAAAAAGAGAAGGAAACCCTTCAAACCGCATAGCTAAGACGTCTTGTCAGGCCCAATGAGGCAAACTAAGTGCGCATCTGCCACAGAAAATGCCCTCTGACACTAGTGGGCAGAGCCTGGGAAAAGGTTGGCCAAATTTTTATGGATTCCACATCAAATGCAACACGATAGAACTAACCCCCAAAAAAGCAGTTGACACATATACTTGAGATGAGAGCAGGTTTTCCCCCGAATCCTCCCCGCCTTGCTCTGCGACCCCTAAAGGCCCGTGTTATGTATTTTATCCTTTATAAAGACATGGCAGTCAAGCAAATTTTTCCGCCATAATTGTACCCTCAAGCCAGAGCAGGAGTTCTGAAAGGTCTTCGGCTCTGCGGGAATCGTCATGGCTTTTTGATGTGTATCATTTCTGTATGCTATAGGTTTGTGTCTGCCCTTGCCAATATTCATCAGTCCAACTACATCAGATTCAAGGTTCTGGAACTTTTGAAGATGTTGACATTTAGGAATTTTCTGACTACTCAACAGGAGCAGGGTCTTTTTAGCTATGATACATGTAAAGTATTGAATGACTGTCCAGAAGCTAAAAGAAGTTTAAAAAGATGCTCTTCAGTAAAGTAATAATGACCCCATGGTTGGGAGTTTGCACACACAAGGTCAGGCAAGTTTTATAAACTTTTCTCTGCTTTCTTAAAATTGAGTTACACGTGAGAAAAGTAGAAACAGAAGTAATATTAGTATTTGTAGTATTATTAGAAGTAGTAATAACGCATGTTCATCAACAGGTAGTTTCTTGATTTTTAGTGCTAATAAATTCAAGTGAATTTTGGCATTCAACAGAGCAAAATGAATCACCTTTTGTACAAAAGTTCCTTTGCAGCATATTTTTGAAACATTTTTAAATGTTGTTGTTTTTCATAAGGCGAAAAGTAAAGTGGAGTTTATTTTTAATTAACTTGCCATTGGTCATAGAAAACATGCACATTTTGGTTAATTTAAAGCTGAAACATACTGAGAACCAATTTTAATTTGTGATGTTTGTTAAGTTCTTGATATTATTAAAACTGACAGGACATTTTCTGAAGGTATTTGATTTTAGATGAATGAAATCTAGCTTATTCTACTCAAATTACATTTTAGTTGTATAGAACTTTTTATAAAAGACATTGTCACAAAGCAGCTTTACATGTTGTGCAGCCTTACATGTTGAATTTACCCAGCATTTACCCAACACCAGGTGATTTAGCTTCAATTCTTTTTAACCACACCAGATCAGGATAGTTAGGATTGTGCTCTGCACATAATGCTGATCAGATATAAAATACTGGAAAATGATGGAAAAACAGGAACAACATGCCGAGAATCAGTTCAGCAGTATATTCCACAACAGAGTGAAGCTGAACATTCGTCTGTTCTCTATAAAACATCCTCTTCATCATCACTGAAATTGTATTTCAGTGACGCCTTCAACTCTTTGGCGTCTTGTGATTCCCTCACACCCAGAAGTAGAGCCTGGTGCTGAATAAATAAAAGGTGGCAGAAAAGTTCTGTGAGAGCTCATTCCGCTCCCCTCAATTATACAAAGGGGGCTCATATTGGAAAGTTTGAGATGAGAACGATTCTAATAAATTTGAGCTTTAACACAGGGCATTTAATATCAGCGCTCCTTAATGGGATCTGGGCGTTAAATTATCTATAGGGCTTCTGTGATTCAAAAAGGACCATCAAAACCATCCCGAACTTGAGAGCTCTGTCTTGTAATTGAATAATACATTACATGTAGCAATTATTTTCCTTAGTGCCAGACGGAGAAAATCAATAAGTGCAGGGGCAGATCAGTGGCTGCTGTGCCCTTGTCTTTTCCCCTTGTGTCCAATTACATCAACAGAGCCTTAAACACCTGCACGGTGTTCGTATGGTGAGAGACGGACTTCGAGTCTTACCGTGGCAAGATGAAACAAACTGCTGAGAATGACACAAGCCTAGTTATGACTGAAGAATCAGTGCAGTGTTGCAGAGTACCATGGGTTTTATAACTTTCTGTGGTCACGTTAGAATCTTGGGTAAGCTCCATATGTGTAGTCTGCGTGCACTCCCTGTGATTCTATGGGTTTTCTACCATCCAAAAGCATGCAGTTTAGGGTGATTAGTTAATGTAAATTGGCAACATAAGATGTGAATGTGAGTGTGTTTGTGGTGCCCTGTGTGCCCTGTGGTGTGTTGGCGCCTGCCCAGGATTGGTTCCCACCTCGCAGCCAAAGTTCCAGGATATGCTCTGGTTCCTGCGACCCCGATAGGGATTAAGCGATTCAGATAATGAATGTTACCGAGCATTAAATAAGAGATTTCTATCCATTTCAATAAACATGGCATGTACGTAGTGTTGTTGCTGGATTGTTTGAGAAAGTTAAGAATCAGCGGATCAAGATGGCTATGTACTTTTCGTCTTTTCATACCCAACCCAGCATAATTTTCTGGTTTCAAGTCAACAAAATATTAAAGTGTTAAACAGTCTCTCTCTGAGTCACATTTTGAATTATGAATTATGAGAGGGAAAATTTATTTTAATTAGCCATTGTTCATCCAGTGCCTAATAAAAATGTATGTATGTTTTCCTTTAACTATATATTTTGAGAGTGAAATGACAATGGAAGATGCAGGTGAAAAGACAGCATAATGGCAATTCAGAACAACATTGCAACAAAACAATGTAAAGCAATATATAAAAAATTCAGTGCCACCAGCCTTAAAAAAAACTAAACCATCCCATACCAAGGTTTCAAAACAATGAACAACAGTTCTGTACTACAAAAGTAGATACAATAAAGACTTGTGCCCTCTGGTTCACCTTTTGAGTCTCCTGCAATACGAACTAATGCTAACTGTTGAATTTGTGAGCTTGAGTCAGCAAGAAAGACGGTGGTCCGGCTACTATGTTATGTTTCATTGATTTCAAAAATCCTGCCAGGTGTCTTTGAGCACCCCTTTGAGACCCACCTCACACTGATCTGTTTCCTTTTTTCATTCTTTTCTGGACTCTTTTATATGTGCTGTTCTCTATCATGGCTATGTAAAGTTATAGAAAACCGTGAACCAACCTCCTTCATGCAACACTGACAAACATCTAAACCAAGAACCAATAAGCAGGCGAGACACACACCTGAACAAAAACACTTTCTGACTACATATTAATTTGTTCAATCAAGTTCAAATTATGTGTTGAATTGAAGTGTTTTTACACAAACAATCGTTTGTGAACATTTTTGGAGCCCCTTTACAGACCGGGGCCATGGTAAGTCCTTTGCTGAAGCCTGGCCATGATTATTGTCCAGATTCTAATAGCCATTGCATCTCTGCCATCTTCAATTAGTTATTTTTTTTCCCAAGCAATCTGTAAATTGCTTGGCTACAGGGAGACTGATCAAGTTGTCAGGCAGGTATGAGAAGAATAGGGAGATGTGTATCTTTGATGGAGTGAAAAATAGATGCTGGTTGTATAGACTAACCTGAAGAGAGCACTAAATTATAGATGTGTGTTTAGCTGCAGGCAGTATTCATCTGCAATGCGCCACTGTTTGATTAAGTGGGATTAAGAAAGCCCTGTGTAATGAACTCCCGTTCCACGTGTACAGCGCTATACATAAACCAGCGCATCAGTCATGTGTCTCTCTTGTCCACATGGACACCTGTGTGCATCAGGACTGTTCTGGTGGTGTAACAAATGCAATTTGCTTTTGTCTGAAATATTCACAGCTATTAAAAAGCAAGAGATCAGGTCTCATTAAATGTTGATGCGACTCGGGGGTGAATAGAACACTGGCTGCATCAAAGGCTTGCACGGACAGTTGAATACTAATAGCCGCTGGCCTTTTTTCTGGACATCCAGCAGCCATCTCAGCTGGTCTGAGTCAGGATTCAAGTTTCTTTGTTAGTCACATACATATTTGTAGCAAAATGTAATCTAGTTCACACCTGAGACTTTGTTAATAATTGTACATTAAGAAAAATGAGAATAAAATGGAGGAAATTAAAGAATTTGAAAGTGAGTTATCATTTGTCATTGTAACAATAAAAGAGTAGTAAAATTGCTGAACACCAGACATAGCTGATTCATTACATACACAGCAATCCTTAAAAATGCATTAATTAACAGAAACATGAGCAGTGTTGATAAGAACATACTGCTGATTGGCAAGCTTGATAAATTTATGTGATAATGAATAAAAGACATCAGCATTTTAAACTCTGCTGAAATACATTGCACACTAACACATTCAAAATAGCCTTCATTCTTTCATTCATCCATGTTTGGCCAATTTAAATGGTTTCATTTAAGTATAAAAAACTTTAAAAATCTCTTAGTTTCTGAAGCTTTCCAGTGAGACGCAAATGCAACACTTCATGTTCCCTTTAGAACAATATTAACGAGTGAATGTACTGTAAAGAAACATTCTTTCTTTGACTTCAGTTACGTTGCAAAGGAAAGATGAGAACAGGAGGCATGGACAAGGCTTGATAAGTGCATGAATTTTAATAGTAAAATTGAAATCAACCTAAACTCAAGCACACAGAAAACCTCCACACAACACAACAGACGCCAGACAAAGGGGAGATGGGTGTAAATTCAAACCAACACAAGTGTAGTGTAGTAAGTGTATTAATCTCAGTAAATGGAAATGAGGGCAGAGAACACAAGTCAAACTGGGGATGGCAGAGACAATCCTGACAACTTAAAGCAAACTTTAAATCTATAAAACAGAGTCTGTGTCTAGGCAAGTACATTCCAAAAACAAATGTATAGCAAAAAACCTATACATGAGTTCAATAATATTCTGTTATTCCATCACAAGCCAAGTTCATTATACCCATTAAATAAAATCTATCAGTTGCATGTACACTCCCATGCCCTCTCTAAATTGATGCTGTATCTGTGGAAAGCCAAGTGCATCCTCACCCTGAGTCAACCTGATATGTCTGATTGCTGGTGGGCTTTGTTAAGTCAGAAAAAGTCTGGTTAAACTCAATTTATATCAAATGGGTATTTCTGCAATCAGAAAATAATGTAGCAAAATGTGAGTAAATGTGATTAAAAGATGGTCTTAGATTTGTTGCTCACTCTTTGTGATATTTACAAGAGATCGCATTAATTATTTCAAATAATTTGCTCAAATCAACTGTCAACAGTTTAGGTGCAGGAAGAAGTGACACAGAACAGCTCCACGAAAGCACAACAGACACAGGGTAGCACATCAAGATAGACAAACATACATGAGGACATAAAGGAAATAAGTTGAATATTCGTAATGATAGCAAGGAATAGGAAGCAGTGCCGTTTTTAGAATTTCATCCTTATAAAATCCAGTAAAGTTTCTTATTACAATTGCTTCAGATGTAGTGTGAGATTGGGGCAAATCAGTCATTCCGACACTTTCAGATTGTACTCTTTCTCACCGCTGAGTGTTAATCCAGTCATGTTGACTCACAAAACACAAACTCAGAGCATGAAGTATGAACAAGCACCAGATGGTTGCTGAATCAATGTTTATGTTTAAAAAAGGAGTTGTGTGTCCACTGTGGTTGTTGATGCTCTCACCAGTAAGAGACCTGTGGGCAACATTTAACCATTTTGCCCTGTAGCTAGACCCAAAAACTTGATGAATTCATAACAGTGATATGTACACCTGCTTGTGTGCCCATTTTGAATCCAATTCACATGTACAAAGGTACGATTTAATACTTAATTTAGAAAAAATTAAATTTAATAAGATGAAAAAGGAATGGTACAAACCTGGCATACTTTTGATATTCTAGTTATGTAGTGTCACTCAGTAGGTTTGGGCAAAGAGACTCTGTAGCAACAAAGGCTTAGAAGAGTGTTGGTGTCTAAGGTGGAGGACAGTGAGATTCTGTTTCTGGGCCAGAGTTGCTGAACAGAGGAGAGGAGAGAACCTCATGAAATAAAAATCAGTGGCCGGACTGCGGCTCTGCATTGCTCTGATGTGGAGAGGAGAAGAGAGAAGGAGCAGGACACAGAAAGTGAGGGAGACACTAGAGCGAGTTTTAGAGAAGGTTAAAACGTCCACGGGCTACTTGAATGAAGACATGCACAACCAAAGGAGTTAACATCAAAAGAACCTGTGTTTTCAGCTATTCTGTGTGGTGCCTTTGCTTTGCATATTTTATGACTTCGGGTTCACGTTCTTGCTCTTTCTGTATTGGCACAAGTGCAAGCCTCGTTACAAATCTTCCTGGACTGAAAAAAAGCAAGACTTCATTCTCTTCAGGTTGAAATGTGTTTGTAGAATCGCAATTTAAAGCCATAGCTAGAAAGCAAACCAGCAAGTTGATGTCACAACCGTGATCTGCCAACAGCCCAAAGAGCCAAAGACGACAGGGAGGACTCCAGTCTGCACATAAAAGAAGCCAAATAACCTACAGTCATGACCGGAGCTTTAAAGAAACGGATGACAATCAAAAGGACAAATATGACTGGGCTCCCACACGACCCCATGGCATGGGTAGCAAAACTGCCCCAGCGCTTCTGTGAAGTCTTTGACCTGAGAGTTCAAAGCCCGCGACGGACCTTTGGACCTCGCTCGGCGTGGCCCCAGACAAAGGCTTTGTTCATACTTAAGCAAAATGCCAGCATTGTTCCCCTTTGAGCCAAAGCAGCACCTGCAGAAAGCGGGCAGACGGTATTGACAGAGCGCAGGGCCGTCTCACCTGATAGGAAACCCGATTGCGCCTCGGAATTTTTCAGGGGTTGTATGTGTGTGTTTTTCTGCTTTCGTGCCTTAACGTGGTATGGTGTGATGCTGCATTCAAAGTATGAATGATTTATTGCTTGTTGAAGAGATGAACTTTTGCTGTCCTCTATTTCCTTGCTGTCTGATGTTTATTTAGCATCATGCATCCCCTTCAGCACGGCCTTGACGGAACCAGATCCAATGCTGGAAATTATGAATTATCTCGATAATCGAGTGATTTGTCCATAGCAGAAGGGAGTCGCTTAGTTTTCTTGATGCTTGCATTGCAGAACATAAATCTTGACTGTGTCGGGAGGAAGAACAGACATTTATCAAAACACCTGTCATAACCGAAACCGATATAGACAGCATTCAGAACATCGAGGCCCCACCACTGTAAGCTTTCTCTGTCTACATAAATTCCCTCCTTGTTGAACATCAACAAAACCGCACAAACCTGGACCGACAGCTGCCTTCATACCTGACCTATAGCGCTCGCTCAACCTGCGGCCCAGAGAACAACCGGCGCTTTGTGAGGATGCCGCACAGACGGACTTCTGTGTGCCTGGTGGCAGGGAATGATTTCAGCTATGGGACTCGCAGTGGACCGGGAGGTGGCTTCACTAGCCCGTGGCGATAGTTAGCCACGTCAAAAGGAGGCCGAGGCCGCTTTCGGGGGCACCGATAGTGCCGCTCTTGTTTCTCCAGAGAGACGCCGGTGGTTTGAAGTTAAAAGTGTGGCTGGAAGACAATACAGGGGCGCGTGTGATCTTCACAGCTCTTTTGGTCTGGGCGTGGGTGAAGAAAGGTATGATAGGCAGGGCCCCCTCCCTGTTAATGATCTACAGCTCAGATTCAAAGACAAAAGAGAAAAAGTCGAGGCACGCCAGATTGCTGTTTCATCATCAAGGCATGAAAAAAATGGCCTTAGTGCTACAGTATGTGCAGGCTGAAGATATATTTCACGAGCAGGCTTGTGGTGTATCTAAATACCAAGTAGTGACATTACTAACCTAATTTGCTTTTTCAGTAGCGTATCAGTAGCGAAGCTGCTTTTACTTTTAGCTACTTTGAAGATGGATATTGTCAACTGCCAGTGTTTCTGATTGGTGTGGAATTGGCAGAAGTGCATTATCAGATGCCTGTGTGGCACACGCTCATGGTGTGAAATGGAGTTGAAAGTGAGTGATTATTTGTCATTGTGAACACGCCACAGCACAGCCACAATGAAATGTGACCTCTGCATTTAACCCATCCGTGAAGAAGCAGTGGGCAGCTAACAAGTGCCCGGGGAGCAGTGCTTGGGGACGGTACCTTGCTCATGAGTACCTCAGCGGTAACTTTACCGGCACTGGATTCGAACCTGCAACCTTCTGATCACGGGGCAGACACCCTACCGTTACGCCACCAACTGCTCCTGTTGAAGAATGGAGCCTATAATGGAAGATAGAGGAAGCAAGAATTCGTAGTAGAGAGGCAGCTTTGATGTAGTTAGTTATTTTGTCTCTGTAGCCTGTAGGGTAGCTAACTATTATATTAAAACAGTCAAGGCTGTAGCTTTTCTACTTTTAATCATAAGTAGCTTGTAGCTTGAAGCTACTGTTTAAGTAGCTTCCCCAACAGTGATCATGTGTTTTGTAAGAAAAAGCGACACTTGATTTCTTCTATCAATCGTATATTAATTTTCTAGTCAATTTCAAAACCAGCCCCATGAGCTGCTTGTAGCAAATGATCAGACAACTACAGCCATGTCTCGCTTGGTGCACAGAAGCCTGACACAGACCACGGCCTTGCCTTAATGCATGCGTGATCACAAGGCCCTCTCTCACAGTCCAACAGTCAAAGCATCACGACCGATTCATTATCAGTGCTGGCATCGATGGAGCCCTACGCTAATGAGAAAGCCTGGACAATTAGGACCAGGCCTCTTTTAGAACACGTCTTGATTGCCTTCTTAGGGCAAACGATGCAGGCCACTTCAGTTACAGCTGGCTCTTTATCAGTCAGAAAACCCAGCGTGTGCAGTCAGAATCTCCGGACTTTAAGCATGGGCTGCTTTAGTCTATAGAGAATAGCGATACATATTCTGCTACTAACGCCAGGATTGGAGAGCCAAGCATGCAGGACTTTCAACCATTTTTGGAAGTCTGTTTTATGCTCTCTTAGGAGCAGTCATTGGTTATAAAGAGGAGGACTTGTGTTGCTCTAATTGGATGTGTTGGCTGTAGGACTGAAGGTCATAATGGGGAGAAGGAGGACAGAAGAAGCAGCAGGACCAGTAAAACCCTGCAAGAAAAAAAAAAAAAATAATGGGCTTAACATTTGCTGAACCTAAAATCACATTTTGTGTACAATACACTTAAATCCAGATGTGCCAACTCAGCACATAGACCATATTTTAAGTATATAATATTTACTTTATTTGTATGCAAACCTTTGATGATGGAATAATAAATATCATGGCCACTATCAGTTTAAAATATTGTGCTAAAATAATGCAAAATTATACAAAATATTATTTGAGCATATATTTTTATGAGACAATAGTGCTTCATATTTCTTCATAAGTTTTTGGTTATCTACAAAGCTTTCATAGTTAATAACCACTTTATTCATGATCTTTTCTGTTCCACTGGGTTTATGCACTCCAGCATTCACATTACTCACTGTCCATTCTGGTATATATCTATATATGTTTGTATATCTACTGTATATATAAGACTGAGTAAGAACAAAATATTTTTCCATTATTTTCCCACTGCAAACTTCACCTGATTCATGGTTCTCTTGTACCATCTTGAGGCTTTGTGCAGAATTACAAGACATTATCTATGCGATATGGAATACTAGTCTAAAAATTATTTAATGAATAATATCAATACACATACAGCATATGCATTTAACAAAACCAGTTTTATGACTTTATTTCATTATCCTATTTAAGTAGACTAAAAAAATAACCATTGTAATCATTTTACCCGCATTTTTCCCCATCATCTGAAAATTAAAAGCCAAAGATGGTACACATGGCTTTAAATTTGGAAATCATAGGAAACTTCCATTGAACTTCCATTGAAGGCAATGTAGATCAAATACAAAAGTTTCATCAGTAATGACATGCAGCAAGTCCAATTACAGCCTGGAATTATGTTAAATGAATTCCAGCAGACCATGGTTTAGTGTACAGCATTATGAATATAATATGAACATGGTGTATAATTGAAGAGGATCCACAGGATGTACTTGCATATGTAGAATGAGGACTAGAGGGGGCTGGTAGAATAAAGACAAGATTAATGGTCTAGGCTGGAGGTTTAGGGCAATAAGAAATGGTGGCTTTTTCAATAGGCAGATTTTCTGAAGCATTCGTAGTGAGAATGTCTTTTAATTGTGTAATAGTGTTAGCAAAACAGGATCATTTTTACAGATTTGCATAAATGATTTAATTTCAAGTCAAACAAATTTTGGTTGATAAAGTTATGTTTGGATTTTAGTTGTTATTTTAATTTCTGCATTAAAATGAATATCCAACCATGAACATTTACCAATCAAAAATATCAATTTTTGTTGAGATTGATATTTGGGATTTTCATTTTATTTCTTATGTTTGGATTTACATTTTTATGTTTTTGTTTTTATTTTCACCTTCAGTCTCAGTCAAACATTAAATGTTTGTCTTCCCTATTTTTGTCTCTCATTACATGTAAACATGACTAAAAGCCGAGATATACAGTTTTTTTTCCTCCTACCTACATATAGTTTGTTCCCTTCTGTGTGTTATCCCATTGACAAGTTGATAACTCTGTATAGCTTTTGGAGAATGATTAGAATAAATGGTAATTACTGATCGGTATTTGTACTTATTAACACAACAGTTTGAGTTTAGTAATCATTGTCTTAATATTTAGTTATCTGTCTCCATAAATTACTGTTCTACTGATGTATTGCTCCTTTAACCTGAATCTAGACTCCCAGCTACACGTTAAATGAAAGAACAAAGTAAGCCAATATCTCAAAAACAAATCGCAAATTATTTGCAGCCAGTTGTCCATTTAATTTTAAATAATACATTATAATAAAGAAAGCCATGTTTATTTATGTTCAAATTGGCAAATTTAAATTGGCTCAGTAAGGTGTGAATGGGTGTGTGATTGTGTGAGTGTGTGTGTCCTGCTCAGGGTTGGTCCCCACCTTGCGCCTGTATTTCCCTTGTGTCTTTTAGCCTCACTCTGTCCCACTACCAGCACTGCCACCATAAATAATCCATAGGCCCTTAACCCCTAAGTTGCTTCAGGGAGACTTTCCCTGTAATTAGGAAAATGTACATTGGTCTGGCTTAGAACGTCTGAGAAATACTGTAAGTTCGCCCTGTGATCGGAAGGTCGCCGGTTCGAATCCCGGAGCAGTAACGGTACCATTGAGGTACTGTCCCCAAGCACTACTCCCCGGGCACTGTTCATGTCAACTGTGCTGTGGTGTGTTCACAATGACAAGTGACAATGAGTTGAGTAGAAATGAGAACGCTGTCGAGAAACCTGCCGTGTCTGTCCACACGGTGGCACTGTAGCACAATCTATTACGCCGTTTAAATGCACGTACCTAAAATTTAAAAAAGCATTTTATATTTTTGATTTTATTTCTTTTAGACTGCAAATGTAAGCGAAAACAGAAGTCAGTGCAGACCTGAATGCTAGTGGATATTGTTGTTTTAGACTTTCCTCCTGAATACATTTTAACTGACTTTTAAACTCTGATATTTTGGTATAAATATGCTTTGCTTTTTCTTTTTATCTTTACTTTTAATCTTTAACAAATTTTATCTTGTTTCTGTAAAGCACATTGAATGACCCATGTGTATGATAATGTGCTCTATAAATAAACCTGCCTTGTCTTGCCTAAATACCACATCTGACTTGCTGTAAGGTTGAGTGTCTAAGTGAGCTGCATTCAACTGGACGTTTGCCTCAGACGGACTCAGAACCAGATGGTCATCTTTAGATGAGCATGGGCACTTTTTTTCACAGTGACATCAAATCAATGCTTTGCCCTTTGGTCCGTCATCATCATTGTCCTTGCCTTTATTTATTCCGAATAGTATAACTTTTGAAATATTCAAGAGAGTTTTGCATTTAAAGTGCAATTTTTTATGACAAATCCATTTTTTTATATCTTTGTATAACAAAAAAACACGTCTACAAAATCATTTTCCTAAATAATAAATAAAAACATTCTTAATGACTTCTCTTAATATTAGATTAAAAGCCTTCAGTTAGAGTATTTACACCACATTTCAGTCAGGACCTACTTTTAAAAAATACTTTACCATGCTTTATGTTACTATGACTTTATGAGAATGACAAAGACTAAAATCAATCATGTCAATCAATGATAATCAATGCCAAAACATTCTTGTTCTCTAAAACTCTCTGTCCCCTTTCAAAAACTAGGTAGTAATTCCGAGTTAATTATATTATCACTCGTTTTTCCCACACATGTAGTTTATTTCATGTCTTCTAATCCCATGCTCAGGAGCCCCCTGCTGTGCCCCAAAATAAATTAGTCAATGCCTTTATGCCAATAACTTCTTATGCAAAAGCTACACCAGGATTCACCAATAATCATCAGACTTCGTGTAAATATATGAACGCAAAGTGGAAGAACACAATACCATTGCAATTTTACAGTATTTAAAGTCTGAGGCAGTTTTTAGCCAGAGATAGAAATGTTAGAGGTGAGAGATTATTAAAATGATGCCGTCGAGCCTTTCTTCATTGCACATGATTCATCCGAAGAGTTTAAAGAAGTCACTATGTAGTATGTTAAAAAAAAATTGCAATAAATCTGCAGCAGTTATAGTATGATTAAGTTTTATTGTTTATCTATATGATTGAGATTTGTTTCCGTTGAATGCAGAAATAAATTTGAAAAACATGCTTAAAATGAGTTGTTGAAGCAAATGCAGGGTTTATGCATTTGTTTTGTATGTATTAGCAGGTATGTATATTAAACACCAATACATTTTTAAAATGGTATTTATTTCTGTCTCTTTTTGCATTCAGCGTGATTTTGTAAACAATGTCATAGGCAATTCTTGAGGTGAGACATATGAGGAAACGTTCTATGTATCCTTATGCCAGTAAGTTTAATAGCCTGCAATTACTCGCTCCGTTTGTGCAAATGTCAGCAGTTTTAATGAAGTACTGAGTTGTGGTCATAAAGGTTTTCCTTTTAATGCACCGTCAAATGGCTTGTGGCTACAAAATGTTTATTGTAATGTGCCGCTTAGTTATATTAGAGGGACAATGCCTCTTTTTACACAACTTATTTGACATTGATGAACGTTACATTTGCCTTTTGAAGGGGACAAAACTTTACATGATGACTAAACATGATGGTTTCTTTGGAACATTACTACTATTACTAAGAAGAATTTTTTCCGTTTAGTACTGACCTCAAAGCCTAGTCAAGTCTGAAAACACTGATGACCATGAGTTAATGGCTTTTACACTACTTCTTAAAAGACAAAGAATTATTGGACTCATTGCGGTCTAAGGCTTTCGAATATGTTCATTATTGATTAGTTGATGGTTCGTGGTGGGAGCTGCCTGATGGTTCCGTTCACTCATGTGGTGTTTGTGAGTGTGTGCATCTCTAATGCAGGGGGTCGTATTGATCTGGGGTAGATGTATACTGTAAATAGCAAGACTCTTTATGAAGTCCTCTATGAAGGACACGTTGAAATTTGGTGCTTCAGAAAGATTAAATGTTTTTTTAACATAAGAAAGTCTCTATAGTTTTTATTTTCTGTAAAGAGACTCTACAGGACATCTGTTGTACCAGAAGCGAATTCAGTATCAAACACTATTTTGTGTGTCTGATTTGGAGTGATCACTAGACTTTCTTGGCAAGCAGAGTTGGATTCATTTAGTTTTATATCCACCTGCCAATACATTTAGATTTATTTAGCATTTACTAGCATTGGCATTTAGCATACACCCGTTTATAGTGACACATTCCCTATTTATAAGCTCAGAATATTTTAAAATGTCCTTAATAAACGGCTTCAGCACAGTAACGCCAATATGGGGTGGTGGTAGTCTAGTGGTTAGGATGCTCGCCTCAGGACCAAGCGGTCATGGGTTAGAATACTAGATTAAGCATTACCATTACTGGGTCCCTGAGCAAGACCCTCAACCCCAAACTGCTCCAGGGAGACTGTCCCTGAAATGCTATTAAACGCTGTAAATGTAATCAGTTGTTCATAGTTTTTGAACAAATGTACTTCATTGATATGTTTGTGCATTTTAAAATACTTTGTACTTGGATAATATTAGACATTTCACAGTGACAGAAAAATAACATTACCTTTACTAAAGGCAGCAAAATGCTACAATTATATCAGATGAAGTTCGGGGGAGGAACGGGAGGCAGGAGTAAGGACTGGTCAGTAGAAATTTGTTTGCATACACAATCTGAGCCTAAAACTGAACTGATGCATACACTCTTGTAGGAGACAATATGGACTGATGGTAGGATTTGTTATTTACATAATAATCAGATTTACGAAGGAACGTCAGTATGGACTAGTGTTCCAGCGTACGTTTCTTATACACCCTGCTCACTGGCTCCCTGTAGTAAGCCAAAGCACATTAGACCACACTGGTAATTTCACTTATATGTGCTGATTTTTGGGCAGCTGAGGTTTTTTCCTATTATTTAACTTGATACATGCTCATACTCACAAAAGTCCCATTCTTCCCTATCCTGTTTACTTACCTTACTGTGCCCTTCAGTACACTTTTGCAAGGAGATGGCTTTTGTAGTTGTTGTACTGACAGATCTTTCTTTCAGATGAGGCCAGGGACTTGGTTTTAGAAAGAGAAATTCACAATGCATTAATGGACTCTTAGTTACTGCTCTGCATTAGCTCTAAAAGCTTTTCACTAGCGTTTGGCTGTGGCTGGAAGTACCACACTGAGGGCTGTCAGTATCTCAGGAACAATTAGTGGTTCAACAGAAGCTCCTCACGTTTTATGATAAAGATACTTCATTGGTCTCCTGTGCCTTGTGCCTGTGTATTTAGTCAACTTGATGGGTTGTTTTGAATGCAAGCTGGATGACTCGTAGCATAAAGTTATGAATGTGCTACTAAAAAATGTGTGGAATGTGCAGATGGTAGAGTTTATACCAGGCTATGTAAGAACTGTACTGCACTTCTCTGCCTCTGCTCATCTGGTCTTAACGCAGTTTATCCACAGTCCTCCATTTGCATTACAGTGCTGACTGCAGACTTTGTGGAGCTGTTGCTTTTTACCTGTCATATTAATGTCTGTTAGTGAGAACTGCAGTGTAGTCTACAAGTGAAGCTTGCAAGTGGCTAAATGCCATTCAATTCTTTGTTAACTATTTTTTTATATACAGCACACAGGTGTTGCTTTATCTACCAAGAGGCATGGGCAAAATGTAATGGAGAACTCTCAATGTACGTTATAGGCCGTAGGACCTTTCTGTGTGGAGTTTGCATGCTCTCCCCGTGTTCGCGTGGGTTTCCTCCGGGGGCTCCGGCTTCCTCCCACAGTCCAAAGGTATGCACTATAGGTTAATTGGCAACTCTAAATTGGCCCCGTAAGGTGTAAATGTGTGTGCCTGTATGTGTGCCCTGCGGTGTGTTTTGGCGCCTGCCCGGGGTTGTCCAGGTAAGTTCCCGGGATAGGCGACCCCAGTTGGGATTCAGCGGTTCAGATAATGAATGAATGAATGAATAATAATAACAAGAACTGAACACAAAAAATAGAGTAAAAAATCAACCTTCACAGAAGACAACAGAGACAAAACAAAGACAAATGAAAGATTCAGCCTCAAATACTCACATTAATATAGCACAGGAGTTTTCAACCGGTGGTCTGTGGCACTGTAGGTGGTCTGTGCCACCTTTTAAAATAATGATTTAGAGTCACCAATTAACCTATAGTGGATGCTTTTGGACTGTGGGAGAAAACTGGAGCACCCAGAGGAAACCCATGCGAACACGGGGAGAGCATGCAAACTCAACACAGAAAGGCCCCAGGGCCAACCCGGGGCTCGAACCTGTGAGGTCTGTGAGGTGGCAGCGCTAACCACTACACCACCATGCCACCCCCATAAGTATTGTTTATATGCAATATTTTAGTACTTTTACTGAAGCAGTATTGACTTTACTTAGCAGTGAAGTAATTTACTTTGTAAGGAATCTTTATCTAGCCATATTTATGATGTACACTACCAGTCAAAAGTTTGGACACACCTTCCCATTCAATGTTTTATTCTTCATTATCATGACTATTTCCATTGTAGATTCTCACTGAAGGCACTATGAATGAACACATATGGAATTATGCAGTAAACAAAAAGTGTGAAATAACCCAGAACATGTTTAATATCTTAGATTCTTGAAAATAACCACCCTTTGCTTTGATCACTGCTTTGCACACTCTTGGCGTTCTCTCAATGAACTTCATGAGGTAGTCACAAGAAATGGTTTTCCAATAGTCTTGAAGGAGTTCCCAGAGATGCTGAGCACTTGTTGGCCCTTTTGCCTTCACTCTGCGGTCCATCTCATCCCAGACCATCTCGATTGGGTTTGGTCAGAAGACTGTGAAGGCCAGGCCATGTGGCGCAGCACTCCATCACTCTCCTTCTTGGTCAAATAGCCTTTACACAGTTCATTCATAGTTTTGATGCCTTTATTGAGAATCTACAATGTAAATAGTAATGAAAATAAAGAAAAAACCTTGAATGGGAAGGTGTGTCCAAACCTTTGACTGGTAGTGTATATATGAGTTTATACATCTCAATAAGTCATTTACATTTATAATATTTAGCAAACACTCTTCTTCAGATAACTGAATGGATACTGATCAGTTTCTATTTAAAACCAATAGTAAGAAGATGAATTTGAACTCTGTGTGTGTGTGTAAATTCTTCCTTCCCAATATAAACTGGACAGATCCGTAAGTCATATGTCATACTAGTTTATCGCTCCTTGAAATCTCCTCACAAATAATCATGATCTATTTCTGAATTGACTTTTCTCGAAGATGGCTTCCACTGTTCAAATTCATTAGTTTATTCCCTCTGGTGCGCCATCACTGAAGCATAATTAACTATGTAGATTTATGGCAAATGGATCGTTAACACTGGAGATTTGATCCTGTTTCCGACCAGCGAGTGGACATTCTGCTCCCACGCAACAGGGAAGTGATCACGGCTCAAACCCTATTGCTATTTCATGGCTTATTGATGTCCGAATGTGAATTGGAGAAGTATGAGGAACAAAGTCGTCCATAAGTCATTCTGTCAATTTAATGGTTCATGGCTCATCAGACTGTATAGAGGCAGATATTGAGGCTCTCAGCATACTCATTATAGTTTAATCATGCTATAACTCTAGATTTAAGGGAATTATTGTGCCTGGTTTAGACACTTAAGCAAACAAGTCAGAAACTGATGCCTAAATGAGACAGTGAAATTACATCAAACAGTTGCTGGTGATCAAGTGATGCACCAAAAGTGGTTGCTTCCCAGAACTACTGTGTACAATTGTTCTAGAAAGTTGCAACAGTGTAGAACATATGTCAAGCGACCCGATGCCGTATCTGTAGCTTCCAATTCAATGGTTAGCATTGATTTAAAGGCATAAACCAGCCTCTTATAATTTATCTTGGCAGAAAGGCCACGAGTACAGTCCTTTACATAAATTTCCTGTCAATGGGATTCTTTTTCCATCCACTCTAAGTTTTAGAACAAGATTATTAATTGAAATAAAAAGGCAAGGCTATTAATTTGTAGTGTTGCACCAGCACAGGAATAGTATCTCCCTTGGGACAGGGCTACAGTATTTTATCTGGTTTTGGGCCAAAATGGCCATTTCATCTTCCATAAACAAGAGCTTTGCCGAGAGCGATGTAGAAAGAATTGATTTTCATCTGACTTCCTTTGCTTCTCTAAATATCATGATTTTTTTTTGCATTCTACCATTGATCTCATTAGAGAATGTGCATGGTTTTGCCTTCAATCAATGCAATTGCTTGTTAGCATATCGCTCATCTAAAAGTGACACAGCTGACACTTTTCCGGAGGATGCATTTGCTGCACATTAACAAGGTCCAGCAAAAAATTTACAAACTCAGCTTCATTTACTTTTTCACACAGCATACTGTAATTTTGCCAGTTATATAAGTGCATTCCTTTGTCTTTTCTGCAGTTAAAGGAAGAATTTCCTGAGTGCATAATTACAGTTAGCACTACAGTATTTTGAATGGAAAACATGCCGGATTGCAGAAACTGTTTTAAGAATTGCTGAGTGTTTGATTTTATGCTTAACTTTACCTTTACCTTTTTCCCCTCCGTCCTGACCCGCACTGCAGTTGCTACGTCACGATCTCCAGCGCTCCATACTTTGCTTTGCATTGTTGCATATTTCCCCCACTGCATGTCTCAGTTCATATTTGTCATAGCCTAATGCATTGGCCAGCTGCCAACGGGAGAATGCGCCTTGCTCTTAAGTGGCCGTGACTTTATTTAGCCTGGGTGGGGGTGCTGGAGTGTTGATGGCGTCCATTTACATCCGTCCATTTTCTTTTTCCTTTTTCCTTTCTTTTTCGTTTTTTTTTTTTTTTTAAGTTTCAGGCACAAAGCGGTGAGTTTTTACATTTAGCTAATGACATCATGGTGTAGGGTAATTGCAAGAAGACTGGTTACTGTAAACTATTCAATTAGCACATACTTTCCAAGCCATATTTTACAGCCTCCTTTGACTTTATTGCATTTCTACAGATGTTTTGGCTAAGTGTTGCATGCTGCAATTTCGAGTTCAAACTGTTATTTCTGACTATAAAACAAGAATTATAGACTGTTGCTTTACATTTCCAAAGTGGATCTGAGATGGATGTCTTGTTCTCTTGGTTGTAAGATAAAAAAAAAAAAAACACCTAGTTTGTGAAATTGATCATCAGTCAATCGAAATTATCCAACTGCATGATTGGTAAATTGAGCTATAAGTTACAAAAACGGAATATAATTTTTTTTTAAGATTCCAAATCGAGGGGATTGGCCGTTAGACTCTGCTGTTCAGTAATTGAGGCACGAGGGCATACAATATCTCAGTATTAGCTGAAAGGGATGGGGTGGGCAGAGAAGACAGTAATGTGAAATGAGTCACTCATACTATGAGGGCAGTGAGGTTAATTAACAAAGCATCTTACTGGATTGGGTCCATTTGGACTGTGTGAAATAAGGACATGAAATGAGCACTCGGTGATATGCCATCAGTGCCGGCAAGGATGTGACTATGGGAGTCGTGGATTGGTAATTTTAATGCCTTGAGGTTCATTCATATCTTTTCCATGTTACTGCAAGTCTGTTACTGTCTTAAAGCCAAATGGAGCTCCTTTACAGTGTAGCAAAAACAATTTTAGTATATTTATTTTATATTGCTGTGGATTACTTGAGCGTCATCATCGATTGATTGAGGTCAAGATTAAAAAAAAGTTCATGAATGGTGTGTGTGTGTGCGTGTGAGTCAGTGTTAAGGATTAATGAATTCCCTTCTTAACTGAAAAAAATGTTTCTTTCTTTTTATTTTTCTTCCAGAAGAAATCCTGTGATTTTAAAAATATATGTGCATAAACAACATGCTCTCATGGGCGGAAACTGCCTGCAGTGAAAAAGTAACTTGTTAATTAGCAACACCACAACACTGAAAAGGAGAATAATGACAGACCATCCCAGAGGGCTTGTGCAGAAAGGCTGTTGTCACTTTACAATGCTCAGCGGGCCTAATAAGGAAAAAATAATAAAATTAAGTGCGGGACTTTGAGCATGTTCTCATTCCACCCAACAAAAAATAAATAAATAAATAACCATCTGGGACGTAAACTGCTCTTTCTATGTTCAGAGCCAGAGACAGTAGCCTTATTCTGAATATTTAAGATTTTTAATTTAAAGTTGCATGATGAGGTCTTATGAAAATTACATAGCAGTAAATAATTAATTATGGATTTGAACGGTCAGTTATGAATGTCGCTTTACAGAACAATCCAGCTTCATGCAAAACAGCTGTTTGTTATGATGATATGCACTAAAACTGAACTAAACCTGCTGTTTAATAATGATTTACAGTTGGACTGTGTTTAGTTATTGAAGTATCTGTCATTGAACAGGGATATTTTGACATTTTAACAAGGATAATTCTGTCCTCCTATAGGTCAAATCTGCCCAGCGGGACTCCTTAAAATATCCTAATTATTGACAGCAAAATGGAATTCCAATATTCCAATCTGAAGGACTATTTAACAGGGATTATCTCAAGCCTAGATGGTATTTCCAGTGATTTCTAACTGCTTCAGATCAGCTTATACAGGAGAGTAGTTTGGTGTGTAGAAGTGAGTGCCACATTAAGCAAGGCATTATCAAAACAGGCAATGAGACAAGTACCCGAAACCTTATGTATCTAAAATACATTTTAATCTTGCTCAGATTCACAATTGTTACAATTTGCAAGTCATTGATTGTACCTCCCTCTTTTGCTTCTGACATTCTGTACAACAGCATCACATTTAAAGTGGTTTTACATCAAGGCACAAGACACATCCATATTCAGGGAAGCCTTTTTCCAGGCACTGCTTTAATTTCATCCCCACAATACTGCGATGTGCTGAGATGAGACACAGGAGAGGAGCAATGGGCCAAAACGGCACTGTACACACTATGTGCTCTCGGTCGAAAGAAAAGAATGAACGAGCGCTCTCCCTTTGCCTTCGGACGGGCAGAAGAATGAGCATGATCATTTTTGAACGATGCAACATTTTGTTTGTTTTGTTTTTTTTTTTTTACTTTTTTCTTTTTTTAGCATTTTGAGAACAAAATAAAAGGAAGAAATTTTTGTTCTACAGATCAGTGCAGTCCATTAAGGTGAGGAATGTCCATTCGCAGGGAACTTCAGTGCGGGTGGGATGAGTTTTCTCTGTCGAACGTGGATGGAGCAGAGCTGCGGATGTATAGACAGGTGACCTGGAAAAGTAGGATGAGCAAATATCAGTGTAGTTCATACTTAGAGTAGATGTTCTTTTGAAACACTTTGACGCAAAAGGTATCCAAAAAAGTTCCCATCTTTTACTGTTTTATTAATTTACATTACATTGTTGATTTTATTATGAATAAATAAAAAATAGTTGGTGCTTTCAATCTTGATAAAAGAGCAGAGAGACCTTTTCTCACCATATTGCTAAGGTCCACTCAGACTTCTACTCCTGGCTAAGTCTCCTTCGCCGTCCGAAGGCGTGGGATCCCACGTTGGTGGGGACGAACTTGCTGCTTCCAATGCCTCCTGAGCGGCTGAGGAAATCTGCCAGGCGGTGGGTCACACACGTGGCTGTGTTACAGGCTCGTTTCTGTGCTGTAACACTGGAACATAAACAAGAGTTGTCGTGTTAGATGTCAATACGAAACCCACTCACATTGGGGATAATTAAAATGTGTTATTTTTAGGTGTAAATCTGGAACGTACAGTTAGACTGCATGATGATAATGTTGAGATCTTACCTACACGTACAGCTCAATGCAAAATTGGCCAAGATACACAGGGAAGAATCTCACTAGGCAAATGTTTCTTTGTAAAAATATGTTTATTAAGATTCAAGTCTAACGAGAGGCCTGCTGCATTGCCGTATCGAAGGCTGCCAGAGCTGCCGGGTGATCGTGTTTGGTATTTTGTGGAAACTAAATGGACATGAAAATTCGAAAGCACAGAAACATGAAGGTAAAATCTATCCTCTCACTGTCAAATGGAGTAAAACAAAAACAGGAATGGGTTTATTAAATCAGTCAGGCAAGGAAGTCCACATGCATCGGCACTCGGGTATCGGTGTGGGGGGCGGCAAGCTCAGACGCGCTCAATCGCCTCTGCGTAACCGGCGGCAAGCAGGTCGCCCGCCTCGGCGCTGCGCTTCTTGCCCGGGGTGCCCGCTCCCACGTTGGTGCGGGGGTACGTCTGAAGCTTGTGCAGCTCCTGCGACAGCTTGCCCAGCACGCAGGTGCTGAGGTTGGAGCAACGCTTGGACATGGGTCTGCCCAGGCTGCTGGAGGAGAAATCACATGCACAGCTCACAGTAACGCAGGCATGCAAGAGGCATTTCATTGAATGCAAAAACGGTTTCAGCAAACAGTCAGATGCATATCAAAAGAAACATGCTTCCTGTCTAAATTCTAAGAAAAATCCAGTCATACTTTCCACTTCAATAGTTATTTTTCTGTTTTCACTTTAACAATCAGATCACTGGATAAATCATGCAAAATATCATTTCCATTTTGCCAGATGTCAGAAGTCATGCTTTTCTCCATGCCACTTGGTAATCTGGTTTGCATGCTTTGCAAGCAATAAGGGAATAAGGCTCTTGTGAACCATACAGATAAATAAAATTCCATGCATATGGTAGCTTGGAAGAGATTTCATTACGTAAATCTATTTCTGATATGAAAAAAAATGAGATGCAGGTCTTTGCTGCACATACCTCCCTTATAAAAAGCTTGGCCACCCCTTACAGCTATGGAGCATTGCTCTGTTACTGAAACCTTTTTTTAGATCTTTCCATTCTTGGAGATGAGAGAGAGAATCAGGACAGCGTCCTCCAAATAATCTTACTTTTCATCAAGGCTTAGTTCCAATCGGAAAATGGATATGTACCTGTTCTCTTCAGTGTCTTGTTGGTCTAAGTCTTCTGCGGTCATCTGCACGAACTCTTTAATAAGAGCGTTTAGTAACCGTCTGGCTTCATAGTCGGTGAGCAAAGCTCCGTCCTGCGAGGGCTCCAAAACAGGCCTGAAAGCACAGTCCTGAATGATTACCTCTGCCCGGCAGATCATGAAATCATAGTCGCCGGGAAAAAAACTGTTACTTTACATCATGTCAAAAGCGGTTCCTGCTCACCGCAAGAAAGTCTCATCATGATCAAAACAATCTGCTAAGAGCGTGCCACTTAAAAGCTGAGCAGTTGCCAAGTTCAGATTTATCGCCCGATCGATACTGTCGTAAGCAGAGTGGGTTTGGCCAAGATTCGACTGATGTAATCAGAAGACCGATGCCCCCTGATACCACGACCTCTACTAAAATCATTTGCACGCTTATGGTTAGACATCCTAATTATGATCATAAACACTGAACTCTTAAAAATCTGATTTACCATTGAGGTGTGAGATTTTACCGCATTGCAAGAAAAATAAAAAATCACCAAAAAATGGTGCAATTTGAAATCCAAGAAAGTAAAATGTCATAATTAATATCTGGAAATGTCTTACCTGGATGGAGCTGCATTCGAGCAGTACATCTGACAAATGATCAAAGCGTAGGCAACGAGGAAAGCAGAGATCTTCAACATAACCATGGTGCCCTGTAGCAAGAAAGATGTCCTGTAACCTGACCAGAACTAGGAAAAAGACACTGAAATGTTCTGCGTTTACTGCTACTACTGTCTAGCAGTTAGCTCCTTCTTTTCACACCAGTTATGAGTTTTGCTTCAATCCCCCATCGGTAACTCCTGTCCATCTCTCACGTCTTCTTACATTCAAAGTGAGAGTCCCATCTGAACCTGTTTCCTAGAAATATTATATTTTGTGTTGTAGAAACAAATTCTCAAACCAAACTAAATAGACCTAGGTCTTATAAATTCCTGCAGGTTCCCTACACGTTCTTAGTGTCTGCTCCAGTTTGTTCAGGCAGCACTGAGATCTCCTGCTGCTGTCAGCCTGTAAGTAAAGTATTAGAGATATTAGCAGGATTACATGGGCGCCTGACTGCGCCTCCCGCAGGACCCTGTGCATTAGTGTAATGAGCTGCTGGTCTGCATCCCCATTCAGGACCGAGGAGCATTCCAAGTCTCCTTGAAAATCCACTGAGCCTGCATTTCTCCACTGTTTGCACCGCCAATAACAGTGTATAAAACCAGCCTAGGTTTCCTTTTAATATCATAAACGATAATTGTGTTCAGCTTCAGCTGAATCAGCTCCCACTGTGAAGGAGAGCTGAATATCATGCATGTTCAAGTTCTTGTCGTAGTAGCAAGGAGTCACTTACCTCAAGATGTTATAGCTGTTGGAAGTAGAAAAAAGGATGCAAAGGGTTAATTCAACTTGATGAAATAAAAGAGTCTGTTGCATTCAGCTGCAAAAGAGCTGCCTATATACCCATCTTGAGGGTCCCACTGTTGACAGTGTGGGTGTTTAATGATCCTCCGTTGGCCAATCGGAGCGTCCTGCCTCAACGTCCGGCCAATGAGAGGGTCCTTCTTTCTGGAAAGTGATGAAGAGTATGTCACAGCAATGACGTCATTCTCCAGTCACAAACTGCTCCATTCACAAAAATTCACCAGTGATCAGCAATGTTCGACATCACGACCCCATTTTGCGGAAAAATACCCAACCTCCTCTACCGGATGCCTCAAAATAGCTTTGACGTTGTTTTTTTCCCCTCACACTTTTTGGTGGTATGCGTTTTAGAGTTGCAAAAGATGCTTCTTTATTTGTCAATTTTTTAAAAATAAAATAAGTCAATGGACTTTTTTTGCATTGCAGTTGCTCCTAAGGCCACCTACAGGTGGCTATTACAACTCAAAAAAGCACTTAATATTGCACTAATACACACAGGGTTATATTATTTTGTAAATATGTGAAGGTACAGTTTTCACATTACATTCATTTTCATCATTTTTGGCACATTAAATCAGTTTGCAATTTAATTACAAGATAAAACTAATGAGTGAGAGCTGAAATTGGTAAATTGATTCTGAAAAAGTCATGACATAAAGGCTGCAGTGACAATCATAGTCCATACGGCCCTATAACAATGTTTGTGATCGATCAGAGACGTTCTTCCTTATTTGGGTTTCCGTTGTGAAGCGACCCCTTCAGAAAAAAAGAAACCCAATGGAAAGGTTGAGGATAATGAGCCACGTATTTACACAACTGTTTGTCTTCTAGCATCATCAGACTCTCCCTTTTCCTTATCGACTACGATCTCCACCGAGAGGCCCGTTTTGCGTCACATAGGAACCCCATTAGTACGGACAAGCCTTTTAGTGTTATCGAACCCAGCGCAGCGCCAATGACTGGGCCACTAAATCACGGAGACGTGACAGGAGCGGGGACCCCGACTCGGCCCCGTTACAGACGCAAACCGCACTCGTGGTCTCCAACGGCCTCTTCAATCTAATGAATGGCCACTTCAGGCGGAGGAGCACAGAGCTAAGATATAGCACATGATAGATCAGCGATGTTAGTGCAGCCGGCCAGCAAGATGTACCTCCAAGTTTTCTTTTTCCCGCATCTAACTTTTTTGAGTCAATACAGTAACCTTTCCTATCCGCATTCTCCAGTTACTCTTGGTGCACCCACCCTTGTGTAAGTTATTTCAAGAGACAGATAATCATTTGCGTTTCAAATGGGATCTACTACGGATGGCGGATTCATTTCTACCATGTAAGTGCGGAACAAGGCTTACGCTATGATAAAATGTCATAGGATACAAAAAAGGAAATAGCAGTGGCTGAGAGGTTGCTTGACGTCAATGCCGTTCTAATGGGGTAAAACTCACAAGGGTTCATCTGCAAATGGATAGAGGTGTCTCTGCCACATCAGCCACATGGTTGGTCTGTTTGAACACCTGCAGATCGAGCAGAGCAGGGATTAAGTGAGATCTGTGATGGTTCCGAGAGGGGAAACTCAAATGTGATCTATAACCCTTGGTGAGACAGAGCCTCGCATTAAATGGAGAGAGGAGAGCTCGCATGGTCCATCCTCAGACATTAAGGAAATGAGATTTAATCACTGAGTGTTGGCCATCAATCAACTGAGCGAACACCAGGGCCCTCCCAATCTCGTCTGTGTGCTTAACAGATCACATGACCTGCTTTTATGTAGCTACCATTAAAAACCAATGGGACGTGTTGAAGTGCTTTGGCTTGCCATGATATGCTCGCTTATTGCAGCAACGAGAAATGGAAGATAAAATACCTCTGAGGATTAGAACAAAGGACTCCATGATATCAATCAAAAGTATTTATGTTCATGTGGATATTTATGAAAGATGCTCAAAACTATAACAGCAGACTTCTGTTTTACCTTATTAACCTTCTCTGATGAAGGATATTTCTAAGCAGGCATGTCATCCAGGCTCATACATGCTGTGGTAAGGCATTAAGAGGAAATAAAATGAAAGGATACACCAAGATGTACTTTTACAACGTACAGCAAGAGGTTTTACAGTGTATCCATATAAATAGCCACCACAGGGCCTCACAATACTATATTATCGGTCTAGTATAGGTAATGACTTGCACAGCTAGTACCAACTGCATATTCACTGCACAATCACATAGTTAAGAAAATGGACAATTCAATTTTCCTTTTCCCTACCAACAAACATCCTTTAAACAGTGGTTTTCTAGTAAACTGGTCAAACTAGAAGCTAAGTTTAACCTTCACTTTGGTGTATGATACAACCAAAAATAAAATTCTACTATATATAAGTCTAATAAATGACATTTATTGTATATTTTAGGAATTCTGAACTGTTTTGTACATAAGTTGGCCTTGCCTTTTAAAAGAATGTTTCTCTGTTCTATTTCCTCTCCAAATATGACACATTCCAGAACTGCTAAAGTTTTTAACCATGAATAAAAGTTCATGGGAATCGTAGGGAGCTTACCTTGATTCTTGGTTGGGTGAAATGTTCCAGGAAGAGTGTCTAAAGCAAGGGGGGTGGGTGCAAAACCACTAGGTCAAAGTTTATAGTCTAGGTTCTGTGTGACCCGACAGATAATCCTGTTTGCGTGTTCAGCTCAATTCCCATATATATATATATATGTGTGTGTATATATATATATATGTATATATACACATATGTATATGTGTGTGTATATGTATATATATATATAAATGGGAATTCCCATTTATATATATGTATATATAGTATATATATATATATATATATATATATATATATATATATATATATGTGTGTGTGTGTGTGTGTGTGTGTGTGTGTGTGTGTGTGTATGTATATATATATATAATGGGAATTGAGCTAGATAGCTAGATAGATAGATAGATAGATAGATAGATAGATAGATAGATAGATATGATTATCCCCACGTCTGACTGTTCTTTCATTCTATTTGAAATGTGGTCTGAATAAAATTGCGTTAAATCTCCACTTTGCATGACAAATTTATGTCAGCAAAATTGTCAGCAACGCAATTCTGTGTAGCATTATATCCTATCTTTAAATAAGAAAAGTGTGAGCGTACGTGACTCCCCGTTACTCAACGCCACAGTTTATTAAACGTCAGTTTGAGTAAAGGTAACAGTGATCGATAGCAAACTAATCGGGGCTGATCGATAACCGCTTGGCCAATGCGCGCGCTGCAGAGGCGGAGAGCCGCGCGGATTCTGGAATGTGTCATGAGGCTGAACTTTTCACAAAGCGCCGGCAGCGCGTCCCGGCCACGTGCAGAGCAGAAATGGCATCGGTTTACAGGCTGCTGTCTTTAGTGACGCTGTCTTACGAGAAGGCATGTCTGTGCTTGTGCAGTTTGGCTTTGACGTGTCTGATCGTGCTGGTGGTTCGGCAGCTGGTGAAGCAGCGGAGACCCCGAGGTTTCCCGCCCGGACCCGCGCCGTTGCCCCTCATAGGGAACATTTTGGCTCTGGCGATAGAGCCGCACGTCTATATGAAGAAGCAGAGTGAGATCTATGGACAGGTATTACACCTCATGACTTGTTGTTTTTCCCATCATCTAACACTTTGGTACGTTCTTCTTTTCCGTCCCTAACCGTATAAAAACACAAACTGTGTCTTGACAGATCTCTTCTTTTACCGTCCCTTTTTAGATTTCTTAATGTTTGTTTTAGACTTATATAACACGTTTTTATATCAAACATGTATAAAATCCACACATTGCCGAAGTCACGTCTTTAATTGTTGTCCGAGGACGCGAACCAACCCTTCAGTCCGAGCTCCGGCGTGTTAAATGAGCGCAACGAGAGCCGTCTCCGCTACTTGCGGTCAAATCCCCTCTTTCTCTAATGCACTCTCTGTAATCCATTAGGACTCAATCTGGCAACCTGGACGAGTGCGTGGGACTCAAAAAGTGTGCTTTTGTTCTATTTCTAGATCTTCAGTCTCGACTTGGGAGGAATCTCCACTGTCATTCTGAACGGCTACGATGTCATCAAAGAATGTCTTTACCATCAGAGTGACGTGTTCGCAACCGACCTTTCTCTGCCTTTATTCCAGAAAATGACCAAAATGGGAGGTAAATGAGGAATGACTGCAAATGCATGTTTATATATAGTGTATGTACAGTATATACAGATAATCTGCATAATCTAATCACTATAATGCATATATAACCCAAACAAAGACCAAAAACTAGCCAGCGTGAGCTCAGCATGTTAGAAATCCTTTTGGGATTTCTGGTAAAAGCATCTCAGGATCCCTCATTGCATTCCAAGATTTCTGCAAAAGCTCCTACAATTTGCCAAGAAGATGGCTGTTCGCAGTATAGACAACGTAAATTAATTAAATACAATACAATCATTATTTTTTGCTTAAAACATTTTGGTCACTGCATAATTTCGGTGGTGCTTTTTGCAGGCATTAAGGACACTATTAGTGGTAGGGAGGCTGAAAGACCAATCAAGTGTGATGTAAGCAGATTACAAGAATAACAATTTAGGTCATTCATGGGAAATCTACTAAATTGCATAAGCTTTTTGCACTCAGATTATTACTTCCAGGAAATGTTGTACTTTTTTGATTTTAGATTTCACTTACACATTTAAGAAATACAAATCTCCTGCTTCCTGAACGATTGTTTCTCACTCCATTTGCAACTTAGCGCCACAATTTATGACCTGTCTTCAGCTTCAGTGTTTAAACATTCAGAATTATTAACGTTTATGATGAGAATGAGTCAAGGCTGTAGTTTCTAGTTACAACTAGGCTATACTTGTGTCGTTTTAACTAATCAGAAAGTCAGAGCTCCTAGAATAGACTTACACCCGGCCCATTGATTAGGTCTTAGGGCAAGTAAACACAGACTTATCACTAAACACTAAATTGATCTCTTAACTCTTCCCAGGACTTCTCAACTGCAAATATGGCCGCGGCTGGATTGAGCATCGCAAGTTGGCTGTGAACAGCTTCCGCTATTTTGGCAGCGGACAGATGATGTTTCAGAGGATCTCTGAAGAGTGCATGTTCTTTTTGGATGCCATTGACACACACAAGGGAAAACCATTTAACCCTAAGCACCTAGTGACCAATGCTGTCTCCAATGTCACTAACCTGATAATATTCGGACAGCGCTTCACCTACGATGACCGCGACTTCCAGCATATGATCGGGTTTTCCAGTGAGAACGTGGAGCTGGCAGCCAGCGCTTGGGCTTTCCTGTACAACGCCTTTCCCTGGATCGAATACCTTCCCTTTGGGAAACACCAGAGGCTCTTCCGCAATGCCAGCAAGGTTTATGACTTCCTGCTGCAGATCATCGAGAGGTTTTCACAGGGAAGAGTGCGCCAGTCACCAAGGCACTACATAGATGCCTACTTGGACGAGATGGAACAGAGTGCTAGGGACAACGGCACGTCGTTCTCCAGGGAAAACCTCATCTACTCGGTTGGGGAGCTCATTATTGCAGGCACAGAGACCACCACCAACACTGTGCGCTGGGCAATGCTTTACATGGCTCTATATCCCAATATACAAGGTGAGCTGACTTACTTTATAAAGCTGGCATGTATGCTTATTGCTTCATTAATTTGTGATGAGGTTTTGAGAAGTGACACTCACCATTGACTTTTCCTTTATGCAGAAAAGGTTCACAAAGAGATCAACTCGGTCTTGAACGGCAGACCCCCAACCCTGGAGGATAAGCAGAGGATGCCCTATGTGGAGGCAGTGCTGCACGAAATCCTGCGATTTTGCAATATCGTTCCTCTGGGCATCTTCTCCGGCCACATCTCTCAGGACGCAGTGGTGCGTGGCTACACCATCCCCAGGGGCACCATGGTTATAACCAACCTGTATTCTGTGCACTTCGATGAGAAGTACTGGAGCGAGCCTGCCGTCTTCTGCCCTGAGAGATTTCTGGACAGCAATGGAAACTTTGTCAGACGGGATGCCTTTCTTCCTTTTTCTGCGGGTAAGATGGGCTTTGACTGTGCTAGTTTCTAAACGTCTGAGAAGCAAGTGGGTCAAATTCTACAAACCAGAATATCCCAATTAAGCAGATCCTATAAACTAGGAATAAGGGTTGTCATTTACGTTTAGCAGATGCTCTTATGCAGAATTACTTACATTTACCTAATTATAGGGACAGTCTCCCTTGGGCAATTTGGAGTTAGGGGTCTTTCTCTCTCTTTAGGCCCCCTTTTGATTTCGTCACCAACCCAGGGTTTTATTACTTAGAACACCACCTCCTTACCACTGATTTGTCAAGTACATTTTTTCATGAGTTACTCTGGTGTAATGCCCATTGAAATGTGACAGGAAAATTAGGGCTGAAATTAAGGACTGTCTAACCTAGAATGTATTCTCTCCTACTTTTATCTACCACTGACAGACTTGACTTTTGTCCAAATATATTTAACTGAGAGTCTGTGCTTTGTAAACTAATATCCTCACATATAGTAATGTGTTTTGTTTGCTCAGGTAGACGCCATTGCCTTTGGTGAGGCTGGCTGTAGAATGGAGATGTTCCTTCACCACGCTGTTCCAGAGGTTCCGGCCTGCACTTTCCCCAAGCGGGACCATAACGAGCCTGACCCCTAAACTGGCATGACCCCGTGCCGCCTCCCCCATAACATATGTGCAGTCAGGAGACAGCACAATGTACTGTGGCTGCTAACGGCACACATTTTTCACCTCAGGCATTTTACATGTCATCACACTTTCTGCAGAGAATGCTGACCTCCGCCAGCGACTGTGTGCGATTCTCTGAACGTGTCCTCTATTACGGTTTCACAGAACTCGCGAGAGGTTTATATGAAGCCGCTTTCGGATGAGGTATGGGAATCAGACGTAAACAGCTGGCCTTCGCTTGAGTCTGGAGTCTGAGTATACATAGAAAATGTGGGGACTCACAAAAGTCTTTCAAATAAAAAACTGATAGTCAAAAAAGGACTCTGCCAAATAAGGCAGCTAGAGTTTTGCCGTAAGGGAAGGCACGTGACATCAATAATTGACAGGTTTTACCTCCCCAACAGTTCCACAGATCTTTTTTCAACATTCCTCGAATGAGAACATGCTGCTTCTCTATTTCAAGTGTGGATAGTGTGCAGAGCTGCGCTGCGCGACTGTCTTCCTAGAACGCTGCACAAGCTGCCGGATTGCTGTTGGATCGCAGTCACGTAGCAGCATATACCAGCAACATTAAGCCCTGTGACCATTTTATCTCAATGGAAATCGTCTGCCTGGAAATAGGTTATCTCCATATATCTGGTGCTATCAATAAAATCCCTGAAAGACATTTTATAAAAAGCCATAACTTGTACTTTGCACTGGTTTCTGTGCATACATGTTATCTTTGATACTGTAAAACTGTATAACTCTTTTCTGAAGAATTTTTGGGTCAATGTGATAATAAATCTTGATAAGGTATAGTCTGAGTTGGGTGTGTTTGTGTGTCTACTAATCTTCGACACAGTTATGTTGTGCTAACTTAAATGCCCTCAGGTCCTTTTCTTCTGAGCTATCTGAGGTCACGTCGCACACAATCTAAAACCACGATGGCAAGTGTTTGCAGCTTCAGTTGTTCCAAGATTTCTGGCAATTGGCTTGACATTAATAGCTTACTGCTTTCACATTTACAGTATCTTTTTTTTGTACTTCTTGCTGAAAATTCACGTTTGCATTCTCTCCCCGTGTTCGCATGGGTTTCCTGCGGCTCCGGTTTCCTCCCACAGTCCAAAAGCATGCACTGTAGGTTAATTGGTGACTTTAAAATGGCCCGTAAAGTGAGTGAGAGTGTGATTGTGTGTGCCCTGCCCAAGGTTATCCCCGCTGTTCTGTGAAGTTCCTCGATAGGCTTCATCCAATTATCTCAGTGTTTATATTAGTCAACTAATGCAAAGCAACAATTTCTAGGTTAGCTGTGTGGAAGGAAAGTGGCTATGAGCTTAGTAATCTGTCAGAGTAATGGATTCTGTAGGGTCTATGATGGTCATCAGTAGGCACCCTTCCCCTGGGGACTTGCTGCCTGACAAGACGGCTCTCCCCGAGAGAACCCTCAGGATTTTCATCTGAGCATCAGTTAAATAAAACAGGCAATGGAGGTTTTAATTTCTGGCAGCAGATAATGTCATAAAGATGTGTTGCTGCAGCCCCAGAAATGTAGGCGCCAAGGAATTTTGTAAGCACCGGTGAGACGCTTTTCGATTTCTGGTAAAGCCTTCTATGCGTGAAATTATCAGCATTGCGCCAGAGTGATAATAATTATCCATAATCATGAAACAGTCTCTGTCACACATGCACCAAAGGACACAGGGATTCGAGTTTACAGCTGAACTGCATACGTTAGTTACTTGGTAGACTATTTTAAAAGACGCCAGATAATGGATGAAAAGGACAGTACTTTAATCGATTTTTATCTCAACCGTCTTAAAAAATAAAAAATAAAATAAAAATATCTTAGTGCATAAAATTTCAGGAAATGTCTGGAGAACTGAACGCTTTAGCTGCTAGTCTTATTTGAAGTCTATGATGCGCTTAAATAAAGCGAACGACAATAAATTAGGGCGATTGCGCTTATGCGTATCCGTGATAGCGCCTGGCTATAACGGTTTCGGCCCAAAGTGCTAATGTGAAAGAAAAAATATGTGCAAGACGTGCATCATTAAAATAACGGTTGCTGTGTCGACTACGTTGAATATAAAGATAATCAAAACACACCCGTATAAAAATGAGCTCAGAATATAGTTATTAACTTCCAAGATTGTGTTGCTTCGTATAGCATTGCATTAGCTTATTTAAAGTGATAAAATATTATGTTTGAGAAGTAACTTTTAAATGGTAGCTTATCAAGCTATTTATGACTAAAAAGTATTTGGGGTTTAGGGTTTTCAACTAGTTCTGTCTCAGAGACCACCACTGTGTGTCCGAATGTGGGTAAAAGGGCCGCTGAGGAATACTTTCTTTTCCATTAAATTCACTATTCATTATAAAGATGCCCAAATAATCTGGAAATGTCATCTCGAATAAAGAATAAAAACAATTAAAAGCAGAGGTGGACAGTAACTAAGTAAATTTACTTAAGTACTGTACTTAAGTAGAGTTTTTGAGTATCTGTACTTCACTTGAGTAGTATTTTATTTGGAAACTTATGACTTCCACTTCACTACATTTTAAAGACAAATACTGTACTTTTACTTCACTACATTTCTACTGGTTGTTCTCAAGCATTGCTTCTTTCAAGTCTGTGGATGAAGTGGATGTTATTCCCCTTTTCTAAAAACGTGATCGGGTTATTTTGAATAGGTGACTGCCCATTTGTGCAATTGGTAGAGTTACATCACTTCTATAGACTGAACTATAAAAACCAAGTTCAGACAGGCCCGTTGTTTCTGTCTTGATTTTAGAACATTATTGTTGTTGGGAAAGTCATGAAGCTGTAGGTGTAGAGCTGGCTTGCTATTGGAATGTTTGCGGCCAGCTATTGCACTGTCCTCCTGATTAACATACACATATATGTGTGCACACACTGCCAGAGCTGTGTCAGGACACTACCATGCTGTTTTGTTTGGTATGTAGTCTTACAATTAATTCATAAAATAAACTAAAGACTGGTTTTCTTCATCAGTTTAAATTTCATTCTGTAACATTCCACCAGTTCCTTATTCTACAGGTTCTACAAGCTAGTCAATAGAGGTGCATTAGTATTATATGTTGTGGCAATAATACAACAATGCGTGAAAGTGATGGCTCTTAATACTTAAGTATTTTTTTAAAAACACGATTTCAGTACTTAAGTAAAATTTGACTGTACGATTTTCACTTGTATTGGAGTAATGATTTGACTAGGTGGTATCTGTACTTTCACTTAAGTAATTAAGTTAGCTACTTTGTCAACCGCTGATTAAAAGTGACCACCTGCATTGCCGCCACGACCCACCACCAGGGCGTGGACCACCGGTTGAAAACCCCCATCTAAGCCACACCCAAACTGGGTTACAGGAATAGTGAGTAGCTAGTTAATATCAAAGCAATTTCATCCAGTAAACACTTAAAATTAGAAAGGTAGAATAGTAAAAGAAGTTTAAATGAGTAAAACACTGAATACCATTAAAACAGAATATGAAAATTTTCTCTGACAACAACAACCCATAATAATGATATGTTTTGAGGTATGACTCTCTACGATGCTGCACGTCAGCTCTCCCTTCCCTGCAGGATATTTACACCAAGAGATGTAGGACCAGGGCAACTAGGATTGTTAAAGACTCGGCTCACCCTGAAATGATTCTCATCTTTGGAAATCAGCAGAAGGTTCCTGCACCATCATGGCCAAAACAGAGAGACTCAGGAGGAGTTTCTATCCTCAGGCCATCCGTCTTTTAAATATGGACATGTCTTTTTTCTAAATTGTCTTGTCCAATTTGTCATTCCAGCTACTGCCTTTCCTTAATTCTACATATTGTTATGATCGCTATACTGCTGCCATATTTCACTGTCCAAATATTGCTCTTTTGTCTGTCTATATAGAAAGAGTATATATATATATATATATATATATATATATATATATATATATATATATATATATATACACACACACACATATAGACATATATATATATTTTATATTATATATATTTTAATTCTTTGCCTAAATTGCACAGTCAGCAGACCAGATACATTTCACCAAGATGTTGTACCTGTATAATTTGCATGACAAATAAAAGAATCTTGGAATCTTGAACTACAGCTCATCAGATGCCTTTCTGCTAAAATCAATCAAAAACCTGGTTAAAGGAAAATCAATTTTGCAAAAAGGACTTTTTGTAATGATGAAGCATTCTGCCACACTACATTGCTATTTGTTATAAATAAATGTTCGCTATCCCTATTTGTAAAAGAATAGTTATTTACTGGAAAAGGCGCAAATGTATTAACGCTTTTAAAAAGTGGAAAATCTTATTAGTACTGATCATTTTAGTTAGTTGAGAAAAACCTCCGATCTCTCAAATAACTTCTACAAAGCCTCAAAATACATGTGATTTGGGGCAAAAGGTCCCTACACCATAAATATCCGTGACACAATACACAGCATTATCATTGGTCAAACTTTGAAGAAGGATGCCAACATTCAATCTTTTTTTTCAGGGCAGATGGTGTTTTGACAGGTTATAAATAAAAACAAAAAAACTCAATTTCCCCCCAAACAACGTTGAAAAAAACCTCTTAAACGGTTACATTAGACACCGTTATTCTAAATGCTACATAAAAAGGTACAGCCAAGTGATGGACGCTGCATTTACAGATGGAAGGTCAAACAGTGGTTATGCCAAGTGCTGCTTGAAACGCTGTGCCACCTCTTTACACAGTTCTGAGCAGGGACAAGCCAGAGAGCAGAAAAAAGGCGAACTTGTGAAAAACAGACACAAGGGACAGAGTGAGAGGAATCTGACGTCCAAGTGTCGGATGTGGCAAGCGAGGCCGAGGCCGAGGCCGAGACAGGCAGTCGGTAGAGAGGCGGTGACGAGGCCGGACTCCAAGCACTGTAGAAGCAGCAAGAACTGCTTCATAGTGATTCCTCCTCCTGTCTCAAAACCGGCAACACGTTTTGAACACGGGCCAAAGCGCATGACAGACAAACCAGGGGCGGAGCAGGGGGTGGGGATGGTGGAGGAAGAAGAGGAGGAGGAGGAGGAGGAGGAGAAGGAGAGGAGGAGGCGCTGGCACCAGGTCAGCCAGCATCTGACGCACAGATCCAGCTTAAAGAAAAAGGGCTTTCAAAGAGGGTGCGAGGAACACAAAGACAGTGCACCCAAAGCACACACACACACACACACACACACACACACACACACCCAAACACACTCCACATCCGTAGTTAGTATTAGATTAAAACTCTGGGAAAGATGATACTGCAAGCTCAGTATGGGCTATATGTCGGCTGTGGTTGTAGAAAAACACACGCATTCAGCTATATTAATTAAAAATATATAATATTATATATATATATATATATATATATATATATATATATATATATATATATATGTGTGTATATATATATATATATATATATATATATATATATATTACATATACACACACACACACATATATATATACATGTATATATGTATATATGTATATGTAATGTAAGTATATATATATACACATACAGGAGAAGACAATTTTCAAAAAGAGATTAAACACTTGTTTGGTAGTAAAATGTGCACATTTTATATTTCTTTTTTTTTCTCCCTTCCTTTAAATATACTAGGCTCGAATTTATACCGTCACGGAGAGAACTGTCCTTCCAGAATTGTAAAGGTGATATTTGAGAGCTTACCGCCTGGCCCCCCCCTTACCCTCTCTCCTTCCTCCCTCCATCGCTGTTCCAGATTCTAGTGAATGCCTAGAGTTCTTGCTTCAGACAAAAAAATAGAACTATTATTAGTATTAAACCTGCCTCTTATGGTGACGGATAAGAAAAATATAAAAGTGTACAGCTTCTGCGTGAAACCTCGATCATTTCAGAATTTATACCCGGCCTATGTCGTGTGAGAAACGGGCTCGCTACTTTTGAAAGCGTCAAACGGAGAACATTACGAAAAAACGATATCGCCGGAAAAAGCAACTTGCCTTATGCGCGTGCGTGTTGCTGTGTCAAACTGAACCGAGGTTGATTATCAAGTACATTCCTGGATCCTGTTTATCAGAAACAAACAAAAACAGACGAGACCATTGGAGCTTGGGGGTGGCTACATAGTGGTCGCTATCTGGGATGATGCTCACATGAAGCGCCTCACTATTTCTTCAGACTGAGTTTCAAGTTCTTCATACATAAGAAAACGAAAAGAAACGTCACACGCACACAAAATGCCTTTGCCCACCTCGGAAATGAACAACTTGCCTGACATACACTTGTGTTTGAAACTGCTGTCAAACTCGCACAACCGAACAATCGATCCTGAGTAACCGTGAAAAAGATCGCACTCCCCCCAAAACGCTAACGTGACTAATAATGAATGCCCTGTTGGATTTCATTTCACTGTTAGCCACGTTGCCATATTCGAGTGGCGCGTGCCTTAATAAAAAAAGAGCGAACATCCCTTCATTAGAACAGCGTTCCTGTTCCATAATCGGCTTATTTTTCAATACAGCTGGACTTACCAAAGGAAAACCCAACAATTGTCAACTCAGCCTTCCTGAAAAGGAAAAGGGAGGGAAAAAAAACGAAACGAAACCCATGAGCACACTCAAGAGAAACAAAAATTCAAACAAATATGACCCTAAAACAAAAGGCAGGTGGTACACACGAATAAAAAAAGCATCAGAAAACGATGCGGGAGTAAATGTTTTTGTTTTTTTTTTTCAGTCAACATGTCAGCATTTCCACGTTAAGTCCTAGTGGCTGAGTTCGGTGATACAGTGTTTCGTGTCGCCAGCATGAGGAGGAAACGGAGTCTGGGTTCATCATATGAACCACGTGGTGGGGGCGGGGGAAGGTGAAGAAGGAGGAGAAGGAAGAGGAGGAGGAGGAGAGGAGGAGGAAGAAAAGGAAAATAAAACCCACAAAAAGGTTCAGACAGGCACGTTTGATTTATGCTTCTAGAGTTTTCCTGACACTGAGCCTAAAATAGTCTCGGCCTCATGTTTTTTTTTTTTTGTTTTTTTTTTTGAACAGTTCACTTTGGTATCAAGTGACGATGACTTGAAAGTCTTTTTCTCCATTCATTTCGTTTCCTTCTTAAATAATTGTTTTAAGTACCTACAGGAGAGTTAAGAGCTTCGTGCTCAAGGCAGCATCACAGCCAGGTCACCAGGGAGGGCTTCTTAAAATTTTCTGTCCACCCCCTTTCCCACGTTTTTTCTTTTATCTCACTTTATTTGTTGATTAGTCGACCTCTAAAACAGGACGCTGCATTCGTCCTCGGTTTGCTTCTCCTCATCGTGGGTGGGGGGTTGGGGGGGGGTTTAAAGTGCATAGGAGTGGGGCTCCCACCATTGCAGCAAGGATGCTCTCACAGTAGTAAGGCCATTTTTTCTCCTTTTCAACACGGACGTGAAATGCATCAGCGTCAGAGTGTCGGGCACAAGTGACCTGCTTCAGTGTGGGGAGAGAGGATGTCTTTACAGGGCTTCCTGTGGGCGTTGATTCAGGCTGTGTGTGAACGTGTTTTGTGCATGCGTGCGTGTTTCGGTGGAGGTGGGAAAGAGGGTCAATGCCTGGCCTCTTGCTGGACGCCTCCCAAAGCTTGGATGCCCTGGGCCCTAGTCGGTTCTATGGCAGGCGGTGTTGGTGGTGGTGGTGGTGGTGCTACTGTTGCCGCCTCCTCCTCGCCTCCTGATCACCTCGGCGTCGTCGTGGGCGAGGAGGAAGAGGCAAGGTTGGAGCCGTCGGGCTGCTGCTGCTGCTGTTGTTGGTGCTGCAGGCTGAGGTCTTTGCTCTTCTCTTCCTCCTCGATGATGCTCTTCCACACCTTGTGGTTCTCCGTCAGGTGCTGCATGATGCTACAGAAGAGGCGGCGCCGGCCCTTTCTTGGCTCTGTGAACAGACGTGTAGCGTTAGAAAAACGAGGGAGTTCTTAAAATAATATCGGAATGTTTAAAGAATATCACGAATTAGTAAGATTCCTAAAAATACTACCCAGTTAATTCATTAACTGTTACACAGATGGATCCACGGAATCAAGCGTTTTGAAGAATCTTCACTTCAGAGGGCGTTTAAAAAATACACGTAAACTGTGTTCACATGTAAACAAAAGGTATTAAAACGTATGCATGTAAACGAGGCCCTTTATGGCAGATCATTTAAGAGCACTGACTAGTTGTGGGAAGCAGTCAGACATGAACAGAACAGCACTGATGCAGCACACCGTGAAAGGCTGCAAGACAGATCGCTGTCCTCGTCTTAACTGTACACTGGCTACAGAATTCACACAATGTTCTGAAACACTGTAAAATATTTCACCTGGATTTGTTAAACAAAAAAAATAATTAGAAAACATCCAGTAAATTCTGTTTGCCTCACTGTTTCCACCCAGCACACGCACACACACACACACACACACATATATATATATATATATATATAGTACTGTGCAAAAGTTTTAGGCATGCTGTAAACAAAGAACAAAAAATTTTGCTTTCAAAAATGGTTAAAAAAAAGTGTTTTTATTTTATTTTCATCAATCAACAAACTTCAAAACAGCATCAATTCTTCTAGGTGAATCTCTGCATACGTTTTTGGAAGGAACTCGCTGGTAGGTTGTTCCAAAACATCTTGGAGAACTAACCACAGATCTATAATCCCATAATCCTGTACAAAATAATATAATGACTATAATCCTACAAAATAATATAATGACTATAACTCTACAAAATAATATAATGACTATAATCCCACAAAATAATATAATGACTATAATCCTACAAAATAATATAATGACTACAAAATAATGGATTATAATCCTACAAAAATAATATAATGACCTAATCCTACAAAATAATATAATGACTATAATCCCACAAAATAATATAATGACTATAATCCTACAAAATAATATAATGACTATAATCCTACAAAATCCCTGACTTTGTGCAAGTGTACCATAAGAATTGATGCTATTTGAAGGAAAAAGGTAGGTAACACCAAATATTGATCTGATTTAGATTTTTCTTTGTTCGCTCACTTTGCATTTTGTAAATTGATAAAAATAAACAATCATTATTCATATTTCTGAAAGTATCTTTGTTGGCACATTTTTTTCGCCACCTGCCTAAAACTTTTGCACAGTACTGTGTGTGTATATATATATAAAAGAATATAGACATTAAAAAAAGAATAACACGACATTATAGGTTGCTGATAAGGTTCCCTACCGATAAACAATTTTATGTAATGACCTAAAAACTCATTATTTTACCCAAACATTATTTCAAAATCATTAGATACATAACATCACTACTTATTTTTTAGCTGCATTAAAACATAATCATAAAACCACAGTTATTTGCCTAAGCATCAGAGCCTCCACTGAAAGGCCACTGCTACAGGTTAAAACCTTTTTATTTTATTTTAAATCCTTCCTGTCACATTTTTTACTATTTATCCATTTTTAAAAAATCAATTTCATGTTTTTTTTCCAAATTATTATTTTTTATAATATGCAATTATTTTAAATAAAATGATCATTTTGGCAATTTTGCCATTTAAGTGACATTTTATTAATTTATATGCTATCTGTTGTAAACTTTTTCTACCTTTCTCCACCTTGTTCTCGCTATTATTTTTTCTTCTTCCCAACTTTTGCGACTTTAGCTCCAAAACGTTTTTTATTTCACAGACAGCATTCATGTCTTAACATTTTCTTCTCACTGATCTCACCAGGGCTACTAGCTACATTTTCTTGTCAATAGTCCAACTGCTACCTTCTTTCTACTCTTTTTTCTTCAGGTAAAAAAAAAAATGAAGTTCCCCTTATTTGGCCACAAGGTGGTATGCCACCATTATGGTTGGCTATTCTTATATTCACTAGAAGGTGCCAATCATTACTATAACTTATAAAGGTGAAACAGCAGGACCAGCTATAAACAGCCTTTTTCATATCGCTTTCACTTTGTCGCCCTTATACCCACAGCACACAGCAGTCACTCAGTTTCTTCAGGAACTGCCCTCTGCTCAATATTTGTAATAGCCACTGGGCAGTCGGCATCGCCTGCTAAACGAGTTCTATTTGTAAAAAAGCCATTTGTGAAAAGCTAATGTGAATACTAAATCATATTAACAGTGACAGTCTTGTTCAAAGCAGCATTGTAAAAAGCAGCCGTTTAACACGCCAGCTGAAACATACCAGGGCAAGATCTCGGCTCTTCCTCGCCAGTTTCAGGCGTCTTCAACCTCTCGCCTTTCTCCTCGTCCGATCCCTCTCCATCAATCCAGTAGCCCGGGAGCAGTCCGGCGGCGTCGTACGAGTTGCAGAGAGGACCCACGATGTGCGTGATGAAGGACTCCTGCAGTTTGGCCAGCTGTGGCGAGGAGCGGTCCATAAAGGGGCTGATAGGTAACCCCAAACCAGCCTCCTCATCTCCCTGTCAACCGGGAAATGAAAATGATCAGCCACATGCGATAAACAGGGATGTAACGACACATGAGCTATACTGATACATCAGCTCAAAGACCAACGAGCCTATAGCACTGATCCAATATAAAAACACAGATCAGACATCAAAAATATTATAACATAACATTATGTAGAACAGGTTTTTTTATCATTCAAATATCTGGCTGAGCTTAGGAATAAAAGTGTTAAACGATTATATGAGTTAGTTGGAAGTGAAAGTGTTAAATGAGCATATCGTCGTCTCATATCAGTCAATGACCTATGAACTGAATCAAATCGGAATCGTTTGGAAGCACACTGGTGATATTGGCAGACATCAAATCATTGACCTTTGAATCTACATTTGTGACCCTCCACGGCAAAACCAGTCGCTAGTCACAGCAGAGGTTTTCAGAAAACCACCGCTTATGTTATGGAGTAAAAATTTAGATTTTTGTTTTTAGTGTTTTTGAAACAGTGGAAGGTCTACACTGGTAATTGTTGTGAATAAATTTGGCTGTAAACTCTAATTCTTTCCATCCTGGGTAAAACGTGTGACTTTCTTGAGGTGAGGAATTCAATTCTAGCAGAATGTTAAAAGTTTCTGTTTTTGACCGCTTTACTTCCAATATTTACGCTAAATCCACTGGTTGACTAGTGTGAAGATATTTCTCCAGAATCCATCTGCCTCCCCCGAGTTCAGTTAACCTAACGCAGGTGGGCTATCCGTGTGGCTGTGAATGCAGCGTAGGCTACCGTCAATGCAAACGTAGCCGCGACCGCACCAAGCATCTGTGAGTGCTACGGCTAGGGATGTCACGATTAACCGCGATTTAAAACGGCACGGTTAATTAATCGTAAAGGCTCCTCAACACCGTGTTTCTGTTGGCGCTCTTAAAAACGTAGATTATAACAGTGCTATCAACAGATTGGCGGGACTCGCCCGGAACGAAAACGTTTCACCACCAGGGTTGCACTTGTGCTAGAAACACAGACTGCACAATCAGCGAATGACAGCTCACTTGACCGCGCTAAACAATGGCAGAGGAAAAAACTGAAAACGCTTTATTTCCACCAAAGAAGCAATTGAAGTCTGCCATACAGAGAATACAAATCAATTCTTAGATGCATCGTAACTCGAGAATGCGCCCGGATAGTCAGCAGCAGCAGGAGGAGGAGGAGGAGGAGGACAGAGAAGTCCAGCACGGTGCGGACGCCGACACAAACACACAGAGCTGAAACGATTATTTGAATAATTCTATTACAAAAAATGGTCGAGGCAATTTTTCCAGAATCGAGGCTTCGTTTAACTCATTTCACTCACTAGTGCGTGCGCCGCTTGTGTTTCACACGGACACTTATTAATGATGCACGTTGTTTTTAGAGGCATGATCAAGACAAGACCTGATCCCTCAGTATGTGAACTTTTAATTTTTTGGGTGTGAAAAAAATGAATATTGCTCTTTTCAACAAACATTAGGGGTGTGACGAGAAACTGAGATCTCGAGATATTAAAATGTCACGATATTTCTCATCAGGGTGAAAAGCAGCCTCTCAAAATACGATGGCATTATGTTGGGCCAAAATAGTGCATAGGGAACCTTCACGAGCTAAATCTTGCGTCTGTACGCATCCAACTCTCGCACTCGCGCTCGCTCCACTTGGCACTGAGTTATAAAAGTGCCAAATAACTGCCAATCACAGGCTTGGGGAAAGCTGACTCAATGATTCTGTCTCCAGTAAGTCGCTAATATTCCGCATACGAACATATTTGTCCAAAAGAAGCAACGAGAAGTAGTTGTGGGCTATTTGAACATTTTGGGTGTAATTTTTTCAGTCAGGATCCTAGTCTAATTGTATCTGTTAATGTTCCCAAATTCTTTTCATTGTCCAGGAATTATTCCTCAAACAGGGTTTAAATTTGCATGTTTCTTTTATAATGTCCAGCCTGAAGATTTAATTCAATTATTTCAATTTCGAAGTTAGAAGCTGATGCCCAGTAATGGTGTGAAGAGATGTAGGAGGAATCATACAAGGGACAGTCCAGTCAGTGGAGTTTCTAAAAGTGTTTTTTCGCTGTTGACCTGTCGTTCAGTCGAATAAAAGGCCATATTCCAGTCATATGTTTCATCACTGAGGTTTCCTTTCAAATCTCGTCTCGTCCTCGGGAACCCTATCCGCTTATCGTCTTGTGAGCGTCTAAAGCTGGGAATACACTAGTGTTCATTTTGTCGCCCATTTTTTTATTTAGTCTTAGTCTTAGTCTTGTGTCAAAGTTCCTTATTAGTCTCAGTCATATTTAGTCATTTTTGTTAGTCGACTAAAGTGACGTTTTAGTCGACTAATGGCTGGTTTCTTGCTCATGGATTAAGCCTAGTCTTGGACTAAATTGTGGTACCAATGGAGATTTGCCATTCAAACTCAAAACTAGTCTAGAACTAGGCTTAATCCTTGACTGAGAAACTGGCCCTAAAAGTCTCAACATTTTAGTCTAGTTTTAGTCAAACGAAAACTCAAGGTATTTTAGTCAAGTTTTCGTTAAAACATGTTAGTCTTTTTATTTTTTATTTCAGAGATGTTATTTGTTTATCATTCCAGTTGAATTGTGGTCCACACCGCTAAAATATCGATTAAATGTAATAATAACCTCTGACGCAAGTAGTTGCATGTAGCTTTGCGGCCGGAGGGGCGCAGGAAAACGACGTAGACGAACTGCTGGTGGTCTCTTGTGTAGACGAAAACGAGAAGGGGGTGTTTTTGTTTCGTTTTTATTTCATGCAAAACATTTTAGTCTCGTTTTTATTCGTAAACAATAAGGCACAGTAACAGTCTTAGTATTTTTAGAACATTGGTGCAGTCTCGTCATCGTCTCGTCTTAGTCGTGGGAAAGAGGGTGGTTGACGAACACATTTCGTCTCGTCTCGTCTGATGAAATTAACACTAGAATACACTGCGATTTTTTCAGTCGCGTTATTCAGCTCCTGAGGTTAAACGTTCGCAGCTCGCCATTCATGTTGTCACGCTATACGGCCCGATGCTCTGATGCGACCTGACTGCTCACGCTGTACGTCTCTACACGACACGTCGGACTCTTGTATCCGGAACTGCAGCGTAAACAGAAGAAGACCGCGCCGCCTCGCTGCTCCGTCTTGTCTAAAATTTCACTTCCGCTTCTGTGTTTGCGCATGCACAGTGTGAGATGTTGAGTTAAATCGGCTCGTGGCACTGCTTCAACAGCGCGATACCCTCACGAGAAGCGACCAGGATTTCAAACATTTTCTTACGACCATACGACTGCTGATCGGGAGCTGGTCGTGAGGCGTTAATCGCTTCTCGTTGCCCCATGTATACTAGACGATGCACGACACGCGATTAAGCCGAAACTCGGGCCGATCCCTGAAATAGTCGCACAAGTGGAAAAATCGTCTGAAAATGGGCCAAAAATCTCAGTGTAAGCCCACCATAACCCTAAATTGTAACCAAAAACAATTCCACAACCTTCTAAACGTCCATTTGAAATCTACTATCCCATGTTTTGAGGATTCTGCTCAGCACTTCCTACCTGCTCATAAAACTCATTGACGATGCCCTCTGTCCACTTCAGATGGAGGCTTCGCTCTTTGGCCGGTCCGTTGATGTCTGCCAGCTTAATGCACACTTGGCACACCAACAACCTGTCGTTCTCATTAGTCCAGTCGATGCCTGGGCTGTTCACGTCGTTAACCTGCTAATAAAAACGAAAGAAAGGATTTTAAAAATAACCCAACGACGCGAGAGAATAAGGCATCTTAGACGGTGGAGGTGGGACTGTTACGGGAAAACAAACCCCGGCTCATTTCAACTTAAAAAAGGAAATGTGTGTTGGCTTCATAGCGATGACATGCACTTTCTCCCCAAACGTTTGGCACTAAACCGCTGGGAGAGATTTTCTCCAACTCAGGGCTCTACGCGGAAGCATTTACGAGCTTATGTAAGTGGTATGCCGCTCCTAAATAATTAACATTGAGGGGGAAAGACCCGCGAGGGCTGCAATAATGGAGCGTAAATGCCGGCCAGGAACCTTGGAGTTGAACTCTGCCAGGAAGTCGAAGTGCTTCTTGAGATCCGTGGCGAGGATGGCCTCGATGACGAGGAAACGGAAACGCTTGAACTCCACGTGGTCCAAGTTGGACAGGAAGTTGAACTCTGGCCGAGAGAGGAAAAGGCTCCACGCGGCGGCGGCGTGGTGGTTCTCAAGAACGGAACGATCGTTGTACAGCACCGCCTTGAGGGGGAGAGAGACGGACAGACAGACAGAGAGACAGAGAGAGAGAGAGAGAGAGAGAGAGACAGAGAGAGAGAGAGAGAGAGAGAGGGACAGACAGAGAGAGAGAGAGAGACAGAGACAGAGAGAAAGACAGAGAGCATGAGAGAGCGAGAGAGTGAGAAAGCGAGAGCGAGAGAGAGACAAAGAGAGAGAGACAGAGAGACAGAGAGAGAGACAGACAGAGAGAGATAGAGAGAAAGAGACAGAGAGAGAGAGAGAGAGAGAAAGACAGACAGAGAGAGAGACAGAGAGAGCATGAGAGAGCGAGAGCGAGAAAGCAAGAGTGAGAGAGAGACAGAGACAGAGAGACAGACAGAGAGAGAGAGAGAGCGAGACAGAGACAGAGAGAGAGAGACAGAGAGAGAGAGAGAGAGAGAGAGAGAGCGAAAATGAGAGCGAGAGAGGGAGAGAGAGAGACATAGGACCAGACAAAGTCACATCAGATTTTTAACCAGTGATCAGAACTTTTGGATTTTAACGTCACTTTAAACATTCTCCGCTTGAGATCGTGGTTGACGCGGCTGTACGCCAGGCTGCACACTCACCTGGGGCGCGTTAGTGGCTACGAGAAAGGCGTTTGTGCGACCGGGATGATCGTAGTCGTGCATAGCAGCTGCTACATATAATGCCATGAGCTCGAGGGCCGGAACGTTCCACGCCAGGCAGCCGTAGCTGTTGTCCGAGATGGACGAGCTTTTGGACGAGGCGTAAGACACTCGGCCCGGGGAGATGCCACTGTCCGAATCTGAGCAGAGAACACAAAATTAAGGTGAGGGCGAGTGAATTAAGGCGAGTGACTATTTGTCAGTGTGGACAAACCAAAGCACAGCACGGCACACAGTGCACCACAATGATAAATGTGACCTCTGCATTTGACCCATCCGCGAGGGAGCAGTGACCAGCTGAGGAGAGCAGTGACCAGCTGAGGAGAGCAGTGACCAGCTGAGGAGAGCAGTGACCAGCTGAGGAGAGCAGTGACGGGGGACGGTACAGTGCTTTACCGGTTGGGGACTTGAACCAGCGACCATCCATTGACAGGGACAACTCCCTAACCCTTGCGCCAGAAACTGCCTCAAACGCAGTTCTCTGATGACCAGGAGCCTTCAATGAAAGATTGTGTTCGGTCAGCAGGAAAGTTTCTAATAGGGATGAACTGATCCGCTGCTACGATGGGACATCGCTATATTACTGACTCCAACATCATGACCAGCTAACAATGAACAATTCAAAACTCTAAACCACAGATGTCAAACTCAGGCCCTGTAATTATATGTGGCCGGCGAGATAACACCAAATATCTTCTAGAGCTGGCCTGCCGGTGGACGGCGCATGCGCCGCTATTCCTACAAATCCCAGAATGCTCTGCTCTTTTTTTCTTTTAATTTTAGTTAAGAAATGAATGCCACAGATGTCTTTTATTTGACATCTGATTTCACGTGTTTCTAGTATGAACCTTTGCTTGTTCCAAATTCAATGTTTAAGCAAAACGTAAGTTCGTTTCCATATAAACCATATGAGGTCCATATGAGGGTCATCGTTATACAGTACTGTGCAAAAGCTTTAGGCAGGTGTGAAAAAATGCTGTAAACTAAGAATGCTTTCAGAAATATAAATAATGATTGTTTATTTTTATCAATTTACAAAATGCAAAGTGAGCGAACAAATGAAAAATCTAAATCAAATCAATATTTGGTGTTACTACCTTTATCCTTCAAACCAGCATCAAGTCTTATAGGTACACTTGCACAAAGTCAGGGGTTTTGTAGGATTATAGTCATTATATTATTTTGTAGTTATTATATTATTTTGTAGGATTATAGGATTATAGATCTGTGGTTAGTTCTCCAAGATGTTTGGAACAACCTACCAGCCGAGTTCCTTCAAAAACTGTGTGCAAGTGTACCTAGAAGAATTGATGCTGTTTTGAAGGCAAAGGCTGGTCACACCAAATGTGACCCTCTACGGCAAAACCAGTCGCTTGTCGCAACGGAGGTTTCCGAGAAAAACGAGCGTTTATGTTGGGTGGGGTAAAATTTTAGATTTTTTGTTTTTAGTGTTTTGAAACAGTGGAAGGTCTATACTGTAGTGTTGTGAATCAATTTGGCTGAAAAACCTACCCTTTCCATCCTAACAAAATATTATGGGTAAAGTAAGTGAAAAAGGGATTGGTTCATCACGCGTTTACAGGGGCTCGCTTTGCATGCCTTGACACGGTTGTAAAGTACAAATAACCCAAAAGTAAACATAAAAAGTTAAGAATCACAAGAAATTAACACATTCATCCATAAATAACTAAAGGCAAAAACAAATTTGACTCTAAGAAAGTAGAGTGAGATATTAAAACAGAAAAGCTCGTACAGCCCCCTTGTGGACCCATTTCTCCCAGCACTTCCCCCCCTTACAATTTGAGCAAAACTAGTAGATATTCTACTGGCATCCTTCCTCCAACTCCACTAGAATACTTAAAAAGCCCATCTGGGCATCATCTGCAGTGCTTAACCCCGTGCCAGCGAGTGAAGTCACCGCTGTGTATGAGTGTGTGTGTGTGTGATTCAACACCTCTAAAGCGCAAGTGGCTCTCGCTCTCCCGAGCCGAGCGACTAGAGCGGCCGAGTGACTCAGACTGCACTCCATTTGAGAAATTAAAAGGACCATCAGCAGCCTTAAAATAAGCCTCGAACATGCTGAGCCAGCAGAGGCAGCGGCAGTAGCAGCGACGACGTCGGCTGACTCTGATCGCAATCACAATGGAGGCTCTCTTATGGGATGCCAGCTGCCTCTCGGGCCAGGCACCGCGGAACCGGCGGTGCTCGCCTTTTTATTTATTCCCCCGGGGATCAGAGGTGAACGGGATATAATTAGCCGAGGAAGAATTGTTGCAACAAACGTTTCGGTATCCATTGTCCTGCTTTGAGAATGTCCCCTTTCCAATTTTTGGCGACTTCTATCTCTGAGGACCTCAAATGGTCTGTTAATATCATTGCACAAGTGGTTCAGCATCAGCTCTTTTTCCTCAGGATACTTGCGAAAATCAACTTGTGTGTCGAGCTACTCAAGGTCTTTTCTCAATGCTCTGTTGAGAGTGTTTTAACACACGGCAGACTGCAAACCAGAAAGGAACTAATTTCATTGAGTCATAAACACATCCCAGAATATCCTTCACTTGCTCTGCCCACATTAGAAGACGTTATTTTGAAAGATGCGGTCTCCCCAAAGCTAACGGTGTTCTGAAAAACGTCTTGCTAAGCTGAAGCATTAACACTGCCCTTCACTGGAAGTAACGGTTCTAGCCCGAACCCCGACAAACAGCCCCACACCATTATCCCACTTCCTCCAAACTTAACAGTTGGCACAATACAATCAGACAAGCAACGTCCTCCCGGCGTCCATCAATACCAAACTCGCCAATCTGACTACCAAACAGAGAAGCATGATTCGTCATTCATCCATAGAACATGTTCCCACTGCTCCACTGTGTGCTTTACACCACTCCATCCGACGCTTGGCACTGGACTCGGCGATATGAGACTTGCATGCGGCTCCTCGGCCGTGGAAAGCCATTCCATCAAGCTCCTGCTGCGCAGATTTTGTGCTTATATTAATGCTAGTAGAAGTTTGGACGTCTTCAGCTATGGAATCAGCAGAGAGTTGGTGACCAGGGATGCACGATATGGGAATCACTGGCCGATGCCGATATCCGACGTTTTTCATGCTTATGTCTGCCGATGCAGATAAACGAGGAAGGCAGAGTCGAGCGAGAGCGCAGGCAGAGTTGAGCGTGTAAAGACACAATATTTTGCTTGCCAAAGTTCCACTGGACATGCCTGGCACAAGCGCTACCTAAATATCGGCTGATAAAATCTAAGCACTGGTCCGATGCCAATGATGTAAAAAATGCAATCATCGGCAGGCTCCGATTTGATTCCGATATTGTCGTGCATCCCTGTTGGTGACGTTTATGCACCGGACTTTAGGCGTCATTGACCCCACTCTGTGACTTTATATTGTCTTCCACTTTGTGGCTGAGTTGCTGTTGTTCCTAAACGCTTCAACCTGCCAATAATTCCACTCACACTTGACCGTGGAACATCCAGCAAGGATGAAATTTCACAAACCGTCTTATTGCAAAGATGACATCCTATCACAGTACCACGCTTGAGGTCACGGAGCTCTTCAGTACCACACATTTTGTTTCACAAAGCACTGAAGCACCTGAACTCGATATTTTTATTCATATAGCATATGTGTGGTGCTGTCTTTGGGAAACTTTCGGGATTTCGAAGCTTTCGTGTTCGTATTGGATGACTGATGACAAGAAAAAACAAAAAAGGGATTGAGTCAATGCCATACTATAGGCAAATCTAGCTATAAGCAGGGTACCTGTGTCACTTCCTGTCACATGTTCGTTGTGGATCTGCTGAAAGCCTGGGATTGGCCTCGTGGTCAAGTACCACACGGCATGGAGGACGTCCGTGGCATGGACACGATTGTGATCTGAGGAAAGAAGTTTGTCGTCAGTTTGGAACTGTCACAATCCATGTAGCATTTGTGCATTTGTTTTTTCACATTAAAACCAAAAACCAACCCCCACCCCAAAAATGTTTCTTTTGTCAATCTTCATTTCCAAAATGTAAATATGAATAACAAGTTGGTTTGTTATGGTGCGTTCCATTTGCCTCTTGATCCGAGATTCAATTGATGATATTACGTCACATCGGCTAAAAACACAACGAAAACCGAGTTGGACGCGTTCCATTTGCCACAGGACTGTTGAACTCGGGTAGAAGAGGCTAAGCTTTATTAACGCTAACACATCTAGACTTTTTATCTGAACTTTCCATCTCGAATCGCTGATCCTGTTCACCTCTCCGTTCGGCTAACTGGGGTAGTCATTTGTTTTTAGCAACATCGACAAGCCAATTTAGCGTCGCCACTTGATAAACAACGTATTTCACGTATAACATGACCGTAGCAATACGTCTATCAACTACAACACTGTATTATGTACACAGCTGACCAAAGTTAGACACAAACAGCACTAAAGTGCTACAAAAATAAATAAAATTGCAGCATTTATTACAGCATTTGCACTGAGCAGCCATCTTGGATTCTGAACTCGGGGTACTCTCTGCTGCTCTGAGATATTTGGTCGGTTGCACGAGAAACAGGGGCGTGCATAGCGACACATCCAGCTAAAACCCCTCGGAAAACTCTCCATTTGTTCCCATTTTTCACTTGATTACAAATGAAAAATTGGAAAATGACATTCGTTTTCATTTGAGTTTTGGAAATGAGTATTGAAACAGACCTGATTTGGGGGTTCTGCTGAAAAACGAATCGTATACAGACCCCGTCAGGCCACGGATGGCATAATTTCCAGCAAGCCAAACTCTCTGACGTTACCACTAAAGCCAGACCCTCCTCCCAAAGCGTGCTACTTCAAAGTTTTACTTTTCAACAACGTTTACTCAGCTCTCACAGGGAATGTCACGATAGCCGTTCTCCAGAGCGCAGAAGTACGTCATGAATTCCCGGACGGGGATCCTGAAGATTTCAAACAGACCCGTGTCCTGGAACAAAGTGTAGGCCACCTGAGGAAAAAGCCAAACAAACAGAACTTCATTAAAGCAGAAGCAACAGGCCTTCGCTGAGGCGTGAAGTCCCCGGTGTGTGGAGTCTGATCGCAGCCCGAACGCGGGGAGCCGAGCGGGATCACCAGCACTGCGACTCGGAGGATGCTACGGCGTGCCAATCAACCCGATATCGTGCTGCAATTAAACTGACAGCGCTGGAAAGATCAGCAGGGTCGCCGAGATTCATTTCCGCACTACATACGGCCAATTATGATCAGGAAAGCATAATAATAAAAAAAAAAAAATCAAAAACAATTCAGAAGAGCAAGCGTTCTCTCCATTGCACACTTTAATCTACCTTTGCATTTACTGCGCAAGCCCTTTTTTATCTACATTTAGAACATTTAGAAATAGCTGTTATTCAGAGGGACAGTCTCACTGGAGAAACTGGGCTTAAGGGATCTTAACATCTTGTTCCTACAGACGTAGAGCTGGATTTGAACCTGCAATCTCTGGGCCTGTAGGCAAATATCCCCATATTCAAAAAAATTCTGTGCCGCATCACAATAACGTGATGAACGTGTGTCTGAAATAAACAAGGAAAATCTCAATAAATGGCTGTATTGCGAGTAGAACACTGGTTGTTGGTATTTTTCAGTTAAAATTCGATTTTTTGTCTGTAATAAAAGGGAAGATTTCACCTAATAATGAATTAATTGATGAAGCCTATGTAGGTGGGATGAAAGATTTTCGGTGCACAGAGCCCGTAACCCTCACCCCTAACCATCTTTCAATCCTAGTGACGTCCCTGGTCATACTTCTCACACTATGAGTTCTGCACTATTGCACATTGGTGGTTGTATAAGCATGTTTAAGCCTCAAATCGAACACAAAAGGTTTTTTGGAGAGATCATGGGCTCAAACATTGTTTTTCTCTGATCTGAATGAAACCAAAAGAGCATATGTGACCCTCCACGGCAAAACCAGTCGCTTGTCGCAAATTTTCAACATTGAGTTATTATGTTTTCATGAAAGGGCATAAATCTATCGATTATATATATATATCGAATGAATCGGACGACATATGACTGAGATATCAACATTCAAAGGAGTCGGGTTTCTCTGCATTCACAGCCACACGGATAGCCTACCTGCGTTAGGTTAACTGAACTCGGGAGACGGAGATGGATTCCGGAGAAATATCTTCACGCTAGTCAACCAGTGGATTTAGCGTAAATATTGAAGTAGAACGGTCAAAACAGAAACTTTTAACATTCTGCTGGAATTGAATTCCTCACCTTAAGAAAGTCACGTTTTTGGGTAAGTTTTTCAGCCAAATTGATTCACAACAGTACAGTATAGACCTTCCACTGTTTCAAAACACTAAAAACAAAAAATCCAAAATTTTACCCCACGCAACATAAACGCTCGTTTTTCTCGGAAGCCTCCGTTGCGACAAGCGACTGGTTTTGCCGTGGAGGGTCACATATGTCAGATATCAGCAAAAACAGTACGCTCAGGTATTGAAAAATGTAGGTGGTCATGAACTTAAACTGATCAATTATCAATGTGAGCAGATTATTTATATAATCAGTAACTTTTGACGAATTTAAGCAGCTTTGGGTCTTGTCAGGCCAGTATTGGTGCAAAACGAAATCCTAGGATAGGCTCTGGTCCCTGCAACCCAGGTTCAGATAATGAACGAAATAAAAGAATAAAAGAATGAATGAATGAATGAATGAATGAACGAACGAATGAATAAAGTTGCGTTCAAAATTTCTCACCAGTCTGAACAGCATCAATCCCGCAGTGTCCAGTAGGGACGTAACAACAAACTGATTCAATGATCAAAAAATCAATATCATCGATCCAAAATGAAAACCTAGATCGGATAATATACAAATAGATAACATCACTTTATATTAAAAATCCAAAGTACTGAAAAATATTTATTTGTTCTTCATTTTAACGTCTGGTTAAGCTCAAGAATAAGATGTCAAATGATAATTCAGTTGCATTTTGTGATTTGACATGAATTGAAGTGACTGTGTTAAATCAGAACATGATTTTTCTCAAATTGACCGCTGGCTCCCAAACTGAATCAAGTTGAAAACGTATCGCAGCAGACTTTGTGAAATCGTCAGAAGTGACTTCTCGTCCACTGAGTAATGCTGTATCGTGATGAAATTTTGTGGCCACAACAAACCTTATACTAGCCACGTTTCCCACCAGAGAAGTCAATGATTTCAGTTTGTACTCACATAACTGAGGATCCTCCCCGTCTTCCCTCCCGTCCTTTCCATCAGGTCAAAGATTTGAAAGTTCCAGCTGTTGAGCCTCTCCATCAGGGCTTCGTGGTCTTCCAGCAGGGGGTCCAACTTGAACTCCTGCTCCGCCTGCAACACAACCAACAGATGGGGCTTTTTAACTTTTTTTTTTATTTTTTATATTGATCTAGTGTAAGGCTCTCCCTGGACCAACCATTAAAGCAGATCCAAAAGGGACTAAGAAACCATCAAGCAGTGAGCTCACACATGGCCTCACAAGGCCTCAATCCCTCCACAACCCCCACCCCACCCTAAAAAACACTCCTTCAGCTGCTCAGAGGCCTCGTCGCTATAAATCCGGCCACCACCTTGAAATGCGAGAAGTAAGAAAACCCTGACGGAGCCGTGCGTCCGAGGCCAGCTTCCCGTTCCATGCTGAAATTGCTCAATTACCCCGTCAGAATCGCGGTGGGCTCGTTCAACAGCTGGCCACTTTAACGAGGACCAGACCGGCTAATAAAAACAGCGGCGCCCTCGCCGAATCGAACGGGGGGCCGTTCCAGGTCACGTACCGATGAGGTCCCTTTTGACACGGCGGAGCGAGACGACCGCTCAAAGCGGAGTGAGTAAATTACGGTGATTGATGCCAGCAAAGCAGGAGCAGTAACCACCTGCATGCAATTCCACCAGCAAAAAAAAAAAATGGTGATGAATGGTGTGTAAAGTATAGTTTCAAACCCAGATGTGGTGAAAAAGGGAGCGGGAGACCGCAAGGGCCAAGAAAGGACAAGTACATGAAGCTAAATCTGGTGTAAATGCTGTAAAAATACACTTCTTATGTACTTGACTGATAAATTATATTAGCAAATTGCAACTACATTGTTATGGATGCTTATAGAGCGGCATCTTTCACCATGGTAAAAAGTGTTGTCATGATGTAGTATGTCCACTAGAGGGCAGACTGAAACTCCACTGTGGATTTTCTGTGTTTTTATACCTTAAATCCTCTTAAGAAACGGTAATATTATATTTTGCTGTACTTTTACTGTAGTTGTACACACCATAAAACACGTGTCATTCTGACAGACTGTACCTCAGGCTCGGATGGCGTCTGCACCACTATGGAGCTCTGGTCCTCTTCTTCATCCTCTTCCTCGGGTTGGCATCGCTCTCTAGCCTTCCCCGTTGCCGCTGTACCATCTCCTCTCGGCCCTGCTTCCTCATTCTCTTCCCTGATCGGGGCTTCTCCACCACTCTCGGTGCCCTCAGCTGCGGAGAGGCAGATACTGGTGTCATTTGCTAATGTATCAGCATCCCAGGGGCACGCTGCCCACAGGCGCTAATGTGGCTAGCAATGAATGAAAGCTAATGGCAACTTTCCCCCGGTAGCTTTCATTCACCGTCAGCCGCATTAGTGTCTCTAGGCGGAGTGCCCGCTTGAAAGGGAAACTTGGGTTAAGGATAATTTATTTGCATTAGCTCCTACAGCAAAGAACATTGGGCCTCATTCACCAATATTTTCCCCAAATTTGTTCTTAACAAAACGTTAAGACATTTAATCACTATAATATTATATTACACCTGTAGAAAAGAGGAAAACCTAAATATCTAGTGTTCTACACAAACATGCAAGTAATAAAATTAGCAGATTTTCTTCTAACCTGATATTAAATAATCTTTGTAAAGTGGATGTTAAGAGCAAATTTCTCTTAAAGTACAGTTGGTGAATGAGGACCACAGACAAAAGATTTTAATCGAAATTCAGAATCTAGGGTTAGCAAGAGTTAGGAAAAAAAAGTATGATATAAAAAATAACAGTAAAGGGTAAAGACTAGTGATGAGTACCGAAACCTGGCACTAAATGGCTCCAGAGCTTAAGACTGGAGATTTAAAGACTGGAGTACCGATAAGCTCTGACGTTAGCGGTTTTGCTTTCGGTACTAGAGAAATTATTAAATCAGATTTTTGGTTTTAACATAAAAGTAACCTCTCTGCGGAATGTTCAGTTCAGCTTATGGCTGTATGTGATTTGTCTACTGACGTCCAGTCCACCCGGCCCGATCGGCGAGAATATGCACAAATTTTCCGTTTAAATTAGGGGCAGTTGGTAGCAAAACGGTTAGGGCGTCGCCCCCGAATGGAAAGTTGCCAGTTTGAATCCCAGAACTGGCAATGGTACTGTCCTGAAGCACTGCTCCCCGGGTGCTGCCCTTGTTAGCTGCCCACTACTCCTTACACGTCGTTGTGGTGCACTGTGTGCTGTGGTGTGTTCACAACGACAAATAATCACTCACTTTCACTTTCAAATGACATTTCAATACATTGTAAGACATATAAAATTACACGTACACAATCACATGATACTTATTATCTGTTAGTAGACATTGAAATATTTTACAAGTACAGCCTGCCTGCCAGACAGACACAAAGCTTTTTATTTTATGTGATCGTTAGAGCCATTTTGCGTGCATGAATGTGTGAATATTTAGATGAAATGTTTTATAACTATTTACAATAGAAAGTAGAGATATGTTTCTGGAACTTTCCATAACTTTCCATGTACAGTGTTACGTAACAGAATTATATTAATACGTATACACGTTAAATGTACTAGTATGTAACAACAGAAGTAATACGTGCCTTACGTGTCGTAATCTGATTGGATCCTGAAATATACATATATAAGGTACAAGAACGTAAAGAACTAGTATTGTATTGAATTGCGTTAGAGCTGAGAACTCAGGAGCGTTACCGTAGTAAAGAAAAAGACAACAAAAGAAAACTCAAGACTCTTTTTTGGGATACGCGTCACGTGCAAATAAAGTTCGGAGTTCGAGGCAAGTGAGGCAGCGTGAGCTGCAGTGCACTCACAGTGATATTGTAAAACATGAGTTAAATAAACGCACTTGTTGGGGACTGAGAAGTTGTTAGAAAGAATTAAAACTAACAAAACTCCCGTGCAAGAGGAGTATTTGTCAGCTGACTGTGTCGGCAGTTTGTTGAATAATAGTACTGCTTTGTAAATTAAATCAATGTTAATTATGTTGTTAATTAGATATTTTCTTCAACAGTACAGATAACAATACCGTTAAAGTACCAGCCGATGAGCTGTACACAATAAACGCTTTACTCTTCACAGGTACAATTTCGCTTGACAACTTCAGTTTTAACTGAGCATGTATTATGTATTATGTAACCGGCCACAAAACTGTCAGTGTCGAAATACTGTCATGATAGTACAGTACACCGTGGATCTTGCCAAGAAATATAGTAGATGAATTTATTGGAAGCTGTCAAGAGACTAAATGTGGAGCAATGCCTTCCTGACCATAATCCAGCGTGAAGCAACGTGATCCATCATGTCTGAAGGTAGCAGGTTATATCACAGCTTCTCGCTGCTTAACTGTGCTTCTAGAATAGATGTGGTTTAAAGCAACAACAGCACAAGTTTCAAGATGAATACTGACAACAAGAGAAAGTAGATATTTGTTGTTTTTTGTAATTTACCCAAAATATGTTATAAAAGACCAGAGGTCAGCTTCTGCGGGTGTTGGAGGCCTAGTGGTAGGACGCTCACCTTGGAACCAAGAGGTTGTGGGTTCGAATCCGACCTGTGGCGTTACCAACGCTGGGTCCCTGAGCAAGACCCTTAACCCTAAGTTGCTCTCAGGGGAAGTGTCCCTGAAATTAGGAAATGTAAGTCGCTCTGGATAACAGCGTCTGCTAAATGCTGTAAACGGAAATGGCAGTGTCTGACAGAGATGCCATTTACAATCCTGAGGGATCCAGATAAAGATCCTTTATAAAATGGTCTCTCAAATTCATCTTTCAACAGTGCTTTATGTTTGTTTTATTGTGCTTTTGCAACACAGCTCCACAATTTTCTGGCTACTTGCATGCACTTATATGCAGCAATACTGTAATCTGGAATTCAGACTAGACCAAAAGATCAACAGACCAAAAGATTCAGGCAACGCCAGCACTTGGACAGGAGAAACTAGGAGAATTGGGAGTGCCAACAGGTAGTGCCATTCTGGGGTCTGTGTGGACTAAGGTAGACCGTTTAGTTTTTTCCATGGCTGTTCCCAACTCTAACTAATAAAGGACACTGACAACTAGGGTTGGATATTGTTTGGGTTTCATTCGACACCAGTAACAAATCAAAACTTTTACAACTGTGCTGGTTCCTAAACAGTACTTACAACAGTAAACCAATAAAAAGTTGTTATAAAAACAATATTGTGACGAGCCAGCACAAGGAAGACACCGCAAAGACGTTCCCAAAGTGAGGCTCTTTTATTAGACCGCTAGTCTTGAGAAAGACTGTTGTCAGCAGGTCACAAAAACACCACGCAACAGCAGAGTGTGAGAACCCCAACATCTTCACCACCGAAATCCTTCCCCCAAACCTACTCCGGCCGCACGAATCTCAAGGAGGGTGACCATGAACATACACCCCAAAACCAGCGGCATAAGGGAACAACAAAAATAAACAAAAACACACCCTTAACACCCCGCATGAATTTTCCCACCAGCAACAGAAATAACCCAAAACGTAAACAATTGCGAACATGCGAATAAGCTGCACCAACAGCCTCGTGGGAGCGCGCAGTCTTACCGGTGCCGACCGCTACAGTATCTTTTTATTTCTCAGGCATATTCCCATTCAAAGTGAACAATATATGTGACCCTCCACGGCAAAACCAGTCGCTTGTCGCAACGGAGGTTTCCGAGAAAAACGAGCGTTTATGTTGCGTGGGGTAAAATTTTGGATTTTTTGTTTTGAAACAGTGGAAGGTCTATACTGTACTGTTGTGAATCAATTTTGGCTGAAAAACTGACCCTTTCCATCCTAAAAACGTGACTTTCTTAAGGTGAGGAATTCAATTCCAGCAGAATGTTAAAAGTTTCTGTTTTGACCGCTCTACTTCAGTATTTACGTAACCAACGTTGACTAGCGTAAAGATATTTCTCCAGAATCCATCTTCGTCTCCGAGTTCAGTTAACCTTAACGCAGGTAGGCTATCCGTGTGGCTGTGAATGCAGCGTAGGCTATCAGAATACAAACGTGAGCCGCCATCGCACTCAAGCGCTCAGAGTAAGCATGCATATAGTCAACTTCAAAGGCAGATTTCTCCGCTTCTCACTCGGCCCGCTTATCTGAGCATAGGTAACGCTTAGCTTGATTTATGCCCTTTCATGAAAACATAACTCAATTTTGAAATTTTGCGACAAGCGACTGGTTCTGCCGTGCAGTCACATATTAAGTTAAAGGAGAACTTCGGTCAATTTCAACATTTGTATGGTCAAAACTGGAAGCGCTTACATAGTCCACACTTAAATGACTCTCGTCGAAAGCCTTCCAGAGAATGGACAGGAGAGAGCACACACAGTCACCACAGTGTGTGGACTTTGTAGGCAGCTCTAACCTTTGCTTTTTGGTCGCTACTGATATTTATCGTGGATTCCACTCCTGAAGCGACCAGAGTAAACCAGATTCTTTTTCAGATCAATTAAATGCACGCTGATAACTGGTCATTAGCTGCCCACTGCCTTCACCGATAAAACAAATGCGGAGATTACTGCTTTTGCTGTGGTGCACTGTGTGCTGTTCACAATGACAAATAATCACTCACTTTCACTTTCTGGTGAAGTTAAATAAGAGTAGCTGCTAAGGCATCATCCAGGAGGAGCTGGACACTGATGCAACATTCATACAATCTCCTCTTGGAGTTTTTAAAATATTTTTATTTCCTCACCCTTGGCTCTAAGCAACACTACCGCCCAACAAATTTTCTATGAATCGAGCTGCTTCACAAAGGAAAAAAATGCTTCAAAAACGTTGTTTCAGTCGTGATATCGCTGGTGACTTAAAGCCCAGCACCCAGATGATTTTTTTTTTGCAGAAATTGAGCTAATTTTTTTTCAAAATGAGTGAACCTGGTTTTCCCTGAAATGCAGCAAGGCGTGGTAATGCTGACAATGCAATGGCTCACCTGACGCCCCCTCTGCATTTCAGCTGCAGATGGCAGATGACCTCGGCCACGGCCCACGTTGGAGCCGCATCTCAGTATCTGCCTCCCACAACTGGTACAAAACAGAAGCGGTCAAAGAAAAACAGTGAGAGATGCACGCACCAAAAAGATCCTAATCTAGGGGTACCGCTCACACAGCTCCGATATGACATTTTACATTTTAACAAATAAATGAAGTGTGCTTCAATCGTATTGTCTCCTTTTCCATGACTAAATCAAGTTGCTAGTGCAAAATTTATTATTTTAATAATGAATATTCCAGCAAATACATATGTGACCCTCCTCGGCAAAAACCAGTCGCTTGTCGCAAAATTTTCAAAATTGAGTTATTATGTTGTCATGAAAGGGTATAAATCAACCTTCAAAACGATACCTATATCGAATGAATGGGACGACATATGACTGAGATATCAACATTCAAAGGAGTCGGTTTCTCCTGTCGTTATGAGAAACGAAATTGCCTTGGTTGATCATCGCCGTAGCACTCACAGGACGTCGGTGCGCGTCGCCAAGCACAAAGCTATAAGCATGAGCTTCATTACGCTGTATCTGCTACAGCCACACGGATAGGCCCACCTGGGCAAGTAGGTTAACTGAACTCGGGAGACGGCGATGTATTCCGGAGAAATATCTTCACGCTAGTCAACGAGTGGATTTAGCGTGAAATATTAAAGTAGAGCGTCAAAACAGAAACTTTTAACATTCTGCTGGAATTGAATTTCACCTCAAGAAAGTCACGCTTAGGATGGGAAAGGGTAAGTTTTTCAGCCAAATTCGATTCACAACAGTACAGTATAGACCTTCCACTGTTTCAAAAACACTAAAAACAAAAATCCAACATTTTACCCCACGCAAACATAAACGCCGCTTTTCTCAGAAATCTCTGTTGCGACAAGCGACTGGTTTTGCCGTGGAGGGTCACGTATGGTATTTAAGTCCAGTATTAATGCCCTAAAACATGACTGAAAAATCTTGGTCTCCTCGTATCAGTGAGATACACAGCTTATTCTTCATTTAACACCGGAATCGGATCGGTACTCGGGACGGGCCAAAGTTGAATCGGCGCGTCCCTACTGCTGAACGCTACCTTGTGCACATGGGGGCAGACGCTGGAGCGCGGTACTGCTGGAAGTCGGGAGAGCTGAGCGTGTAGCCCAGCGGCTTGTGCAAGTTGATCGCTTGGCCAGGAGGAAGTCGGCTGTGTCGGGGAACTCCACCGGCGAGCGGGTGACCAAAGAGGACCCGGGACCGGCTGGGGGACTGTGACTCGGAGACGTGACGGGACTCAGGCTTGGAGAAGCTCCTGAGGAGAGACCAGAGGGCGTGATGAGGCCAAAAAAATAATGCGACACATCACACTCACACAGTCACACTCCCATTCACACCTTACACGGCCAATTTAGATTCGCCATCAACCTATAGTGCATGCTTTTGGATTGAGGGAGAAAACTGGAGCCCCCGGAAATTCATAACACGCCGGAGAGCATGCAACCCGATGAAACCTTATGACCTTTCTCATCAGGAGGCTAGCGCTAACCACTGCTCTACCGTGTCGTTTCCTGTTCAGTACACTTTGTATGAAAATAAAAGCTAACAATAAATGCAATTCTGCTTCGATTAGATTTAACATTTATCAGCGCACTGGGTCTCAACCACCTTAAATCTGAAATTAGTTCTTAAGAAAGTAGACATTTAAACAGCGTAAGATGATAGAACTGCCGAACTGAAGAAAACCCAGAAACAATGTTTTACACAAACCGCACTGCAAAAAATTACATCTTAACAAGCCAGAAAACTTAAAAAGAAAAAATAGATCTGTTTTTTTTTTATTTTAAGAATAACTTACTTGACTAGACTTTTATGTGTAAGATAAATAATCTAATTTTAAGAAATATTGTCTACAACATATTAAATTTTTTTTACTGATTATAAGAACGTCTTAAAATGAAATGAGATATTTAATTAAGAGAACGGAAAGGTTCTTATGTTCTCCACTACGAGTTAAGAAATTCATGACAACTTTGCTTTATTTTAAGAATATTAAAGCTAAAAACATGGAAAAATGGCAAGATTTTTCTTTTTCTTGTTTTAGGAGATCTTTATAAGATATACTTCACCATATTGGCAGATAATTTTGCTTGATTCTGAACCTTTTCTTATTATCCTTTTTTCTATTTTCTCTGACACTGACTTTTTGCAGTGCGGGCGTAATAAAATTTGCACAAGAGCACTCTTCACCGTTTAATTCTGTTCTTACCTTGGAACAAAAAACATCTGGTCAATGTCAGAAATGCTTTAAGAATATTTTTTTCCCAGTGCTGATAATCAATGTCTTTAAATTTTGAGCTTCAAAAAAAAAATGTTTAATTTAAGAATGATTTATTTAAATCTGGTCTTGGGTACCGTGGTGACCATAAGACAAGGTGACGGAGGAGGACCCTGTTTGTATCGCCAGCAGGTTGCTGTTGGGGGCCAAGTGGGGAACGAGCGCCCGACTGGGTTTGAAAATATTGAAAAAAATGAGGTATTTGCAGTTCACACTTTATTCATGCATAGCGTATGTGTGTATTTCACATATAAACATGTCGTCTGTTGCACTCCCGACTTTTCTTTGATGGGTTTGTTAAGGTGTGTAACTTAGGCAGTAACTTAGTTGAACAGCAGCTGCTGATTCAAGTCTAGCTTTACAACTCTGAAGAACAGACGCTGACTACACAGCACTGATGTACGTCGCTACATCTCCAACAACGCGTGACTTTTCCCTCCAAAAACCACGCACCCGCTTTACATCTGTTCAACACTGCCACCTTGAGGCCTAACTGAAGAACTGCATGGGGTTAACACAGCACCAAGCCTGTTGATCGGCAAAAACGAGGAAACGCCCAAAATGTGTGAGCGATGACGGTGACGAGGCGCGAACCTCGCCCCATCGCTTCAACGCTGTGCTGGGCTGAGTCGAGACGGAGGGCGCCGCAGAGGATGGCGTATACCGAGTCTCCTCGGAGGAGAGAGTTGAACCAGCTTGAAAAAAAAACCCTGACCTGATGGGTTCGGTGCTCGGCGCGTGAGGCCCTTCCGCTGCTGCGCTTCCCAGCGTGGGGACGAGCGCCGAGGGGGAAGCAGGACGCAGGCGGAGCCGCGCCTCAGCTGAGGAGTGGGCAGACTGTTCCCAAGGTTCATGCCCTAGCAGGAGGAGGAGGAAGAGGAGGTGAGTAGGTGAACAGGGAGAAAGGAAAAGGGAGAAAGAGAGAGAAAGAGAGAGAGAGTGAGGGCTGAACGTCACCGACACGTTAATTAGATGCCTAAACTCGGACTCTACCCCCAAGACTTCTCCACAGGTGCGTCCTAATTGCCCCCTGCTTACAGAAGGCCCGGGGGCTCTTTGCAAACAAAAAAAAGCTAACCCCACGTTTCCTCCCTCGGGGCTGCTGGGCTATGCATCAGAGGCTGATTTGTTTATTTAATGACGGACTCAGAGTCCTGTATTTCCAAGTAATTAGGTCTTATTGCTGTCAGTGACCTTAAAAGGCTGCCGAACTTTGAATATGGATGTTGTGCATCAGTAGTTTGCGTCAGCTTGTGTAACAAAGCAAAACCAGCCAAAAACACATTTCACATTCAGTTCAGAAATCAAAAATCAATGAAGATGAAGCCTCTGATTTTCCCGCTTTATGCCTTAAACCAAAAAGCTGAAAAACACTCATATTTCATTCTGGTCTTTCATTACAAAAGTGGCGTGACCTGGTTGATCAAACGAAAAGAATTTGCTTCTTTACTGTTCGTGAAGAAGTGAGCAGCTTCATTTTTTCTTAACACCAAGAGGGTTAAAACAGCTGCCCATTTGCTATTAGTGCTCGGTTTTCAGATGTTTTCCGAGGGCTTTAGGACCGAAGTGACGAGCACGCGACGCCTCCCGGTTCTTTAACACCACCAAATATCTCGAATAAATACAGAGGATTCCGGAAGTTCAGAATCCAAGATGCATGTTTCAGTGCTTAAAACTGTAATAACTTACGGTTGTTTGTGTCTAACTGGAGTACATCATACAGCGTCGTTATAGCCGACAGACGGTCATGTTATACGTGAAATACTGCACTGTGTCATTTATTAAGTGGGCATGCTGAATTGGCTGGACAAGTTGCTAAAAAACAAATGACCCGGCTAGTTAGCCGAACGGAAAGGTGAAATTCAGCTAAAAACGTGTAGACGTGTTAGTGTTAATAGAATCTTTGTACCAACTTTTTATCACAAGCCTACTGGGCCATTTTTTCGCTTCAAAAAACATTGGCTGAAACGGTTGTAACATTCTGCGTTAATGGAACGATCCTAACTCAATTTTTACTGGATTTTTAGTGGATGTGACTATCTCGCTAACTGAATCTTTCAGGACATTAGTTTGTTCCTGGACAATAATGTTTTGTATTGGTCACTTATGGGTCACACCACTTGCATTTGAGGGGAAAAAAAATAAAAGGAATGCGAGTGCATGATTTCATCCAAGATTTAATCCTATTTTTAATTTTATATGTATTTTATAATTATATTATATCTATATTTTTCTATAATTATATTTTATTTTATAATTTAGTTTTTATTTTGGGTTTAGTTTTAGTTTTTATTTGGAAAAACTAATGAACGAATGATGCAATGAGGTAGAGGTGATCTAGTGGTTAGGATTACTCACCTCTTGACCAAAAGGTCACGGGTTTGAATCCTACCTCCATCACTACCATCATTGGATCTCTGAGCAAGACACTTAACCTCAAGTTGCTCTCACGAAAACTGTGCCCGTAATTAGGAAAAAGGGAAGTAGCTCTGGACCACAGCGTCCGCAAAATGGCATTAATGTAAATGTACACGCATGCTGTCCAAGATCCCTTATTATCCCGCCAGCCTTGACTTCCCACGAACGCCGACTCCTCTCTTACTTTCAGAGGCTTCCTCTCGGTCCTCTCGGAGGGGTCGTCGATCTCGGCGCAGGGGTAGAAGCCGGGGAAGGGCGTGAAGGGGTTGACCCGCGGCCGGCAGGAGCCCGAGAAGGCGCCCATCAGGTTGCTGACGCTGCGCAGAGACGACAGGACTTGGGGCGAGAGGGACGAGTCGGTCAGCAGGTCCGACACCATGTTCCTCGCCTCGTTTATTACCGAAAGGTCCACGCCGTTCCCACATGTGGCACCCTGTAGACAGAACACAAACACGCACAAAACACAAACACGTTACAATCCTCAACAGAGGAACAACCTTCTCCGGGGCCTCGGACATATTAGTAGATGTTCAATTTAGTTTTTAATGTCCCGTGTAGCAGTGTAAAAACTGACCAAGCATTAGAAATGAATAGATGAACATTAGGCCCGAGTCCTTCTTAAGAGGATGTTTTTTTTCACCAAGATTCAGGCGTTTAGCTTAACTTTTATTTTACTGGACGTCACAAATTTTATCGCAAAACAACAGCATAAAGCTCGCAAATCTGTACAATTTCACAGCTGTAAAAATGATACTATTTAAATACCTCAACTTAATTAACTTTCGTCAGTCCTAATGGGGCCGTTGGTGTAATATTTAGAGAGTGATGTGAGGGTCACAGGTTCCATTCCCAGACTGGTAAAGGTACCACTTAAGGTACTTAAGGGGCAGTTGCTGGCGTAGTGGTAGGGTGTTCGCCCCGTGATCAGAAGGTCGCAGGTTCGAATCCAGGGCCGTTAAAGTTACCAGTGAGGCAGTGATGAGCAAGGTACCGTCCCCAAGCACTGCTCCACGGGCGCTACACTTGTTAGCTGCCCGCTGCTCCTTCACGGATGGGTTCAATGCAGAGGTCACATTTGGTTGTGGTGCACTGTGTGCCGTGCTGTGTTCACAATGACAATCACTCACTCCCTTTTTTTTTACTCATGAGCAATGTACCTGCTCCCCGGGCGCTGCAAAAAGCCGCCCACCGCTCCTTCATCGATGGGTTCAATGCAGAGGTCACATTTGGTTGTGGTGCACTGTGCGCCGTGCTGTGCTGTGTTCACAATGACAATCACAAACTCACTTTTTTACTCATGAGCAATGCACCTTTCCCAAGTATTGCTCCCCGGGCGCTGCAAAAAGCCGCCCACCGCTCCTTCATTGATAGGTCAAATGCGGAGGTCACTCTGTACTGTGCTGTCGTGTGTTCACCATGACAAATTATTTGTTTTTACATTTGTACATTATTATACTATTAAAAGGTTTCAACTTTAAGAACAAATAAGGCCCAATGAGTTTCACATCGTTTTAGGGTTTCAATAAATGCTTGACACGTGTGTGTGTGTGTTGGTGTTTTGCTGGTGCTGTAATGCTTAACTTCTAAACGAATCTTCATTTCTAAATGTTAAACTGGTAAAAAATGTATGTGACCCGATCTGCCGTAATGAGTCGGAAGGCGGCGTTCCGTTTGTTTAGATACGGGCCGATTATGTTGGAAAACATCACAAAAATAGCGATTTTTCTTTTTTGGAGACCAGATTAATTTTGAAGAGCTTTTCTTTCATATAAGACCAAAAAGAAACATCGATATTTTTGATGTTTGTCAACATAACCGGCCCGTATCTAAATAAACAGAACGCCGACTTCCGACTCATTACGGCAGATCGGGTCACATATATATTTTGTCAATGTAACTCTCTATGGACCGGATTTCCGACGCCCCCTAGTGGTGCTTCACGTCTACAGCAGGAACTTTTCAGGTCGGCTCTTATTTCTCTCTCTCTCCCTCTCTGCAATGCGTGGGGCATTTCGGGACTTCAGGCAAATTGCAGATTGTTCAAAAGAATGAGTCACATAACAGCGAAGCACTCACTTGATGAACGCTGCCCAAAAATACCTCCAGGCCTTTTTTCCTTTTTTCCCCCCTTAAAATCCACTCAGTGAAACATAAGTTTAATGATATTAGAGGAAGAGTGCAGATGCCTCTAAATGCCCGCTTGCTTTAATCCGTCTTCGGGCCTGTGCACATGCGGAGATCATTTTATTGATTGAATTTTATTCAGATTCGATGGCGTTTTTGTTTTTTTTTCCCCCCCCTGGGGGGAGGGGACGGGCGGGCAGGCGGTGATGCAAGTAATAAAGTAGAGTGCTGGTATGACTGCAGTGTGTGTGTGTGTGTGTGTGTATTGCGGTGTATGTGTGTGTTTGTGCGAGTGAGCCCGCAGCAAAAGCGCACAGCGAGCACTTCCTGCGAGTGTGACGTCAGTCGGCAGGCCTTATGTAAGGCAGGCGGAGGGTAAATCCACTCTGCACTTATCAGCACAGGCCAGATGGAGGAGGAGACTCGCAGGCCTGCGCAGGCTAACCGCTAATGCTTAGCCTCGTTGCCGTGCCGACGAAGACCTGCTGCTGCTGCTGCTGCGGCTGGCCTGGGGGGCTTTGGGGAGGCCTGTGTGTTGTGTGTGTGTTTATATTGCTGGCATGACCAGGAACAGAGCAACCTGTCCTGTTCTACCGGCACACACACACACACACACACACCCAACAACAACTTGCTGCCGGACACTGTGAATGCCCCAAGGAACACACACACACACAAAAACCCCCACACACACACATGCCAGGTTGTGTGTTAATGCTTAAAGTTTAGAGCTTCAACACACAACTTGCTGTACAACAAGAAGGAGGCCCCAAGGAACACACACACACACACACATCCCAGTTGAATACTCACAGTGAATACACACAGGAACACACATATACACCAGGGATGCACGATAACATCGGAATCATATCGGAATTGGCCAATAATTGCTTTTTTTTTTACGTCATTGGCATCGGACCGATGCTTAGATTTGCTCTATATTTTCAGCCGCTATTTTATGAGGCATTTATAGTACGCCAGAAAGGTAACGCTTGTGCCAGTCATGTCCAAAGTGCGAGCTGGGATTTTATACGACCCACGCCTTCTGCCCTAAAATGAATGGCGTTATTTTGTGCCAATATTCTGAGCACGCAGTGGAACGTTCGCGGGCAAAATCTCTTATCTTTATGCGCTCAACTCTGCCTGCACGCACAAAAAACGTTTCAACTAACTAAATTACGCGTTTGCCTCACTTAGCGAATATGAGTTCGCACTTGGGCTGTATCCCGAGCCGCGTACTGCCGCCACTTAATAGTTTGGTAGGTAAGGCACTCTTATCATACTTTTCTATGTGGTAGTATGCATCTCAGGAAGTAGCCGGGGTTGTAGCTTAACGGCTCTCTACGCACTAGGTAGTGCACATGGAGTGTCATATTCATCCTATTTGACTTGGTACACCACTTAGGGCAGGAAGTGACTTTTTCTTAAAATGTTGTGCGCTACGCTTGAAACGCCCCCTCTTCACTCGACTCTGCTTTCACGTTCGCTTGACTTGGCGACGCGTTAGAAATATCAGAGTTATGGTGCTATTTTTGTGTCAAATGTTTGAGCGAGCAGTGGAACTTTGGCAAGCAAAACATCTTGTCTTTACGCGCTCAACCGTGTCCTTCCTCATTTATCTGCATCGGTATCGGTATCAGCAGATATGTGACTCTGCACGGCGAAACCAGTCGCTTGTCGCAACGGAGGTTTCCGAGAAAAACGAGCGTTTATGTTGCGTGGGGTAAAATTTTGGAGTTTTTGTTTTGAAACAGTGGAAGGTCTATACTGTACTGTTGTGAATCAATTTGGCTGAAAAACTTACCCTTTCCATCCTAAAAACGTGACTTTCTTGAGGTGAGGAATTCAATTCCAGCAGAATGTTAAAAGTTTCTGTTTTGACCGCTCTACTTCAATATTTACGGTAAATCCACTCGTTGACTAGCGTGAAGATATTTCTCCGGAATCCATCTTTGTCTCCCAAGTTCAGTTAACCTAACGCAGGTAGGCTATCCGTGTGGCTGTGAATGCAGCGTGGGCTACCGTAAATACAAACGTAGCCGCGACCGCACCAAGCGTCTGTGAGTGCTACGGCGATAGTCAACTTCAAAGGCAGATTTCTCCGTTTCTCACTTGGCGTGACAGGAGAAACCCGACTCCTTCGAATGTTGATATCTCAGTCATATGTCGTCCGATTCATTCCATGTAGGTATCGTTTTGAAGCTTGATTTATGCCTTAATTTTGAAAATTTGAGAGAAGCGACTGGTTTTGCCATGGAGGGTTACATATAAGAATGAAAAAATTGGATATCGGCATCGACCGATAATTCCCATATCGTGCATCCCTAATATACAGATTCCAGGTTGTGTGTTTGTACTGAATGCATAGAGCATTAACACGCAAATGGACACTGTGAATGCCCAGAGGAACACACACACACACACACACACTCATGCAAACACCCCAGGTTGTGTGTTAGTACTCACACACAGAGCAAATCAGAGATTAGTTTTAATTTTAATTTTAATATGGAGAGGCGTGTTAGAGCTTGATTCACATTTAATGTTCTTTAATTTTCTGTTTCATTTTGTTACTGAATTAAAATATGACAAACAAGCATTACACACTAATCAGTTGGATGTGACAAATTAATTGTGATTTGATTTTATGCAATTTGATTGAGAATTTGTTGAGGTACGGTTTCCCAAAATCAATTTTAAAAATAATAAAATTTACTCCCTAAACAAAACCCTTAACTCTAACTCTCTTTGTGGAAGTAATGCTGAATGCGAGTGACTGATAAATGCAGTACTTTTTTGTGGCAGCTGGCAGCTGAGGATAAAACATGAAAAGTGGTCTAACACGGAAGTCTCGGTCTAAGTGTTGTGCATAACATAGAGGTAATCTAATAAAAAACCTGCGGGGAAGGCCGCGTGATTTCACTGCAGATAAAAAAAAAAAAAAAAAAATCTCACCAAGCGGCCCAAATTAATCTTCGAGCCTTGCTCAGGCCTCGCCGACGTGACGTCAGCGCTTAAACAATGAGCCGAGCTGACACGTGAAAGTTGGGGCTGAGAGCGCTTTAAGCCGTGTTTTGGAGAGAAAGAACCGGCGAAGAGACTGACCTGGTACTGAGGCTTGAACCATTGTTTTAGGTCCCAGTCCCACAGGATCATCTGGAGAAGAAAGAGGGGAGACAGAAAAACAAAACGGGCGTTTAACAAACACGGATCATTTCACCCACTTGCGCTCGGAGCGACCTGCCGAGAGACGAGACTATTTACGTCTGCTGACCGGCTATTGTGCCAGCACCCGGCAGACAAAAACAGGGCTTAAAGAAAACAAACGTGTGTGTGGAAAAGGCAGTGAAAGCAAGAGAAAAAAAGAAAGAAAGAAAGAAAGAAAGAGAGAGAGTGCGAGTGTGTGACAGGGATAGAAGGCTTGGTGTGTCGGAATGTGAGGTGTACAAGCATTTATGTTTTTTTTTTTTTTTCTGAGCCTCTCATAGAAAGGAAAAACAAAAATGGGGGGCAGAGAGAGAGAGAAAGAGCGAGCGAGAGAAAGAAAAAAGTTTCAGACCGCTGTAACCACAATGAGACGTCAACAATGGCGCTGCGAGATCTTATCTGGCCAAACTACGTCATTTGAGTGCATTTCCACGTTATCTGTCTTGCAGAAAAAGTCACCCAAACTGGGGCCAAGTCCCACAACGCTATCGCCGAGCTAAGCCGGAGATACGACGATACCGTTCCAGCCCAAAAAAGCAGAGAGGGAGGGAGAGAGGGAGGGAGGGGGTCATTTTTCCTTACTTTCATTTTTTTTAAGCAGCTTCCGTGCAAAACAATTGCTGTGCAAAACTTTGCAGAACTAAAGTGAAGTTAATTCCACGTTCAACCATCACACTTTCGGACCTCATGCCGATCTGGACGTATGAGTAAGTCATGGAAAAACAAGTGCACGTGTCTTGGATATTAACCTTATCAGCGCTCAGCATGGCAATGTGGCTTAACGTTCGCACCCCTTACGAACTCAGCTTAAGAAAAAGGCACAAAAATGAGACACGTCGCTGTCTGAGGAAAGCTGTAACTCCTCCTCAAACGACTGTTGCTACAACACTGCTATAATAATTTTGCACTGCCGCTACTTACTTGCACAACCATTGAACACTGAACCACTGGTCACCTTCTAACTGACTGTTTCTACACAAATTATTGAAAAATATTGCACAGACTCTAGTTCTCCACTGCTGCTAAAATATCTGCAAAACTGCAAAAAATGTTAGTCAGACTTTTTAAGAATACTGTTTTATTAAAAGACTGGATATAGAATTTTTCATATTGAAACATCCAGTGTAAAAGTCAACTTCCACTTTTGCAGTTTAATACTGCATCCAAACTGTCTCTCCTCTATTTCTACTTCTAGTTCTAGTTTAAAGTTTATATTTAATACTCCATTTCTAGTTTAAAATGTATATTTTGTGTTCTATTTATATATTGTTTATTCTGTGTGCCCTATTTGTTCTTTGTTCTTTATTTCCTATTGCACTGTGAAAGCTGGAGCCACGTCGTCTCGTCTCTCTGTATATCTGTACAGTTGACTTTGACTTCGACTTTGAAATCTCTAAAACTTACCCAATGTACTCATCTAAGTGTATCTGATTGTGTCCCAGAAATCAGCTCATTTCCAACTGGTAAAATGCAATATTTTTTGTCATTATACAAAAAGCAACAGAATGTCCCTGCTTGCAAATATTATATACCTATGTAGTAAAAAAATTATCATTCACATAAAAAAAAAACCTCTTCAACGAAAACAAAATACTTCTTAGGAAATTACGTAGGGGAGAAAATCTCACGATTCGTTTCGATTGCGATTCTTGGGCTCAGAATTTGATTCAAAATCGATTCATAATTAATAAATGATTCAGGATTCAATTTCCAGATTGCTGCTTTGAGTTACTTTTCCCATTTGACTGGGGAAGATCAACAACAACAACAAAAAAATGGCACTGTATTAAATGTAGTTTACTAAACGTACGTAATGCATATGTACGCATACTGACTGCATTTCCTTCATGCTCACGCGAAGGAGGTCTATCTGGGCAGATTTCGACATTGCACAACTTATAGGACTGGAGAGCTGAACTCGTATCGGGAAAAAAGTCAACTAGTGCCGTTATGTTAGTTGAAAAATATGAATTGCTTTTTTGGAATGAATGAATCGATATTGAATCGACAGAAAAAGTATCGCAATTTAATATTTTGCACACACCTAAAATTTTCATTTACCATAATGTAATATAATGTACATTTACAGAAAATACAGACTGAAAAGTCTTTGTTTTTGGGGACGGCAATGCAATCTCCAAAGTAAAAAAAAATACCATGTTATGATCTATTATAGTACAAATTCTAGCCTGTAATGTCAACAAAAAATTTAGTGTTTGGTTTTAGGAATAGCAGTGCTATCTCCAAAATGAAAAGTTACCATGTTATGATTGATTGTAATATTACAAACAAAATATTTTTTTAAGTAGCTTTTTAAACTAAAGCTAGCTTTTAATGTCATGAACATTGAAAATCTGGAATTAGATTTCTGGGATAGCAATGATATCTCCAAAATGAAACGTTACCACGTTATGACTGATTACTATATTAAAAATAAAACAGCAAAAACAAACCTGTGTTTAAAATTGGTTAAAATTCGTTTTTGTTTTTTTTGTTTTTTTAAACTAAACCTAGCTTGTAATATCAGGAAGATTTCCAGAAAATTTGGTCTTTCATTTTCGATGCTTGAATCCATTGCTTACAATTTTTTAAAAGCAAAAAGGTAAAAGGAAAAAAGGAAAACAGGTTTAAGCCAGAGTAGAGCGGAGCATTAAGGGCCTTCCTGATCCGATGGCAGTGATGGATGAGCGACTGATCGCCACGTTAATCCTCGAGAACCTGCTCTTGTCTGGTACGCTGCACCGGGTTAGACCACACGGGGGAGTGCTGGTGATATATGAGTTTGAACGTACGTGTGTGTGTGTGTGTGTGTGTGTGGGCACCGAGTACCCTCTGAAGGGGTTTGAAAGGTGCTTGGAAAGGCAGATCGGACAAAGCGGCCCGTCTCCTGCACCTGTGCCATCTGTCTGATCCGTCAGTGACTGTGTGCTCGCCGGCAGCCGAGTTTGACTCTCTTCTCTGATTGAGGACGCTTTCGTAAACCCCCAGGTGGAACAGAGCGCTGGTCATTTTCCGTCAAAGTCAGCAAAAGACGCTTCCACAAAGAAATCGATCGTATATTTCCATGTCAACAATCAGGACTTGTGAAAGTTGTCCGATAAGCGATAGACACACACGGTCTCCTAGCTAGCATCGGGCCTCATGTGTGGTTTGGAGGTTCTGTTCTTTCCTTTGAACAAATCTCAAATACGAAAACATTGGTGAAAACTGTAAATGTTTCAAGATCAAACTTCGGTTGGTGGATGAGGTCCACTCTTGGCTGATAAAATTCTGATTTTAGAAGTCCATTAGTAACCATTAGTGACGAGTACATTTTAATGCTTTTACTACCATTAGAGGTACGGCTTATCAGTCCAGAACTTCAAGAGTACTCTCACCAGTACTTTTTGGAGAAGAGGTTTACATTTTCACTGTGATGACAAAACCTCTCGTACGAGCTTCACGTCCAAGTAAAAATGCAACGTTTTCCGACACGTACTGGGCTGCTGTAGCCTAACATTAGTGTCTGTTTCGCCTTTCAGAGTCCTAATTTCTGATAAATATTGCCACAGATTCTTCCTTCCATCTTCACCAAGGTGGACACCATCCTCCGACTCCATCTCCCAGCAGCCAAGAGTGCTCTGTGATGCAGTGAGGGTTTTGCAAATTCAACATCAATCAGAAACACCTGCCACCTGAAAATATCCATCTGGTGTAATTTTTGTAAAAATGTAGTGGTTTGCCACTTTACATAAACATTTAAAAAAACGATAAAAGGTTAGTTAGTTACTTGAAAAGCTCCCGCATTTTAAACTAGCTTCAGTAATGAAAAGTTACCACAAAAAACATAGTTAACAGCATCACAAATTTTTGTTAGCTACTCCCCAACCCTAATTGTTACACATTACAGAATTCTCTTTGGGTTTAGTAATGGAAAATGAAAACTGGAGGAATTTCCGTTTCTAAAGAATATTTGAAAAAGTTCTAACCTTAATTAGCTTTACTCGAAAGTGGCACACACGACGATGACGATGACGACGTCGACGCGTTACATCGTGCAGCTCTACGTCACACCACGTTCCCGCGTCTCATTGATCAGTAGGAGACGATCACTGTTTTGTCATCAGCATCTGCTTAACGCCACCAGACATTCACTATGGCGAATGAGCACTGTCATGGCAACCTGACGGAGGCCAGCAAATAATGGTATGAACACCATGGCAACGGTGTTGGCGGGAGCGGGCCGGAGGAGAGATGGGCTGGAAGGACAGCAATCGTTTACGGCCAATGACGTCGCCGGGGCTCGCCATCGCGCTTTCCGCCGGGCCGCCGAGGCCTGATCCCCAACACGAGTCTTCTCTCACACACACACACACGCGCCAACTTACATAAACATGGCCAGACGCTCAGGCTGCGCTTTAAACAGGCTAGAGAAGGACGAGATGGAAAGCAGGCTTCAGATCGACATATGGTTACTTTCACTTGGCTCGTTCTTCGCTTTTGTCACTGAATATACGGGACTTCATACAAGAAGCAGAACTTTCAGTCCTAAAAATGTTTAAAAAAAAAAAAAAAAAAAAGCTAAAAGGAAAAAAATAATACACACATGATAAAAAATATGACAAATAATCACTTAATTATTTTTTGTTTCTTTTATTTTTGATTCTTTTTATTTTCTGTACTTAGACTCATCTTCACTTTTTCTATTACATTTTTTTACCTTCAAGAATTGTGGTCAAAAATATAATTGTATTATATTTATTATGTATAAGTTTTTGTTTTTATAGTTATTTTAATTACTTATTTTAATTATTTTTGTTATTAATAATTTTTTTTAAAAACTTTTGCATGTTTCCACAATGCTTTTACTTGAGTGTATTTTTTCACTTTATTGCTTTTCCTCAGGCCACTTCCCTCTTATTGCACTACCACAAAACAACCCAACATGCTGTTAAGTTTATATGGAGCCCACCATACTTTTCCACACAACTTTACTACAGTAACAATTTTGCTCTTTACAATTCCTTAATATATCTTTACATCTATGTAACACCATTTTACTTTAAAAAAAAATAATCAAGTCTTCTGAGAAACAAAATTCTTTTTTTACTTGGAATACAGAGTTGCTCTTATACTGCTGATTTCCAACTGTAATAAAGACCTGAAATCACAGCACATCTAAAGGTGGCTCTAAGGGTGAATTTTTCTCTTTTCACCATTAAAGCTTCCTTGAGTGTGAAGAGGTGACATGCCGAGTGTCCCTATGTACAACCGTCACAATACTAAGCCAAAAATAAGGGCTTTGGGCACGAGTGGGGACAATCACCTCTTTTTATTTGTCCTTATTTTTACCCTTAACGACACTGCCGGAAGACACAGTGACACACGCACACAGAAACCCACAAACAGAGTTTCAAATTTCTGCAGTTAATGCAATCTACTGGCAAAACATTGGCTGTTTGGTGCTTTCTAAGAAAGAGGACATGCAAGAAGAACATTGTGGGACTAACAAGAAGTCATAAGAGTTTTTTATAAATTCCAACTGGTCTTGGCTACACTTAACATGACAGCAGTGCCTGCATGGAAGGTGAAAACTGGAATAAAAATATATATACAAAGGGAATGAATGAAGAAAAAAAAAATACTATGGGCAAACATGGTGGTGCTGATGCCTGAAGGAAATTTGCTAACACCTCCCATGCTAAAATAAAAAATTATTTGGTATTAATCTAGACCAACTGACAAAAAAATATCTGCTGCAAAGTGAAAGGTAGTGAGAAAAAAAGTTAGAACATGAAGGAGAAAAATACAGCATTTATCTGACTATTATAGAATAAAAGTATTATTTATGAAAACAAATTTAAATATTTTTCTGCTATACTATCACTATTATAGAGACAATGTGTTGTGCATGATGATTTGTATGGGGTGTGTGTGTGTGTGTGTGTGTTCTTGGACTTGCTACTTAGTGAGAACCAAAATGAGTTTTTAACCAGCAGAGTGAGGACATTTTTGGGAAGTGAGGACTTTTTTAGTGGTCCTCACTTCTTTAAACTGCTTTTACAAAAAAAATACTAGTTTATTTGCAAAACTAAAAGTGTAGAAAGATTAGCTTTTGGTTACTGAGGTTAAGGTTAGGGTTATGTTTAGGGTTAGGTGTAGTATTATTTACATCCAGTAATATAGAAGTCAACGGAGGTCCTCACTACTATATAAGTACAAGGATGTGTGTGTGTGTGTGTGTGTGTGCGCTCACCCTGAAGTGCTACACGTGACGTGCACATATTTAATCTCATACATTTCAGGCCTGACCGACGCGCTAATTGCAAGAGGTTAAATAGTACCAGTGCCAGGGAGAGCTGGGCCTGTTGCCTATAAAACAGATCAGACCACAGCGAGCGCCACCAACTCTCCCCAACACACAAACACACAAAAAAACAAGACCTCAACCGTAACAGCGAGCCAGAACAACTCTCCACACGTCGGCCCAGAGATGCCGCTTCGCGCTGCATCGCATCATGTCGTGTTGCGTTTAGTCTAGCTATAATTTACGGGGAGAAATTGTTTTGTTGGCTTGCGCTTTTATGGCAGTGGCTCCAGAGGCCATTATCTGTGAATCATGCAAAAATATGCAAAAGCAAGGTCCCAACGTTCACTACATATTTTTTATTTATGACGGGAAACTGTCGACAGGCTTCAACGTCCAATTGAGGGGAAAAAAAAAAAAAGCATCCGGATTTTAAAACGCTTCCATGTATCTGAATCTCAAATATTGCACCAAATAACCCAGAAATAGGAATTACATCAACATGTGCTTTTTGAATCTTTGAAGCTGGGTGTGTGCAGCACAGGCAAAAATATTATTGTGTGTGTGTGTGTGTTTATGTGTGTGATACCAGAGGATAAGTGCAGTGTGCTGTTGTCCCCGTCTGTGTGTTTCTTGTGGGTGTCAATCGCTGACGTCAACGAAAAACCCAACACCGCTCTCTCTCTCTCTCACACACACACACACACACACACACACTAAACACACATACACACTCTGCAGCTGCGACACGGCTGTGTAAAAGTCTGGCTCAGCAGCCAGCTCGCTTTGCCTTCAAACACAAGTCAACATCGCTCCTGAAGTCTCCACTGACCCGAAATGCTCGAATTACTGCGCATATTTAAATGGGAAATTAAGTGATCGCGCTGCGGATCGCCATCAAGCTTCATCTTTATAGAATTATTGGCGGAATAACAAGAGGTGTGTTACAGTTCAAATAAAAAAAATTCTACAATATTAATTGGGAAAAATGTATTTACTGCCCCAGGTCGTATATAATATTAAAGGAAAAGATCACCCAAATAGGTTAACATCTCTATTCAGTCTTACACTTCGTGTGCTGTTGGCTAAACCTAGCTTAAAGTTAAAAAAAAAGTCAGTCCACGCAAAGACAGTAATGACAAAGCCAGTGATTAAAAGTACCTTTCGCTTGGATTAAAGGCTCTGGGTTGAAGAAATACATCAGCCAAATATCCGCTGTTAACTCACTGTCAGCATATTTAACATCTACCTCAACCATACCCTCTGCCTTAGCCAAATATTAGCCAGCATTCATTTGTTGTGTAAAGTTATCTTTAGTGAAGTGTTTCTCTTTAAACATTGCTGCTAACGAAAACTTTTCGCTCGGCCTTTAGTAACTTACCCGAGCAAGAACACTCAACCAAAAGGTTTCCTGTCGCGTTAGCACTTATTCATTGCTAGCAAGGTTAACGCATTTGGTGAAGGTGTGCCACTATCAAAACCAACAAAATATCAATGGCGTGAAAGATTTCAAAAGCCAGCCATCATAAACTAATATGTCTTAATAAACTAATCTTCATGGTGTTTGTTCATTGTTTTCAATATTGCCGTTAATGTTTTCATTGTTGTCAATGTTTTAAGTGAAGTGTTTACCTAACAAGCATTATCAAACAGGAATGCGGTCGATGGGCCAGCGATCGAAGATACATTTCAATTTCTGTACGACCCGTGATGGCGATCGACCCGCGCTTTCTGTAACTGCGATTCAAAGCGATCGCGCGCGTCGCCCTGCTGGCAGCGCCGCATATTCAGGCAGCGTTAAGCACGTGCTAACCGCGGGCGTTCTCATTCACTTTTGAATGGGGTGACATCGTCGCGGCGCGAAAATGAATTTGGGTGTAGCGCGTGGTATGGCGTCATCAGCATACCGCTTAAGCGCGCCAAATGGCGTGCCGCCAGAATCGGTTGTGATAATAGTGCGCGCGAACTGTATTTTTCCTCTCGCGAATGTCTTTTTTCCTCTCGATGTGTTCAATGTTCTCGCGTGCGAAGTAGATTACGATGAGCGGCTTTAACGAGTGAGATTTCTCTGGCGGTTTGAAAGAGGCGGGTTTACCCGTTTAGAAGCGGTTTAGCAGCTTCTGCATACGAATCCTATTGGCGATGGCTCTGATCTTATTGATTGACTGCACATAGTTAGTTTTACAGAAAAACAAAGCTGACGTGAAAGGCAGCGACAGGTAGATTAAACACAAGTTATAGTTTATCATTGTATAATTATAATTGTGGTTAGATTGGATTTAATAAGCGCCAATCAATGGCTCCCCTTGCCCTTTAGTATGCAATTCAACATAAACACGGATGCAGTCAATCACTAGATGATCGGCATTTTTCCTGGTTGAGGATAGAGCTGAAAATCTGATAAATCACTTGTCTACAGTGCCAAGTAAGTGATTACTTTTAAGACGTCAGGTGCGGAGTTGTTACATTTTACATTTTCACGAGTTACATTTTATTTATTTCAATTTATGAAGAAAATTTGTTATGAAAATAAAGCATTATATTAATGAAAATTAGATTTTTGTTTGTATTTGCTGTAGAGCGGCCACTATTATAAAAGTAACTAATAAACAGGGAAAGTAACTACATTGTGTCGATGTCGTCGACTACTCGCAGCAGCTCTAATTTTCTGTTATATGGGGAAAAAATCGGTATCGGAAAAATCGGTATCGGCCGATCACACTTACAAAAAAAACCAAAAAAAAACGGTAATCGGAATCGGCCAAGAAAACTGCAATCGGTGCATCCCTAATCAAACCCACTGGCTTAGCCTAAAGCTGACTGGCTTGGATGAGTTTCTTGTTTCTTCTGGTGTTCATTCATTGTTAGCAACGTTAACGTATTTGGGTGAAGTGTTCCTAACAGCGTTTTAAAGCCAATAAATGACAGAAGCACTGGCTTAGTTAAACCTCAAAGGAAATGGTTTAAAGGAACATACCACCCCCAAAAAAGACAGCCAGGTTGCTAGCCTCACTGTTAGCAAAGTTAAGACAGTTTGGTTGTTCCTAGCAGCGTATGAAAGCCAGTAGTGCAGGTAGTTTATCTGGATTAGCTTGAAGGGAACTGGATTAAAGGAACACTGTCAGAAAGCATATTAACGTAAGTCAGTCCCTTTAACTGAAGCCTACTCCCTCCACCGCTGATTTGTACACTGTTAGCAACTTTAGCATCTTTTCCGCGTGTACATTTCAGCCAGTTCATTTCACTTTAAGCAGCTGTTCCGTTTGCCGTCACAGTGATGTGTTTGGGCGTAGTGCTCCTTTAACATGGGAGGGGGCAAGAATGACAACTTTTACACCCATCCTCTATTTCCTCCGCTGTTGCCTGCAGTTTGTGCTTGTGATCTATAAAGCAGTTTGTCCCATTTTCCCGTCGTTCATTATCCCTTCGAGTGGCCCTCACAGTCGTAAAGAATGATTACCGTATGCTGAAAGTGAGACTTCTAAAGACTGAGAGCGGAGAGTAAACGTCACTGCTTCCTCGCACCAAATGACTTATGTAGCCACTAGCTGCAAAACAGACACTGGAAATGGGTTGATGCATCACTTGCTGTTCTATCAATTATTAACACCAGCCATGATGAGGTAATGGACTGTGCTCCACAGGGACCGTTGGAAAGCGCTTCCGCCGTGACATCACGTGCAACTCAGCGGCAGCTTTGTTCTTACCAGAGGACACGTTAACCCTAATGTGCCTAAACTGATCATTTCTAAAAACAAAAGCCTCAAGTAGGAGGACAGTATACGAGAACAAGTTCAACAAAGGCCAGGGGTATGACGGTGACGTCGCATGCCTGGGTTTCCGGACGAGACGGGTCGTGAACTTCTCCTGGCCATTCTTCAGCAACTGATTTTGCATTGTCTTTGTCTTGGCTTCAGAGTGACTTGGTCACCTGCTTTAGCGATTGTCATTTTTTTGGGACAGCAGTATGGAGGCGGGGTTGGGGGGGGTTACTGAGCGGTCAGATGCACTGCTTTCAATTTGCTTCTTTCCAAGGAGGTGAGTATACTGTACTGGCTTTGAACGCGCCACAGGAGGGGTCTGGTAAGGCACCAGATCGCTAGAGAAGGGCCGGGGCAGATGTAAGCGGGAACAGTTCGGCAATAAAATGGCTTGGAAGTGAGGGAATGCGAGTGGAGACACCCAGTAAGGCCATTTTAGTGTGGAGATGCCGGAGTCACAGTAAGGGTTTTCAGGGCATTTAGCACATATTCTTATCCAGAGTGACTTCTAATTACAGGGACATTACACCTGTAGCGACTTCAGCTTATAGCTCAGAAACTCAATGGTTGAAGTCCTGAAAGTCAGTTAGAGCCAGACTTGAAACCACAACCTTTTGGTGCATAACCAAGTACCCTAACACTACATCATCGCCATGTCAAAGGTGTTTCCCTTACACTAACATTAGCCTTAATGGTATCTATCAGCTGTTTTTTTTTATCCAGGAGGACCTATTTCCTAATTAAAGGAATAATTTCCCTGGAACAACATGGGGTTAAAGGCCTTCCTTTGAGGCTTACTCATGACCTCTTGGTCTATAACCGAATATCTTACCACATTACAGCACTATACAGATTTTTCCCCCACCAACAGCACATATTTTGCAGAACGACTTCCATATCCTAACTGCAGGTCAGCCTAAGTGAGCAACGTATGGTTAAGGACCTTATTTAGGCACTCAGTGGTGATAGTGTAGACCTGAACCCACAAACTCTTGGTCTATACATTTACATTTTTGGCATTTAGCAGATGCTCTCATCCAGAGCGACTTCCATTTCCAAATTTCACGGACAGGGATAAGGGTTTTGGACAGGTGCTCATAGGTAGACTTGATCCACAATCTCTGTGTCCATAACAGAGCGTCCTAACACGAGGCCACCACCACCACTCAAGATCCTGGATTTACTGTATATTTACATTTATAGCATTTAGCTTTAACAAAATCTTATCCTGAGCAACTTCCATTTCAAAATTGCAAAGTGGGGTTAAGGTCGTGTTCAGGCACCCCAAGGTGCTAGTGCTGGAAGTAGGAATTGAACCTACAGTTTCTTCATCCAGAGGCACGTATACTACCACTAGACATTCATCACCATCTTGCACAATTCCCTCCAGACTCATCTACAGACCCCAGCGTCCAGAACGGCAACACTTTTGGCTGGTCTCTTGTTCTCCCTCAACGCCGGCGGCTTTGCGACCGTCCCACCTCGCCTCGGTCCTACTCACTGTCTTGGCGCGGCGCTGAGGCGAGGGCCCACAGAAGATGGGGGGAGAGCTTAAATGAATACTCTCGCGCCAGCTCTGCAGCCGGCAATGAAGCGGGGGGGAAACTCTAGATGCTTGCTCAGAGCCCTCGTGACGTCAGAAGAAATGAGAGCAGCCGAGTTGGCGAGAGCGCAACTTTAAATTTGCATGCGTGTGTGACAGTACTTATAGCTTTTTTTTTTCCCTCTCTGCGCAGTAGTGCGTCAGTGGACGTCAGGGAGCCCGGTCCATGCATGAGGCCGCACGCAAATGCGTGTGCGTTCGTGACAGCTCATTTCCGGCGATACATGTCAAAACATGCGCTGGTGTACGTTGGTGAGAGGGGGTACGAGCAATAAAGACAGAAAGTCCGTGCTGATTTACGGCGGGCCTTCCCAAGGCCACCTGCCTTCGTCGCAGGGTTACGGCGGCAATTTCGGCTGATCCCAACCCCCACCGGCCATCCCTCTTGCAACACCTCTCCCGCCAAAAACCCTCCGCTCTCGCCGCAGAGGCAGCCAGATGCAGGGCCTCGGAGGCCTCCTCCGCTCGTCTACACCCCGCTGGAGTCGCTGACCTCACGGTTGCAGCCTCAGGCCTCGAGGCTTTTCCAGAGGGGTGTCACTCTCCCTGTCTTTCTCTCTCTGGCTTGGCCACCAGGCCAAATGTGTTTGAGGCGCCCCGCTGGTGAAACCCGATCCGACGGAGCAGTAAATCTAAGCCGAATGTGTTGCGCTGTCGCCCAGACGCCAAGCCCGGGGTTTCAACTCTCTCACCCAGTGCTTTTTTTCCCTCCCCTTCACACTCCCTACACATTACTATTTTTCAGCTCTTTCTTAAGGCTACAATCCTCTTACAAAATACACATACAATATGCTAATGGTTAAAATGGAAGAACATAAAAAGTAAGACGGGCTCTTTTCCGTAACATTTTCTTATACTTTATTAACTTACAATTTTGACAGCAAAACACATTCCTTTTTGTTATCAGAATGCTGCAAAACTTGAGCAAATGTAAACCAACCATGTGCCCAAGTCCTTGCGTCTCCCTTTAGGCAGTACATTTTTCTCTTCTTTGGAAGAGAGACGCACAAAAAAAAATAAAACCCCACACAGATTAAACTGTCAGTTGCAGAGCTGAACAGCTACTACCTTGCCCGGGAAATCTCTGCTAAAGTGTCAGTCTCCCCAAATGCAGTCTTCAAGTCTGGGCTTTTGGCGGCACGCCAGGCTGCCAAGAGCTTGCATAATGACAAACACGTGTTTGCAGGAACAACAAAAATGCCACAAGCTGAGGAAGGTCAACACTATTACGTCAATGATGAACTTTTTCCCACAATGGCATGTTTCAGGCTCAAATGGCCCATTACCATCCCGCCTTTGTTCGGTGCCCTGCGCTGCAAAAAAATAGCAGCGGCCGCACGGGTCGGTCTAGCACAGAAACGGACCACCTGAACAAAACACTCACCAACGGGTTTAGTTATAAATTCTCTAAAAATCGAGGCTTTTATAACAAAAGCCGTTCTTACATTTGCGAGTCGTTTGACAAAACGGTTTCTTTTTGCAGTTTATTTTTTGCTGTTTAACTCATTCACATCTAAGAGAAACAGAAGTACGTTTTTAAGCGCAGGCATGTTTTTCGAAGCCGCGTCCGAAAGGCTCCCGCCCCAAAGAGCGAGCACAGAGGACTCTAACGGGAGTGTGTGACATATCGACTTGCTTTCCTAAACACTCTCCAGCAGAGCTGCGTGAAAAGCCTCCGACCTGCGAGGCGCGGCGAGCCCTACGGCTCTCTCTAAGCCCCTCTGCATTCTTCCTGTTTATTCGTGCAGACTCGAGTCTTTCCTGTCTGCTTTTAACAGTTTACTTAACACGTTTCTCTCCAGAAATGATTCTGACCGTTGCTCCTGCTTAATACAAATTAGTCTGGAGGTATGACAAATAGCTGCAGTCTGGAAGTACTTCTTCTAAGTAAATTACATCATGTTTTTTTCCTCATTACCTCTCTCGGAGAATTTAAAGAAATGCCAAATTTACTACAGCAGTTTTTAAAAGTTCTTAAAACACTTCCCACCCACTTATAAACACACACAGCATATTTACCATTTAAAGGCTTTTAAAAATCAAATGGTAGAAATTCAATCCAAACAATATGCCGAGCAGGTATACACTAAGCAACCATTGTATTATTGGTTGTTAACACATTATTAGTTAGCACAGTGTATTAGCAACCACTGTGGATACACAACTTTCACAGACCTAATTCCGAAACTCGCTAAATCACAGACCCAAGTTGCAGGAAGGAGGAGTTTGGTGCAAATTCTACCCGAGCTTAATACCCTCTATATGAAGATTAACAAAACACAGCGCCATGCTTCAAACACACACTCATAAAGCTGACCTCCAGCTAGTGATCAGCATATGACACTAAAGCCCAATGAGCAAAATGGTTTTGACCATTTCACTAAACTTCGTGAAACTTGACCCGCAAGTAATTTCACACAAACAAAACAAACTGCATTTTCTTTCAAAAAATTTTGGAACAACTTAAGCGCTTTTTAAAATGAATTTATTACAAAAATAAATGCTCACAATGCAGTTGTGGGGACGTACGCTCTTTTACTTAGTCTACACCTAGGCTACATTAAGCTTTTGTTTCCTAATCTACGTTGTGAGATTTCTTCGCTAGACTGGAACCGTCTCTAAAAATGACTCATAACTCTCAAAACTCTTAAAATTACACATGATCATTTTCAGCCCTTTCATAATCAAACCTGGCTCACTTTTTTTTTTTACTTTATCGTATGCACGAGGAATAGCTTTTCTTAGCACAGCTTCATTCTGGGTCATATCAGGTCCCCAATGGGGTCACAGGATTCAAGAGGTTAAGAAATCTTAACATTGCAAGTTGAAAGAAACATCACATTCCTGTGACTTTACAACGTGCTCCTGTCTATACACGACGTCAAATTTTACACACGTTCAATTAGAACGGTTTGCGACTACCTGACTACACGCAATCAAGTTACTACTAGACATGTCGCGCAACACAAAGCGGAGCGTGTGAGCCCTACCCAGGCCCCCGCGTCTCCACTTCCCTGTCGTCACTACCAGGAAGTCGATCTATATTTTGTGTAAGTGACTTCATAAGAAAGGGGCAATAAATTTGTCTTTTCGCAACGGACGGACGTGTATGTTGTAATTCCCTGTTATGTTGTAAATGGAGGGCGTGCCATTACAGCTTTCTTCGATGTGGCCGGCTAACTGAAAGTCGCGCAATTGCACTGGAGCTTCTTGTTCTCTTCACTCACACACACACACACACACACACACACACACACAGAGTCCGAAATTGTGTCTTTGAGTCCTTTGGTTCTTCCGTTGGGTTTCACGTTTAGCCAAGGCTGGGGCCATACAGGGCTGGCACGAGGCTGCCCCTGCTGCTAAGTGTGTGTGTGTGTGTGTGTGTGTAAAAAAGAAGGAGCACAACAGGAAGACTCTACCTGATATGGCCACGGCTGCCAGATCGGCTCGAGCCGGAGGCCTTGTAAGGGAACATCTGGCTTTATCAGGGGGATGGAGTGGGACGGAGTGATGAAGGAGGAGGAGGGGGGGGGGGATTAGTCCGGACCAGCCAAAAGGGTGCGGGACAGCGCCGTCTATTGGGGTGCCCCTTGAGAAACTTCGTCCAAGACGGATAAATGATCTACGAGTGTCCCGACCTCTGGTGCGCCGTTTTTAATTAGGTAAATATCAGATATGCCTGTTAAGTGCAGCGTCTCCCGGATTTACACTGTTCCACCACGGAGGGACTTGAGAAAAAGAATGTATTAGTATGGCTATTTTATCCCATTTTAAGCTGTTATCCCAACTTCGACGTATTTTTTTGGCCGCGATGAAGGAGATTTACCGCGATGACTTTTGTTTGCACCTGTAATGCAACGTTCGAAGTACATTACAAAGCTTTCAACTCTCCATTTCATAAGTGACTTTACATTTTTACAGGGAGTGAGCTAACCACCAGGAAAGTAATAGCACAGTTCTTTATAACGGAGACGTCTACTTGTGGTCAGTATTAATGAAGGCGCCCCCTGTGGCCATGACAGGGAACTACAATTTTTTGATCTGAAAACAAGGGAAAATAGGGTTGAAGTCAGTGGCGGACTGGTAAGCGGGCAGACCGGGGATATGACCGATGGGTCGACACTGGACCAATATGCCAGAGCCAAATTTTTAACACTAGTCCAGCCCTGGTTGCACTGTCTGACTATTACATAAAACAACAGCTCATGTCTTGGTCTTGGTCTTGGTCTCGGTCTGGACAAAAAGGTCAGCCGTTTGGAGCAACCTGTAGAGGCCTGGTCACGTTTTGCTGGACGGAGATGCCATACAGGAATCAGAACGACACAAACTCTCTCTCTCACACACACACACACACGAACACACACACACATACCATTATGGCATGCAAAGCATCGGGGTCGGTGCCAGAGTCACCTGCTCACTTTTTTCCCCCGCCTCGCTCGCACACCTGCATCGTAAAGGCGGAACGCCGCTTCCATCCTACCCCGGCGGGACGAGACGAAGCCTGCCTCCCAAACGTCACCGCATACCACAGGTCTGGTCCGCAGCTTCCCCGTTTGCACCTTCTGGCACACTGCGCGCTCGGGCCGACCGGCCAAAATACCTCGTTGGGATTATCTGTGATTTAATAGAGGCTGAATTTTGCTCAAAGAATGCCTTGCAAAACACCTTAAAAATGCCAATTTGTCGCCAAGTGAGAGTGTAATGACTTCTTTTACGAGAATAATAAAACCTTCCTGGGCTGGCGAGGGGGGACGTGACATCAGCGGCGGGTCGAGAAGAGCCAGGCATCGAGACGAAATCGAGACGTGACTGAGAAAGCTGGGAAAGAGGGAGAAAACGGAGGGAGGGAGAGAAGCACCAGGAAAGGAAAGAAGAGAGAGAGACAGAGAGAGAGAATATTGGCAGAAAAGGCTTCACTTCTAAAGAAATTGGTCCATAACTTTCTGTTGTCAAATCCATGAGACACAAGCATTACCCAACACAGATTTCTGGCATTTTGAGCTACTTTTCAAGTTTTCTCCAGAAAGAATCTCAGTCGATCGATAAAACTAATCGTACACTAACCGTGTTTGACACCGCTTCCCGTTCACCCACAAACCGGCTCAAAAACAGTACACAAATCCACTTTCTCTACTTACACGCACATCCAGGCTCACACTCACATACACACACCAACCAACTACTGACCAGCATGAAATTAACTATGAAAAGGACTTTAAACCAGGTCTTCACATGGCAGGTGTGGACACACACACACTCCAACTAACCTTTGACCAACAAGAAAAAAAACCTATTAAAGAAACTTTAGATCGGCACATAGATGTCATTATCACAAACATTAAAACTAAACATTTTACCTTGATTGTAATGAATGAGCGATTATTATGTTTTATTTTAATTTTGTCTACATCTCGATGTCAGCGTTCCACACATTTACCTCCAGATTCAGTTGCATGTGGCGTCGAGTTGGGAGTTTATGCTGACTAACGTGCTGAGGAGGACGCCGGAGCCGTAAACGACATTTTTTACAGAGAGGGTCACACGGCACAAACGAGTGCAGTGGTACTTTCCTCTTTATGCGCATTCATTTCTCGCACCCGAGTCGCGTTGTGAACGTCCACGGCGTAGCAGTAACTTTCTACCTGAGGACGGGTATAATGACATGAGCGTAGTTTGACCGAAATTTACTCCGGTAACGTTCAATCACATAAAGAAGGTAATTTATCGAAAGGTTCTGAGGCTAGGGTGTAATTTCTGTCTTTTTTCTCAGCACATGTAGTTTAATAAAGACACTGAAGGGATTACGCCGTCATTTATTTTAAACTCTCTCTTTAGTCTTGGACTTGGAATGAAATATTGTCAGTTGTAGAATCTGCATTTCCACGTAAGACAAGTTAAGAACACACGGCTCCTGTTTAAGACGGCTCGTTTAGGCTTTTCTTTATTGGAAACACGGCGCTATTCACATTTGTCTGCGGGATGACATATTTGAATTATTAAAATGGATTTCATTTATTGGTTGTTGCAGCCCTAACAACACACTTAAGATAATATGCGCCCTATGAATTGTCTGTGTCACCACATTTTGTGTCGATCTGGCCAGTGAAAACATGACGAACAACAGAGCAAACAAAGTAGGCCGAGTCTACGCTAACTGTTGTTTTAAAATATTCTAACCCAACCATAGAGCTTCAACACGTCAGTGAAACTCCACATCAAAGCATCATTACGTCTTTCTGAGACGTCTCTCTCTCCCTCGCTCGCTCGCGCTTTCTCAGGTTCATCAATGACTCAAAGCAGCTTTACAGAACTCCTACAATTTATGCCAAAAACCCACTGGTCTGGATGTCTGACTTCTGAACAGAAAGCAATTTTATCTTTAAGTCAAAGTCGACTTTATTGTCATCTCTGCTATATACTGTACAGACGTGGCTCCAGTTTTCACAGTGCAACAAGAAATAGGGAACAAAGAACAAAGAGCAGATAGGGCACATGGAATAAACAATATATAAATAGAATACAAAATATACATTAAAACTAGAAATGGAGTACTAAATACAGAGGTGGACCGTAACTAAGTACATTTACTTGAGTACTGTACTTAAGTAGAGTAGTATTTTATTTGGAAACTTATGACTTCCACTTTACTACATTTGAAAGACAAATACTGTACTTTTTACTTCACTACATTTCTATCAAGGTTCTCGTTACTCGTTACTTTCAAATCTGTGGATAAAGTGGATGTTATTCCCCCTTTTCTAAAACGTGATTGGTTGTTTGCCAGGTGACAGTCTATCAGTAATCAGTAGGTTTCACATCACGCCTGTAGACTGTAACTATAAAACCAAGTTCAGACAGTTCTGCTGTTTTCTGTCTTGTTACTGTTGGAAAGTCATGAAGCTGTAGGTGTAGAGCTGGGTTTTCAAGCAGGTTGGAATGTTGATTTGATGTTCTGAGCAGGCTGCATTTACAGCTATTGCACCGTCCTCCTGATTAACATACACATATATGTGACGCTCCACGGCAAAACCAGTTGCTTGTCGCAAATTTTCAAAATTGAGTTGTTATGTTTTCGTGAAAGGGCATAAATCAAGCTTCAAAACGACGCTTATATCGAATGAATCGGACGACATTCAAAGGAGTCGGGTTTCTCCTGTCACGCCAAGTGAGAAACTGAGAAATCTGCCTTTGAAGTTGACTATCGACGTAGCACTCACAGACGCTTGGTGCGGTCGCAGCTACGTTTGCATTTACGGTAGCCTACGCTGCATTCACAGCCACATGGATAGCCTACCTGCGTTAGGTTAACTGAACTCGGGAGACGAAGATGGATTCCGGAGAAATATCTTCAGCTAGTCAACGAGTGGATTTACCGTAAATATTGAAGTAGAGCGGTCAAAACAGAAACTTTTAACATTCTGCTGGAATTGAATTCCTCACCTCAAGAAAGTCACGTTTTTAGGATGGAAAGGGTAAGTTTTTCAGCCAAATTTCTTCACAACTGTACAGTATAGACCTTCCACTGTTTCAAAACACTAAAAACAAAAAATCCAAAATTTTACCCCACGCAACATAAACGCTCATTTTTCTCGGAAACCTCCATTGCGACGAGCGACTGGTTTTGCCGTGCAGACTCACATATGTGTGCACACACTGCCAGAGCCAATTAATAAAATAAACTAAAGACTGGTTTTCTTTATCAGTTTAGCTGGGGTTTCATTCTGTAACATTCCACCAGTTCCTTATTCTACAGCTTCTACAAGCTAGTCAGAGGCATCAGGTATTAAAAGTGTTGTGGCAATAATGCAACAATGCAGTGAAAGATGTACTTTTAATACTTAAGTATTTTTTAAAACAAGTACTTCAGTACTTTAACTTAAGTAAAACTTGACTGTACGACTTTCATGTGTATTGGAGTAACATTTGACTAGTGGTATCTTCGCTTTCACTTAAGTAATGAAGTTAGCTACTCTGCCCACCTCTGATTAAATATAAATAAAACTTTAAACTAGAACTAGAAATAGAAGTAGAAAGAGAGACAATTTGGACGCAGTATTTACCTACAAAAGTGGAAACTGACTTCACTGAATGTGCATGAAGTTAGTAACAGTTTCAATATGAAAAATTCTATATCCAGTCTATTAATAAAAGCATCTTCTTAAAAAGTCTGACTAACATTAAAGTTTGTGCAGATATTATAACAGCAGCGGAGAACCAGAGTCTGTGCAATACTTTTCAATAATACATTCAATGAATATACATTCAATGTTCAATGCTTGTTTAACAGGGAGTTGCAAGACCAGCGGGTCATGTGATCTAAGAGGGAGTGAACTTATGAGTTCACATTATATAAACTTTTTTAATGTATCTTTGGCAGGTGAAAAGCACGGACTCCTTTCATTTCAGCTTTTAGCAGACCAATGCTGAAGTGTTAGGAGTTTTACAATGCGTCTAACAATGTTCAAAGGGTAATAAAATTCAAATAAACAGGAGAATTAGGTATTTTCTTAATGTGTGGTTAATTCAAATGAAATTTTACGCTCATATATTAAATGAAAACCAGATCCATTTTCATCCCTGCCTTCATATTAACCAAATCCTAGAGCTGGGTGACGTGATCTCAAACCAATATCGCGATTAACTGATTTTTCGGGTTATATTTTGCTCTCATAGACAATGTCTGTACGTAAGTATGCTCGAATGTTAAAGGTTTGGGACAGAATTTCTTTTTAAAAGCATTAACTCGTCGCAGTCAAAATTAAGGGTCGACCGATCTTCGGGTGCCGATATTAAGAATTTTGCAGATTAGCGGTATCGATGTTTAATTTTGACCGATATTAAGTAATTACAAGGTGTGCTACTGTGACTCCACTGCCATCTCTTCTGTCTGTGCCGTTTGCTCTTGACTGTCCCGCCCACAACAGTCTCCGAATGGCTATATGTCACACGAGTAGTAGCCAATCAACGACGAAGCCACTCGCACCACACTCACACACGAGCGCAGCATGAAGAAAGAGGAGAGTTTCAGGTGAGCTTGATGTTTGTAAAATTCAACATTTTAACATAGATTTTCTCTCTTTTTTTGTTGATGATAGCCATCATGAAGTGAAAAAAATACAACACTGGAGGTTCTAAATGTCAGTTTCGATTCATTTTCCGATTAATCGCCCAGCCCTACCAAATCTCCCTCCAAAAAAATAGTGACCCTAATTCGATATCTCCTGGACTTTGAAAAGAGAGTGGGAGCTACTTTTACTGTGTTAACAAACAAGATTCCATCTCTGTCTCTGACCGGTCCAAAGAAAGGCCTTCACCAAAAAGTACAGCTTGCATAGTGTTGGGCAATTATTTAAGGACATAAACTCTGAGTATGAATCTGACGAGGACCCAGATCACATAAACATGGCTGTGATTTTTCTAGTTTGATAAGTAACTGGGTTCCAACAGCAGTGTCTGACTGTGATGGTGTCTGGCTGGTCCTTATGAGAGGCTTTGCACTGTAGGTTTACACACAGTGTGTGGTTTTCTCAACAGAAAAATACAATAAATATACAAAAAACATCACAACAGCGATGTAGTCCACCTTATCATAGAGAAACATCTTAACTTGTCCACCTTTTCATAGGGAAACATCTTAACTTGTCCACCTTTTCATAGAGAAACATCTTAACTTCTGCACCTCATCACAGAGAAACATCTTAACTTGTCCACCTCTTCATAGGGAAACATCTTAACTTGTCCACCTCATCATAGAGAAACATCTTAACTTGTCCACCTTATCATAGGTTATCTTAACTTGTTCACCTTTTCAGCAGAGAAACATCTTAAATTTCTGCACCTCATCACAGAGAAACATCTTAACTTGTCCACCTTATCATAGGGAAACATCTTAACTTGTCCACCTTTTCATAGGGAAACATCTTAACTTGTCCACCTCATCATAGGGAAACATCTTAACTTGTCCACCTTTTCATAGGGAAACATCTTAACTTCTCCACCTCATCATAGAGAAACATCTTAACTTCTCCACCTCATCATAGAGAAACATCTTAACTTGTCCACCTTTTCATAGGGAAACATCTTAACTTGTTAACCTTTTCATATAGAAACATCTTAACTTCTCCACCTCATCATAGAGAAACATCTTAACTTGTCCACCTCATCATAGAGAAACATCTTAACTTGTCCACCTTTTCATAGGGAAACATCTTAACTTCTCCACCTCATCATAGAGAAACATCTAACTTGTCCACCTTTATCATAGAAAGAAACATCTTTAACTTACACTTTTCATAGAGAAACATCTTAACTTGTCCACCTCATCATAGAGAAACATCTTAACTTGTTCACCTTTTCATAGAGAAACATCTTAACTTGTCCACCTCATCATAGAGAAGCATCTGAACTTAAGTTCACCTTTTTTCATAGGAGAAACATCTTAACTCTGTTGTCCAATTCCCATCATAGAGAAACATCTTAACTTTGTCCAATTCAACGCAGAGAAACATCTTTAACTTGTCCACCTTATCATAAAGAAACATCTTAACTTGTCCACCTTATCATAGAGAAACATCTGAACTTGTTCACCTTTTCATAGAGAAACATCTTAACTTGTCCACCTTTTCATAGAGAAACATCTTAACTTGTCCACCTTTTCATAAGGAAATATCTTAACTTCTGTTCACCTTTTTTCATAGAGGAAACATCTGAACTTGTTCACTTTTATCATAGAGAAACATTCGAACTTGTTCACCTCTATCATAGAGAAACATCTGAACTTGTTCACCTTTTCATAGAGAAACATCTTAACTTGTCCACCTCATCATAGAGAAACATCTTAACTTGTCCACCTCATCATAGAGAAACATCTTAACTTGTCCACCTTATCATAGAGAAACATCTTAACTTGTCCACCTTCACAGAGAAACATCTTAACTTGTCCACCTTATCATAGAGAAACATCTTAACTTGTCCACCTCATCATAGAGAAACATCAATAACTATTACATTTTCTTCAGAAATTTCTAATATTTTAGTAGGTAGTAAGTAATTCGTCACCTTCAACAGTGCTAACTTAGCCAACCGAGGTTCACCATGTGCTCATTATTAACTGTTAATTTGTCCAATTCTGTCAATCTTCAACGGACTTTGTAGGTGGACATGGTACTTAATATTTGATTAAGGGTGAGAACATAGAAGGTGGGATAAAGACATAGGTTTACTGATTAAACTACTGAACATTACATAGATGTGCTGTTCTGTAGTTTAATCAGTACTTCAATGTCCATGTCCACCCGGTTGCGTCATTGTCCACCCTGTCAAAATCAGTTCAACTAAAAACAAACAAAAATATTTTCAATATATAATAAACTTTATGCGATTTCTTGATAAAGACCAAAGAAGACCATCAAAACTATTACACCGTTTTGGCAGATACATTTGTTGCTACATTTTATTTGGATTTTTTGGAGAGAAATTGTTATTTTGCAGTAATTTCATTATTATCAAAAGAATTTCCTATTACTCCTAAATATATTTCTTAAAAGGGGGTGAAAGACCTTTCTGAAAAAAAATATATTGTGTTATTATTATTATGTAATAACAATATATATATTACTCTAGTTTTAATTTGTGCCTGACAGGGTGGACATATTTGGCAACTTTCTCATATTTTGACATCCTGCAGCATCTGCGCGAATCTAGCTTGAAGGCTTGACCACCAGCGCTTTAACAGCCTACGGGTAACGAATGAAGTGAAATGGAAAAATCTCACTTTTTCCTAGGAAATGATAATCGCTCAAAGCTTACTTTTAAAAGTGGATTCTGACCTACAAACAAAAAAATGTTCTTTTTACAGAGACCAAGACTCACACACACAAAGAATAGTTGATATACTTGAACCTCACAGAACTGCTTTACTTCAAGCCCTCTAGGGTCCAGCACCCCTGTTAAAGGCCAGAAGGTCATCACAATAATAATACACACACCTCAAATGCATGCCTTATTTGTCCGCCAGCATTTGCCAGGATCAGGAGGAGAGGGCTGATGGCCGAGCACGTTTTTAACACGGGAGTAGAGGAACCAACTAGTGGAGCTGCTGTTCCCTTGGTGAGTCCTTTAGCTTCACATGCATCGTGGAAACTCGCGCTTTCAATAGCTGTTTGGCCGAAAGAATTTGTTTCTCTTAAACAATCGTGGCAATTAAAGAACGAGAAAATAACAGCGGGAGGTAAACACAGTCGCTTGCCGATGGAGGACTCGATGCCGGCTCGTGGTCCAGTAAGAATTTCTGGTTTCTTCAATCGAAACTATTTTGTTACGTGCCACTATTACCAATATTAGTTTGTATCTCTGTTCACCGAAAATTAAATCCAGATCAGTGCTAATCCCGGTCCTTTTTCCAATGGTGCGCTTGTCCTCCCTTAAATGCTGTTACCGTTAATCGACAATCGCCCATCACATGGGCTGTTACTAACCAAAAACGCTATGTAAATAATCCCGTAAATAACTGAATTTGAATCTTAAGGAGGACTGTCATCGTGAACACAGCACAACACAACAAAATGTGGCTTCTGCATTCGACCCATCCATGAAAGAGCTTTTCAGCAGTGCCCGGGGAGCAGTGCTTGGGAACGGTACCTTGCTCATGAGTACCTCGGTGGTACCTTACCGTCCGATCGCGTTTTGTCTTCCAGACGCTTATCGCGACTCTTCGAATTCGCTCCCTTTAACCCAAACATTTGTTGATTCCTATCTCACCATTGACAGACTGTGAATATTGTTCCTTTGGGGTTTTTTTCATCAGGACTTCGGAGACACAAATTAGTCATATCTCCTCCTCAGTTCAGAGACATAGGTGTCGATTTATGCTTAACCAAACATTATCACCAAAAGAGCCAGGCATCCGAAGAATGCCAAAAGAATACTTTCCGCTTGATCCCCAAAGGCCTCTGCATCTATTATCACCACGCAGCGCTTTGAATCGCGCTTTAATGAAAACACGAGAAGAAAACAGTGCGAACGCTGATCGGATGAGTTATGGGGAGAGAGAACATCCCTCCTCAGATAATGAATGTTATTGGAGGAGCTCTGCCTCCGGCGCTGGACACACGTTTTTTTTTTTTCCCCCGTCTCCGTATAAAGGCTGGGGAGAGCATTAACCAAAAATACAGTGACGTTGAGGGCTTTAGGGTTATCTGTGAGAAAATGCAGCACATTCCAAAACAAGGGGTCAGCTTTGTTCTTAGATTTTTGCGCTGAACGTGACAGTAGACACTGTTGACTCTACAATACGATGTGACAAAATAAAAAATGTCTACCGTTTGATATTACATATTTGCAGTAGTCACCAAGACGACACATGGATATAGGGTGAGATAATATTATGCCGTTACATTTGTGCTTTAATTCGGAGCGTGCAGCGAAACTTTTCTCACGAAAATTCTTCAAGACCCGCCAACTCTGCCTGCCTCGCGTTTCAGATCTATGGAACGCCAGCAGTTAATTTGCTTTAGCAATTCTAACTAGGATCGCTTAAAAAGCAGTGCATTTTACAGCTATTTAACAGTGTTTTTTTAATAGTAAGCTGACCACAAGCCCTCGAGAAATACCAATAAAAGCTATGTTTTCAATGACGTAAAAACTACTGGTATATTAGAACGCGGCAAAAACTTGTGATATAAATAAATAAAACGGGCGAAAATGAAAAGTGTTTTACTGTCATATAGGCACCTCTGTGAAATTAGAGTCGAGCAAGGGTGGAGCATTTCCAGCGTAGTGCACAACATTTAAGAGTCACGCCTATGTGTGTACTGTCAAATAGGTAGACACTCCATGTGCACTACCGAGTACTTATAGAGCCACTGAGCTACAATTCTGGCTATTTCCTGAGATACATACAACCACATAGAAAAGTATGTTAAGAGCGCCCTATCTAGCATACTATTATGCAGTAGTGAGCTCGACACAGCCTATAGCAGTTCATATCTACTATGATGCAACACAAAAGTTAAGTTACACTTATGCGATGCAGGCAGAGCTTGTTCAAACACGCACTGCAAGTTGATAAAAAAGGTGAACTGTGTTAGTATTAATTCACAAACGTCAGAAATTATGAGCGCCTCCGTCCACCAAGTAGAAGTCTACCGGCGGAGCGTTGTGTTGAACATGTAAGGCTGTATGGATGGTCTGTTAGCAGCATTATTTCCACGTGAGGTAAACACATAGTAAACACACAGTTTCAACACTGATGTCTCCTAAAACGAGTTAAAATTGCATAAATTATTGTTTTATGTTGAAATAAATCAAAGAGGTATGTTATTATTTTGTATAGTTTGGGTATTTTACCTATTAATGCTTAAAAACAAGAGGGAAAAGCATTGAAAATTGTAATTACATAAGCATTCTTTTACGATAAATTTTACCATAAAAGTAGAAGTACCATCTAAAAATCTACTCAAGTAAAAGTAAAATGATTCAAAATCTACTCGCTAAAAAGTACCCATCTAAAAATCTACTCGTTAAAGTAAAAGTACCCACCTAAAAATCTAATTAAATAAAAGTAAAAGTACCCAAAGTACCCATCTAAAAATCCAATCAAATAAAAGTAAAAGTACCCATCTAAAAATCTACTCAAGTAAAAGTACCCATCTAAAAATCTAGTTACTCTAGTTAAAAATCTACTCGAGTAAAGGTAAAAAAGTACTTAATTTAAAATTTACTTTGAGTAAAAGTTACTTAGTTACTTTCAATTACTTGATGCAAAAGGACTAGTCATAAATCCAATCCAGCACTAGTTGTTTGTAATCAACTTTTTAGGAGGCAATGCATACTTTGTTCAGACCGCCTCTATAAACATGTTCATATTAAGTGGGTATGTTGCAACAAACCAAACTCAAAGTGTCCGGACCTCAGAATTTAAAGACAACTTAGCTTATCTCCATAGTAACACTGTGTAACACTTTATAGAAACATTCTTTGACAAATTAACGGCATAATGTTTACATCCTGTCGAGGTATGATGTGCAAATCACCTCTTGCTCAAACCAGCCATCAACCAACAATTGGCTACATTAAAACAGCGGACGTTGCCAGTGAACACCGCCAATTTCTAGTTCAGACGATTGTTTTTTTTTCCCTCGTGATTTTCATTTTTTACCAGTAACGGGAGGTTTTTCCAGTGTAGCTAAGTAAAATACTTGGATCAAAAACAGCCGTGAGTAAAAAGTAAATGACCTATTTCAAAACACCACCATAAGCAATGTTGCATGCAGCGCTTATTTGATACCACCAAACGCCAAAAGGAACGCCCAGAGTGGATGCGTGATTTGCCCAATGACCAGAAACGTCGGGCGCCTGGTTCAGACGTCAATTGCTATTTTCATTATCATTTAAAATCAAGACTTTGAGGCTGCATTATGAATACTAGAAAGGTTACAGCATATCATAAAGAACCTTAGTAAAGCCGAAGGCTAACTGGCTATTCTGTAAATGTATAAAAAATGCATTAACTTTTTTTATTTATTCATTTTTAATCATTTCTGCATTCTGCAAACCTCGAAAGCTGCGAGGTGTCTCCGAGTGTGACTATCAGTAACTGGGAAACTCTCGTTGACCGGGACGTTTTGCTTATTTGCTTAGGGAAGAGGTTTAGGGTCCATTCAGTATACTTAAACCAACACACCATGTGTTACCTCGATGCTACTGTTTTGTTAATACAAACGACGGATGGCGTCACTCAACCGCCCAAAATTGTAACCACACAATTATCCTATCCAGGTTTGGTTTGCAAATGCTACAACTTGTTAGACTACTGTTCTACGCTTGCACCAACCCCCAAAGCCTGCCTAGTTTTTGTCGCTGCTTAAAGGTAATTACTCGGTAAAGGTTGCGCTGCCTACGTGCCGGAAGAAGCGGTTAGGAGGTCGCCAACCGTTGGCCCTGCGAGATTTCAACTCTCGTCATCGAGGGCAGACGGGAACAGTGTGTACACCACAAATCGGTCTTTGTCCGGCGAGCGGCGATGCTCGAGGTGAAAGCGATACGCAGGGAGGACGGTACACCTGAGCCGAGGAGAATACGCTGCCTCGTCTCCGTTGTCATCCAGCGCCGGGGATCTGATCCGGCTGTCTGTCAAGAAGTAGGCCAAAGCTAGAGAACTTATCGGAGCAGGAACTTGGCGAACAAGATGACGCTATTCGCGCTGCGTCTCGGCCTTCGCGGGACCAAATTCTCATTGTGTTCCACTTCCTTCATGAAAATATAATGGCTTACATTGTGTAAACGAAACTGATTTCGGCTTTTGAAGTATGGGTCTTTTCAAGGACGTTTGCCTTTATTTATTTATTTATTGGGGGTTGAATCCTCCTGAAATTCCTCACCTCATTGGGCTCTAAGCAAGACCCTTAGTCGAAGTAACGGTTCCTGACTAGAAATGGACAAAGCGCTGGAGAAGAGCGGCCTACAAATGCCATGAATGCGAATGACTGATGCTGGTGGACCTAGTGGCTAGGATACTCACCCTGGGACCAAGAGGTCATGGGTTTAAATCCTTCCTCCAGAATTACCACCATTGGGTCCCTGAGCAAGACCCTTAGCCCTGAGAAATCCTCTGAGAAGAAACTGAAGTCCCTGAAGTTAGGAAGTGGAACTCGCTCTGGATAAGAACGCCTGTTGTACTGTAAATGTAAAATGACTGCAAAATTGACTTGCACGGTTAGATGTCATAAATGGCTGCCAGCAAAAAAAATTAGGTAAAAAAAGACCCCGTAGATCATGATCTCAAGAAGCAACACTGCAGTTCTGCAATTTAAAATTAAGCGAGAGACATGGTGGCGTAACAGTAGGGCGTTAGCCCCATGAACAGAAGGCCGCCGGATCGAATCCCTGTCCGGCAAGGATACCACTGAGGATTCCAACTCACGAGCAAGGTACCGTCACCAAGCGCTGCTTCCTAGGCAATGGCCATGACAGCTGCCCACTGTTCCTTCCACGGATGGGTCAAATGCAGTTGCTGCACTGTGAGCTCTGCTGCGGTGTGTTCATTCTTTTCCATGCATACAGAACGCATTATGAATAGAACACCATCTTTGCAAATGCATTGTAATAAGATGCCGGAGTACTAATAAACCCCGCCACAAATTCTTCTACTGGACTATCACTCGGTAATGTATAGTGGTGGAGTTAAGAGAAGGCAAATATATGTACGAATGCATTATAATATTTCCCTAAACAACATTTCTGCAAGTTAAAGTTTTACAGCAGTGGAGGCTCAAGGCATTGGCAGGCTTGCCTATTTTTCCCGTCACAATCTCCCCAAAAACAGAACGTAGAAACCCGGGCCCGGCCGCCAGATCCAAAGAATCAAAGTTCACAGTCGAAAGCAGCGGATGATGCTCTTAATGCGAACCTGGTGGGGGATGTATTGTGCTATTATACGGCCACGTGAGTGGGCAACAATTATGATTTTAATATAGCTGCGCTTGCACTGTTGTTGTAGGTGTGTGTGTGTGTGTATTTACAGTAACGAGTCCGCCTTCCCTGTGCTAATGGCCAATGCGATTCCCACTTGACGCCTATCACACTCTTCTTCTTATTAAGGCACATGCTTGAGTGGTCTGTTTTTCTCTAATGACAGCTCATGTCATTCTTATAATACTACACACACAGTCCCAGAGTGACACAGCCGGAAGCAAACACACACAAACACACACCTCTGAGAGCTTAACAGACAGTACTTTTCTGCCTCATTGCTTACGCTAACT
>JAVGVS010000410.1:0-52500 GCA_032718565.1 Distichodus sexfasciatus | reverse complement strand
GGAAGGGGGAGGGGGGTTGGCAGTCTGACAAGACAACACTTTTTATTATTTTTTCAGGAGAAATAAGGAGCTGCGCTATTGACACAGCCGAGGAGCGAGGAAGGGTCCGATGAGAAATACGAGGGTCCGACTCTGGGGAGGAAGAGATGGTCAGTGAGGGTTTTTTTTTGGGGGGTGTTTGAGCGGAGAGGCTTTCAGTTTTGTCCTGGTTTGGTCGAAGTTGGCCTCGGCAAGCAAACACACAGACCTCTGTAGCCGCTTAATGACGTCAGCAGTCACCTAGCAACAGTCTTTTAGTGTAAAAGAGGCAGCGCTGACACTGTTTTCAATTGAAAAAAAAAAAGAGAGCGCGAGAGAGAAAGTAGGGGAGAGAGAAAGAAAAAGACAGACAGAGCAATGACCCTTAAGAACTCCCACAATGCCTTCGCTGCACGAGGGGCGTAAAACTTTATTTTCGAGTAACGGACGGCTTTATACTTTGCGCTCTATTTCCAGCGTTTATTTGACGATCACGTCCCCCGATGTCCGACTCACAACTTTTTTACTTTATCTCATACGCGTATAAAAAACATTTTACAGGGACCACCATCTAGGGCTGATGGTGTTTTTACTGAAGAGAAAAACGTTAAAAAAAAAAAACTGATTTGCAATCAATTATTGAACCTAAAAAGGCAACATTAAACCCTGTGTCACACGTCCGGCTTTATTTCCAGCTTTTCTCTACAACTCGCGTTCCTTTATTTCTCGTCTCCTCTCTGTTATCTGCGGGACCTCCGCGGAGACGCTGTTTTTGATTAAATGCGGGAAAGAGGGAGACAAAAGAGATAGAAAGACGAGAAAGAAAGAGAGACTAAATAGAGCACTGCCGGTTCAAGGAACTTGGGCTTTGTGCTTGATTATCGAATCTAAAAAAAATAAATAAATGATTTTAGAAATTCAACATTACTCTCTCAATTTGCTTTATATGAAAAAAGTCAAAACAGCTGATGCTTTTCATCTCCCAAAGAGAAAGACAGAAAGAAGAAGAAGAAGAAGACCCTTGCGAACCCAGACAATGCACTTCCAACCTTGCGTAAACTTCTTTTTCAATTATTAAAACCTAAAAATAAAAACAAAACATTTTATTCCGAAAAGCCCTTCATCAGATGAGAGAGAAGAGAAGTGAAGAGGCAGAGAGGGGACAGAGAAAGAAAATGCCGACCGGAGTAATGACCCTTTAAGGAACTGTAATCAAAAGTATAAACGGTCTTAAAAGCATCAAACTTTGTCAATTAGCAAGCAAAATGAAAACAAACCATTTTATCTTAAAGCCTCTATCAGATGAGAGAGAAGAGAAGTGAAGAGGCAGAGAGGGGACAGAGAAAGAAAATGCCGACCAGAGTGATGACCCTTTAAGGAACTGTAATCAAAAGTATAAACGGTCTCAAAAGCATCAAACTTTGTCAATTAGCAAAGCTAAAAAATTATGGCTGTCATCCAGACTTTTGCTGTGCTGGTATTCATATATTATCAACTCACATCTTCCCAACTTCCCGTCTTCATCTCGAAATATGTAAAAAAGGTTAAAACACACAAATAATCTGGCATTTTTCTCAATAATTGTGTTTGCAAAGTGAGATGCATAAACCTCTCAAATATGAAGCCGAAAAATGTGAACAAACTCTCACTTGCTCTCCTAGAGTATGTGTAAATTAGGTCTGCAACAAACGACTATTTTTGTAATCGAGTAATCTATCGATTATTTATCGACATTTATTTATAATCGGATTTAAAAAATAAAATAAAAAGATACTATTTATTCGGCTTATTCTACTGTGAGTAGAAGTAGTCAATACGCTTTTATGTTGTTGTAGATTCACTGAAAATGAAGAAACATAGTTCAAGGGTCATTTTGAACCACTTGGCCAATAAAGGAGTTGCTTTTTGGCCTTTCTGGAAGAGAACTGCATTTCCCATAATCACAAGACGCCTCGAGCCGCCACACAATAAAGTGGAGGTTCAGCGTGGGGAACGTAACTTCTAAAAAATAAATAATTGATGGGAAAAATCTTAATAAATGTCTGTAAGCAGAGTGAACGCTGGTTGTTGTGGTTATTTATCAGCTAAAATATGTTTTGTCCGGTGAATAGTGATTTTTTGAGCGTTTTTAGCGAGTAATGGTGCTTACAAAACATGCAGCACGCTTATATCGCCAAAAAATGTCATTTATGCTGCCATGAATTTACTTGTTTTTTGTGCAATGAACATCTCCAAATAATGCTCACATACAGAGGATCTATTCTCACGATCGCGCCATCAAAAATACAGCGCCATTAATAAGCCATTCGCGGAAACACAAGCAGCGACATGCTGTGTTATTTAAATGACTTGCAAACTAAGCTTCCATCTCTAGAAAATTTTGCCTCGACCTTTTTGTAATCTAATTATTCAGCCATTCAATAATCGCTTTCATCTCTGTATATTTCATATATAACATTATATACTATAGTGTATATACTGTTCACACCTTCCATCTGGCAGACGCCAAGAGCATCAGGTCTCGATCCTCCAGGATGGATAGCTTCTTCCTGGCTGCCACTTAGACTTCTGAACCACTCCCCTGCCATCACACTTCCCCCCACACACACACCTGGACTGTGAAGAAACTGCATCTGTTGCACCACTGCACTTTACTGCACCTTACTTTACACACCACCGTCACTTTGATGCACAATAACTACTGGTATGACATTGCACTGCTGCCACTTATTTGCACACAAACATTATATGCTGCTTACTTAATGTTTTGGTAATATACTGAAACATTGTACACACACACATAACAGTCAATATAGTATCTGTCATATTATAACCTCTACCTCCTGCACATCCATAATGTAAATGTCAATTTGCACCTGTTTAAATGTTCGCATATTTGCACGTGAGTACTGAACATTGTACTTGAAAAATAGTCCTGATATAGCATCTGTCTATTATAGGGTTGCTCGACATGAAAAAAACATAATCACGTATTAATTTGGCCGAATCTTGAAATCACGATTATTTAACACTTTACTTTGTGTTACTATTTTCTAAGACTTTATGCTGCCTCCTCCGCCATCTTTACCCAACAGACTGCACCGCCACCAGAACACACACGTGCGCTCAGTCTTCTAGGCTGCAAGAGGCACAGGCGCAGTGTCCTCGAACACAAGACAAAATATATAGTATACTTGCAGAGCGAATGTATAAAAATAATTGTAATTATAATTGTTTTTGCCTGATTACATTGTTTTGTGGATTGTTTGAGCTGAAATTCGAAATTGGAAATTAAAATTCGATTAATTGCACAGCCTTAGTCTATTATAACTCTACCTCTTGCACACTCAGTGTAAATGTCAATTTCAACCTGTCAAGAATACTGCATCCTGACTTGGACAAACATGCTTTACTCTCTATGTCTGTCTCTAGCTCTCTAATTATATATATATATTTAAAAAATAAAAATAAAGTCAAAAAAAATCCCTGTCTAGTTTAAAATGTATATTAGTATTGTCTGGTTTAAAATGTATATTGTATATTGTCTGGTTTAAATGGTTATTGTTTAATGTATATTTTAGTATTTTACTTATTTATTGTTTATTCCATGTGCCTAGTCGCAAGCACTGCCTATTTCTATTTCTGTTCTACTGTTCTTGTTTGTTTGGCACTGAAATAATCTGAGCCGCTGCTCCTCGCTCTTCTATGTATCTGTATATAGCAGAGATGACAATAAAGTTGACTTTGACTTTTATATACGGTATGTTGTAAGTTAAAGGTTTTATGTTTTATATATAGCTATATAACAAGACGAGACAAGACAATACACGAAACTGGGTTCCTGAGAACGAGCGTAAACGAGATTTTAACACTAAAGAAAACTTCAATAATGACTGGAATACGGCCTTTTATTTGAATGAAACGCATAAAAATGTCAACAGCAAGAAAGTGGATTCAGAAACTGACCGAACTCTCTCATACATCTCTTCACGCCTATTACTGTGCATCAAATTTGACTTCTATATGGTGCGGAGGATTATTGTCATTGTGAACGACCACAGCACAGCACACACAGCACACAGTGCTCCACAACCTACCAAGACAGACCCATCCAGAAGGAGCAGGGCAGCTAACAAGCTAGACGGTAATTTGCTCATGAGTACTTAAATAATCCTTTGTTGCCCTGATTCAACCTGCGACCTTCTGATCACGTGGGTGAATATCCTATCATATAATCGCCAACTTCAATATATATGAGGTTTTAATAATCTGATCTAAATAACGGATTGAGAATGTAAATGAACATGCTAATTAAAATTAGAGGTGTAATCCCTGCAAAATGAAAAGATTCCAGCATTAGCCAGAGTTGCCACCTAAGACTAGAAAACTGGCTGAAAAAATTCACCAAAACGTTCACGACTGGTCTTGTTGCTTTTGGTGTCGCGACTGACAAAAAATGTGTTCAGACTGCATGTGAACTTGGAACCGTGTTAGTGACCCGACTAACATCAAGACTAAGTCAGTCCGCTTTCTCCATGTCTGTGATTGGCTGCTTTTTTGGACTTTCATAACGCAGCAACATGTGGAGCGAGCGTGAAGGCGGAGTTGAGTGTGGTCAGAATTTTGGGCAATTTAAAATAACACCATACTAGGCCTGTCTACCGACTCAGCTTCATCAACGAGAAATGTAGTGACAGTTTAATATCGCGGGACTTCATGGCACGAAAATATAAATACACACGAACATACAGTATATGTTCACATATCTTATACACGCTGTATGTTATATATTCATTTTGTGCTTAGAGATATATTTAGGGTAATGAATCAGAAAAATCTCACGATTTTATTCTTTTTTCCGACATTACCCATTGATTCGAGAGTAAAACTGATTCGCTAATTCATATATAAAGTAATGCATTCATAAAAACACCCACGTATCTGCTAATATACATGATGAATTCAATACAGATGTTTCCAGATCGCTGTTTTGAGTTGCTTTTCCCATTGGACTGTGGAAAAACAACAAAAAGAATCACATGAATCCATGAATCAAATATGACCCTCCATGGCAAAACCAGTCGCTTCTCTCAAATTTTCAAAATTGAGTTATGTTTTCATGGGCGAAAGGGCATAAATCAAGCTGCAAAATCATCATACCTATATCCCACACCAAGTGAGCAGAAAACTGGAGAAATCTGCCTTTGAAGTTGATCACCGCCGAGCACTCACAGACGCTTGCGCGTCGCTGCCACGCTTATTTACGGTAGCCTACGCCAATTCACAGCCACACGGATAGCCTACCTGCGTAGGTTAACTGAACTCGGGAGACGAAGATGGATTCGGGAGAAATATCTTCACGCTAGTCAACGAGTGGATTTACCGTAAATATTGAAGTAGAGCGGTCAAAACAGAAACTTTTAACATTCTGCTGAATTGACTTCCTCACCTCAAGAAAGTCAATGCTTTTAGGATGGAAAGGGTAAGTTTCTCCACGGAATTGATTCACAACAGTACAGTATAGACCTTCCACTGTTTCAAAACACTAAAAACAAAAACTCCAACATTTTACCCCACGCAACATAAACGCTCGTTTTTCTCGGAAACCTCCGTTGCGGCAAGCGACTGGTTTCGCCGTGCAGAGTCACAAAATGAAGCTTACTAAATGGGCCGTATATATCTGCAGATTTACATTGCCCATTTAGAGGACTGGAGAGCTGAACTGCAGTCACGAAAAATGCCATTGACAAGAAGGAAAAATATCAATTCCATTTTGAATGCATCAATCGATTCTGAACTCCATAGAGAAAAGAATTGTGATCTCGGATTCACTTATGACACACCCCTAATAAATATAAATATATATATATATATATATATATATATATATATATATATATATATATATATATATATATATATATATATATATATATACACATACACATGTATAGTACTGAAAGTAAAAGTTTAGGTAGGTGTGTGAAAAATGTTGTAAAATCTTAAGAATGTTTTTCAGAAATATGGAATAATGATTGTTTATTTTTATCAATTCTGATAAAATGTAAAGTGAGATGCACAAAAAGAAAAATTCTAAATCAAATCAATATTTGTTACTACCTTTTGCCTTCAAACCAGCATCAATTTTTATAGGTACACTTGCACAAAGTCAGGGATTTTGTAGGATTATAGTCATTATATTATTTTGTAGTTATATATTATTTTGCAGGATTATAGCTAATATATTAGCTTTTGTAGTTATTATATTATTTTGTAGGATTATAGCTATTATATTATTTTTTGTGTTATTATATTATTTGTAGGATTATAGTCATATATTATTTTGTAGTTATTATATTATTTTGTAGGATTATAGTCATTATATTATTTTGTAGGATTATAGGATTATAGATCTGTGGTTAGTTCTTCAAGATGTTTGGAAATTGTCTTACCAGCCGAGTTCCTTCAAAAACTGTGTGCAAGTGCACCTAGAAGAACTGATGCTGTTTTGAAGGCAAAGGCTGGTCACACCAAATATTGATGTGATTTAGATTTATCTTTTGTTCATTCACTGCATTTTGTTGATTGATGAAAATTAATGATTAACACTTCTATTTTGAAAGCGTTTCTTTTTGTTTACAGCATTTTTTCGCACTCCTGCCTAAAAACTTTTTGGTATCAGTACTGTACATATATATATATATATACTACCAACACAACACTCTAGGAAGCTTCTCCCAGCAGCTCATCCATGACCCTCCATGCACGCCCGCCAGCCTTCTCCCACCTCTGCACGCCCACGTGTTCCCCGTGATTACCTGCCCAAGCGAACAAACAGCACTTTTTTCTCCGCTGGTCGGACGAGGTTGACAGGCCTCAGGAGCAAAAGCCAGCAGAACTGTTTTGGATCTAAGGAGAAGTGTGTGGCAATAAAGTTGTAGCTGATAAGCCAGAGGCAGAAGACCCTGGCATGTCTGCCAATGAGGAGGGACGATTTTGTGCACGCTTTAATCCTGCTTAATTGTCCTCTTTTCTCTCTGTTTTCTCTCTCCTCATCTTCCCCCACTCTTCTTCCTCTTTCTCCATCTTTCCTCTTAAGTCTCATTCTTTTCCCAACCTTTCTTTCTTTTTCTTTCTCTCTCAATCTCCTCTTCTCTTTTCTTTCACCCTCTCTATCTCCTATCTTTCCTTCACCCCCATCTCTCTCTATTGACCTTTTCATCCTTCTCTTTTCAACCCCACCCTTTCTTGTCCTATTTATTTTTTACCTTTCTTTTGTCTTCCCCACTTCTCTTTTCTCAATCTTTCACCCCTTCTTTTTTATCCTCTGGCTCCACCCCTTTTCCTTCTCCATCTCCCTCTTTCTCCCTCCACCTCTCTTCACTTCACACATCCCTCTTATCTCTCTTCCCCATTTCTCCCTTCTCTTTTCTCTCTCCCCCGTTCTCTTTATCTCTTTCTCGCCCACTCTCTTTTCTCGGTCTTTCATCATTTCTTTTCATTTCTCCCTCCCTGTCCCCCATCTCTCTCTCTGTCTCTGTCTCTCTCTCTTCCCTCCTTTCCTTCATCCCTCTCCCTTTCTTTTTTCTCTAATCCCCATTGTATCACTTGCTCCCCCTCACCTCCTCGCCTCTGGACATTCACCCTCACTCATCCTCTCGCCTCTCTCCCTCCCTTTTTTTTTTTTCTCCCTCGCCTCTTTTTCTGTCTCTCAATTTTCCTTCATCCCTCCTCCTTTCTGTCTTTTTTCTCTGCTCTTTCTTTACCCTTTTCTCCTGCTGCTCTTTTCTTTTCGGTCTTCACCCTTTCTGCTTTCCTTCCTTTCTCCCTCCTCTCCTTTGTCTTTTCTTTTCTCTGACTCTTTCCCCAACTCTCTTTCTCTGTCCAACACTGTTTCTCCTCTCTTTCTGCCTCCCTTTTTTCTTCCTCCTCTTTTCTCTGCTCACCCTTTTCCTCACCATCCTCTCCCTCTCTCTTTCTTTCTTTTCCATTCTCTTTATCTCTTCTCCCCGACTCTCTCATTTTCAGTCTTCCTTTCTTCATCCCTCTCTCTTTCTTGCTCTCTCTCTCTCTCTCTCTCTCCTTCTCCCCCTCTATCTCTCTTAAACACACACTCACCTCGGCTCTGCCAAATAAAGCAGGAAGCAAGAAGACAAAATTACCCAAAATTACAAATCCCTCGGTTTGAAATAAATAGTTAGAATTTTGCTGGTAATACCATTAAAGCGACACGGTACCAGCACTCACACGGTCTTTGGAAGAGGAAAATAAGTAATAAAAAATTCTGATATAAATTAAGATGAGGTGTAACTAAGGGGGGAAAAAAAAAACAAAAAAACAAAACAAACTCGGCCAAAAACGAAGTTATGAGCGAGCGCTGCGCTTCTCGGCCCGGCAGAGGCGGCGTGAAACACCAAAGAGCCGCAACCTAATTGCTGGCGGTGGTGGTGACGTCAGCGGTAACCACGGTTACTGAGTTTTTGGAGTAGCCGCTCCAGCGTTTCCTCATCTGTTTGCACTCACACCAGCAGGCTGACAATGCAGTCGCTCGCTGCATCCTGTTTCAGCGTGCGGGTGAAGAGAGAGAGAGCGCGAGAGAGAGAGAAAGTGAATAAGAGAGAGAGAGAGAGAGAGAGAGGGTGACATCTGAAGTTAACCCTTCACGAGCCAAACTTTTCTTTGAGCTGACACTCTACTCTGGATGTCGGCGTCTCAAAATACTGTGGTAAGTTTAGATTTCTGATACTTTAAGCCCGGGCCGAAATACCTGGAGTCACGAAGATGAGATTTGCTGAGCGGGGTCGGTGGGGGTTTCGGAGGAAAAAATAAATAAAGGCATTCAAAAAGAAACGGTCTTTTTTAAACGATGTGATAAGGCAGCAGAGAGATGAACGGATGAACAGACCTGTCCTCTCTTTGGAAGCGGTAAAAGAGATAAACTGACAAAAGTTTGTTTTTGTGCCATTTTCTAAAACCTAAAACCTAATTTCTGCCCGTTAAAAACCCTAATTCAATAAATGTATAAATGAGTAGATTTCAGATAGATAGATTTAAGATAGATAGACAGATGATAGACAGATAGATAGATAGATAGACAGACAGATAGACAGATAGACAGATGAATAGATGGACAAAAGATAGATAGATAGATAGATAGATAGATAGATAGATAGATAGATAGATAGATAGATAGATGTATTTACTGTCATTAGTACAAGTCCAATGATGTCAGAAGATGCAATACTAAAATGTAAACTATTACAGCAGAACATAACTATAAACAAGGTAAAATAAAAATATATACACACAGAATATTGCGTACGTAACAATAAATAAGGTAAAGATCATCTTAAAAATACTGGTGTCTTACGTCACATACATTTACAAAAACAGACAGAAATGCTAAGCACCACAGCTAAAAGATACCAACAGAAAATAACAGCCATGTTAAATAATAATCCTAATAAATACTATTCTCACTAAATACTCATTTCATACTGATGCAAATAAATTATGAATCTTTTAAATTGACTTTAATTTCCATTTCCTGCTAGACTTATTGTGGCCACCGGTAACTGGAGCCTTAATCTTCAAGATCGTGTTCATTTAATTATCAAAAGACACACAACAAATAAATGATTTGTAGCTGAGCGGTCCAGTCTTCTCCCCCCTCCACCGGCCAGCCGTATTGCTGAGGTCACTTTGTCAGGTCATAAATCAAACATTAGCCTTTTCACACTTGTCACGCTTTTAAGTTTTAACTTTGGTTACCGGTCAGGCATCGACTTACGCCTGGCAAAAGAGCGCCACCTTTAGCCTTCTTAAATCTTCGACAACGCTCCCGGTGACGCAAATCCATACAGATTATGGCTCGACTACATGAATATTAAGTATCCCGGACGGAGGGGAAAAAATGTCTATCAACGTAACAGCAAAGCCTATACTAAATGTAGTAAAAAGCCACACACACACACTTCAAGTCTCCTGCTCACGCCCTTATGCACAGTTACACCAAGAACTCGTCCAGTTCTTTTAAACAGCAGTCATTTTAGAACGAAATGCTGATGATTTTTCTCCAGTAAAAAGAAAAATATCTTAATATTTAAAATTCACACTATTAAAAAAAACACATAGTCCAATCGAACTGCTTTCTTTCAAAGCCCTACACCACCGAGAGCTTTTTACCCCATTAAAGTTAACTTAATTCTGGGATTCACAGAAGTTTTCTTCAACATTTATTCTGCATGAGAAAATATACTTTATGAGTCCCATCGCCTAATAATGTCGCCCCATGCAAAGCGAACGCCGAGGGCCTCGACAGACGGTAAGCAAGCCCGCTGTCAAGCGCTGCAGAGTGTCGCTAGCGCATAGGCACAAGTAAACTTGTCATGCTTTCCTCCTGCAGTCACACTTACACGCTTTCACCGCCAAATGACGCTAATGTTATATCATTCCACATGCATTAGAGCAGGAGAATGCGACAGCTGAGAGGCGCCCGCCTCCTCCATTCTGCTGCCTCTACCTCTCTCTCTCACATACACACACTTTACTCTTGTTGGTTCTCCCTTTTCACCTCCATCATGTATTTATCACACAAAGACACACCACATATATAATCAACACGGTAATCCATAGTGATCATCATGAATGAGCATCGTCGACTTTTTTTCCAAAAATTGTCAATATGAGGCAGAAACGCTACCAAGTTAACGTTACAGATGCGCCGACGGGTCTGAGTCTGTCCCAAACCGTTGAATCTCTGAGATCAGTCGCAACGGGCCGATTCCAGATTATTAATTACATTTGTTAATTTCACTTGTGAATTATGATTTGCTCAGCTCTCCCATTATTAAAGCAGCATTTCATACTGGGCTTTTCATTTCACACCAATCGGTTGTTGCGCTCAACGGTTTACACACGAACTGTAATTCCTGCTCATTTTTGATTTTGAGTGCACATATGTTTACGTGTAAAAATATATGTTTTAGAATAGTTAAGAAAAGCAGTATTTCAGTCAAGTCTGATGTTGTCCTTTACGCATAAAAGGTCAATACTCGGAACAAGGTACGCCCAGCGCTGTGGGATCTCGATTCGTATCGACTAAAGAAGTTGCATCGATGCACTGCTACTTCAATAATGAATTAGACAACATAAAAAACAATGACTTGTGGGTCTAACTAATAACTAACTATATACTAACATGTAACACTCTCAATATTGTTTGTACACCGCACACACACACAATAATATTAATAGTCAATAAAAACTGTTCTGGTGCCCCAGAGCATTCTATAAATACGTGAGTAATCTTGTATCATGTCAGACCACAATTACACGTAATATGAAAGATTGTACTCAAAACAGTAATCTAGGAGATACTTATCTATGTATTGCTAAAAGAATCAAAAGATTATATTTATATATATAATTATACATAATGTAATAAACAACATATATGATATATTTATAGATAGATCGAGATTTGCGCATTTGGCAGGAAACGGTTTAATAAAGATGACAGATTCAAGGCCAAATCGAAATTTTGCTTTTTATTATAGACTGGACTGTTTTACGTTTTGTCTCTTATTTGAACTAAAACCTGTACTAGAAAATATTGATATAATATGACAATATTACAATCAAATTTGCTGGACATAAAAATGAACAGGAAACATTCTGAATGCAAGGTTGAACACTTGAATGAAATTTGAGCTTTACTAAGCAAGGCAGAGGAAACTAAAGCATAAGTCTGATAAAGGTTTGTGACTAAATTCTCCATCATCATGCCCAGATCCAATAAAATGGCGGTGCTCCTTCAGTTCAAATAGGAACATGATGCTCTTCATCGTGTTACCCAACAGAACTTCAAAATGAGTTATGATTAGCAAATGAGCGGCCATACGTTCCGTTCACCTGTAACATTGACTGGGTTTAAAACGAAGTGCGAGAGACGGCAGACTGTTGGTAGCTGTTTTACAGTGAAAATGTCTACAGATCAAAATCGAAACCCGTTTAAATCCCAAAGACGAACTCGAAGAAAAGATGCTGTTGACAATTAGCATGTTAGTCGGCTAGCAGGTTTCCTGAAAGAATTTCACACGTGTACAAATTTGTTATTTGCATTTTGTTTGGACATTTCTAGGAACAGGTAAAACACAGACTTACCACACAGCTATTACAGTAATAATACTGAGAATTCTCATGATCAACCAGTTATTCAACTACGCACACACTCCATTGTTTCGCCATTGTTGGAGGACAAGTTAAAATTGCTACTGTCTATCTGTCTGTCTGTCTGTCTGTCTATCTATCTACCTACATACAGCCCAGAAAAAGGAGACCTCATCACTTTATTTCTGAATTATTGAGGTTTTTACAATCTGTGGTTGTGGGTCTGTGTAAAATATACAAGTCATCGTTCTTATAATTTTACTATTATTTCAACATTTCAGACATTTTTGAAATGATCTTATCTATTATTTTATTATCATATGGAGTAAATGATCTTAGTCTAACTTGAAAGTTGCAAGCTACACATATATTATTTTGCACTTACGTCATTAAAGGTGTATAGGTGTTGGAATATGACACATGGAACGGCTGCTATAAAAACAGAATTGTAGTTATATATAAAAAATATGGACTGCTTTCTTATTTTTCACACCTGCAACTGCAACAGCTCATAAAAGAGGAGAAACCTATTTTTTACACTCTCACACAATATTAAATGCTCTTATGAACAGAAAAAAGTGATGTGTCTCTTATTTGTTTCTCGAGCTGTATATATTTATATATATATATATATATAATATTAATATATCAGTGTTCACAAATTATGGAGTTCACATAAGGGTAAATTAATTGTAAACACTAAAGATGTCCTTGGAATGAAGTTTTCGAATGCTGATGAAATTGCTTAGCATTGAAACGTCTGTAACTTGAACTTTCAGGTGTCAGAACACAATTTCACGTCACAAACAATTCCAGACTCCAGTGGTCAGGATACTCGCGCTGGACCAAGAGGTCGCAGGCTCGAATCTTATCTCCGGCATTACCATCATTGGGGCCCTGAGTAAGACCCTTAACCCTAAGATGCTCTCAGGCAGTCCCTGAAATTAGGAAATGGAAGCAGTGACTCTGGATAAGAGCGTCTGCAAAAATGGTGTAAATGTAGATACCTATATTTGACTGGAGTTAAAATGGCGCACCAAAATGGACTTAGCATGTGTCGCTTTAGCTTAAACTAGCTAAGCAAGCCTTACTGTTTTACCGCTAACATATTCCAAATTACACTTCAAAACATTGTGCAAATGACTGATGATGATGATTAACTAACTGTCCAAAAAAAACTCCTTCAAAATATATTTTTCAGAATATTGGTGATTATTAACATATTTAAAAAGTCTATAACTTGGTATTAGTGACGGATTTCAGAAAACTATTTCACGTCATAGGAAAGATTTGGAAAGGTCATAAGAAAGTTTGCTAAACGCTAACGCTAAAAATAAGATTAACAAAGCCAATTAACCTGGACAGCAACTTGTCTAATGTCTACTCCTACACTGCTACTTTCAGTAAAGGTCACATACAGTCTGACAGTATCATACCAGAGGTGTCTGAGAGCATTTTTATGCAAACATGGCTCAGCTTGAATAACCAGTTTCACTTCATGGAAAGATGGCTTCTCATGCTACTCTGGGCCGCCGTAAAAACTATCGATGCAAAGGTGCAAAACCGCCACAAGCATTCTAACAGCCGCTGCCCTTACACTGTTCAGCAGAAGCAGATAGGATTTTTTTTTTTCCCTCAAGCCTGTCTACTTTCCATCCATATTGGCACTTTTCAGGTCCATGTGGCAGAACCGATAGTAAAAGAACGTCTGAAACGTCTCGTCCAACAGTTTGAATTTATTATTTAGATTAGATCATTTACGCTTGTAACTAATCCAACAGTTCTTTTATATCTACACAGCTGCTGCTCATCCTATTTCTGCCAGCGTGAGGAAACTGTTGAAGTGAAAGAGGAAAAATAATACATTAATGTGATTTAGATTTAGATGAAATGACTGATTATTTGTCATTGTGAACACACCACAGCACAGCACACAGTGCACTACAACGAAATGTGACCTCTGCATCTGATCCATCCATGAAGAAGCAGTGGGCAGCTCTAGCAGCGCCCAGTGAGCAGTAGTAGTTGGGGACGGTACCTTGTTCATGAGTACCTCAACGGCACAATTACCAGTCCGGGATTTCAACCGATGACCTTCCGATTACGAGGTGTTTTTTCAATGCTGAAAATGCGTGTCAAGTAAAACGATTTAACCTCCGTTAGGCTTCCGCAGTGCACAGAAAAATAGTAAAACTGCTCTTATTAACCGTTATAAACCATTATATAGTGTTCTACAATATACATAATTTATTATATATTTTTTCGGAATATAAATTATGATCAATTTCATGTTATACTTAGTAATAAGCAATAAGTGCTACCAGCAGCAACACATGTAAGAGAAACAACTGAACAAAGTCATTCTGTTCTGTCAATAGTGGTCTCTAATTCACTTGAAAAATAATCTCAACATCTTTCTTGTATGTTCCTCAAAGTGCAACAAAGTTTAAACCCATCCTGCTTCCTCTTTACTACAGAGTTAGAGTGACACGGAGGTTATGAGCTGTTATTAGCTTATAAATAATGATCTATATATATGCATAATGTTTGGCTTTTCACATACATATTAAACCTTGCAGGTGGACTGTTTTTGTACCATAACACAAGGCCTAAATTTATAAAGCAACTGTGAAACGATACATTATTATTAACAACAAACCTTTACACCTTATACCTTTTAACCTTATATAACAGTAAAATGACAACATGAAAATCAGTCTTTAGTATTTAACGATATTTTTATATTAGACACTCCGTTGGGTAAAGGAGTAACGGGTAAAAATCTTCACACTTTTGGACCTCGTTGTCACAGATTTTAACGACACCTGGCATTTAGTCATATGAGTAATCCATGGAACTAAAAATGCATGTTTCTTGAATCAATACTAAGGGAGAGAAAGCTCTTTTCCAGCTCTTCTTGCATAAATACCGTGTGGTCCCCACATTTTCAGACCAAAGGTTGTGGAAATGTTCACTGACTAATTTTTATATATTTTAAAATAATTTTAAAGAAATGTTCTCTCCGCTATTCAATTTTTAATCCTACAATCACTCAAAATTAATATTATAATAATGTACATTGTATGTATGTATGTATCTACATTATTTAACCTACCTGCCAAATAAATCTGATTCTGCGACGTGAATCTGTTCAAACAGCTTTGCAGCTTCTGCTTAGATAACAACGCAACATAACAGAACTTTGAGTATACTACAAACCCAGAAATGAACAACAAGGTACTATAAATCACAAATTACTACAGGCAAATACACCACCTCTGCAAGTCCCGGACCGGTAAAGGTACCTCTGAGGTATTCCGAAGCATGGGACTGTCCCTAAGCACTGCTAAAAAGAACATCTGCCCACTGCTCCTTTGATGGATGGATCAAAATGTCACATTACGTTGTGGTGCAGTGTTTTGTGCTGTGGTTTGTTCACAATGACAAATAGTCACTCTTTTAACAGAAAGTAAAAATTCTGTAATTTTTTTTTTATTGCTTTTACTCTAAGAATTTGTCATGGGAGAAAAGTGGTACTCCAAAAAAAATCACCCCAAAATTTCACAAAGTTTGTCAGTGAATTTTTTTTTTTTTAACAGCTTGATTTTTTTTAGGAATGGCCCTGATTTGATAAACTGTCAAATGTTTAATTTTTAACTAAGTGAAACGGAATCCTCTGAAAGAAGGAAGGTCTAAACCTACGTTAACAATCTATCGACATCAATAAAACTGGGAGGTAACAAAATAAAAACTTTTACTCTAATTAAGTAGAATTTACATGTATCTTAATTTTACTTGAGCATTTTATCGTTCACAACTTTTAACTTTTACGCCCTACATATTTCAACACAAATATTCATATTCCTTACATTTCCAAAACGGACTTGTTTCTTTACGTTAATACATTTGAGTGGAACCTTGACGATGTCATTAATATACTCATCTTATCGACACTGCTAACTATGTTAGCAACACTAAGTTAGTTGCTAATGTAGTTAGCAATTATGCTTTTGGGAAATGCACCCCAGATTAGGGATGCACCGATCCAACTTTTTCAGTTCCAACACCGATGCCGAAAGTTGTACTTTGGGTATCGGCCGATCTCAAGCACTGATCTGATACCAGTTCTTAATTAATAAATTGTGTATTTCTCTGTGAGGAGAGTGAGATTATTCCGATACGCTTAAGATAATACTTGACTTAAATACTGTCTTCCTAACTAGAACAAAGTAATAATTACACACCCATATGTGCGTGCTAAATTATTTATTATTAAAATAACATCTCAAAAATTATTCGTTTAAACACAATTCTGCAATTTTGTGACGGTCCCTAATCCTGCGGCGCTAAAACCATCAGGAACACAGCGAGATGGTGTCGTTACGGAAATTAAACAGTATAATCATGTGATGTGTTTTTGGAGTTGTAGTGTGTTGCGTTGCTTGTTCTGCTCATTGTCATATCAATATGTAGGAATTAGCGCGAATGTCGAACAATTGCTATCGGCTCCTAAGATGTGCCCAATGCCACAGATTTGAGTCGTTATCGGACCGATATGCGATCCACATATCGGATGAGTGCGTCCGTAATTCAGACTGGTTTCATTTGGTGCATATCACGCCAAATAGGAAGAAGAGGAAAACATTAACGGTCACATAAAAGACAAGAAGATGGGACTGGGAAGATCGGATCACTGTTTGAAGTTCAGGTAGAAGGGATTCAAGGGACTACTTTTATACTTCATTTTAACGTGTGTTTTAACTTTTCCTTAAGTTAACAAGTTCTTCTCCTACTTTTACCAAAATGTTTTTATATGAGTATCTGTAGTTGTAACTGAGTACAGTATGTGAGTACTTTTGCCATCTCTAATCAGAAGTTCACACAGTAAACCTCCGTAAACCTGGAAGAGAAGTGTAAAAGTCAGAAAGAGAATTCTACACTGTAGTGGCTTGTAGTGGCTTCATCCCACATTATGAGTTATGCATCACTCATAGCTCTGACGAATTGTTAGGGTCCTAGAAGACAGAGACTGTAAATCTCGAGGGAACGAGTCCCTAAATCACGGCTTATCCTTACGTGACTCGAACCCGGACTCGGAGTCTCCAGACGCGGCGAAATGTTTAACGTCGTCTGACACAGGATGTCAGCTCGTCCAACGTGCCTTTTTTTTCATAGGGGGTATGACAAACATGTCCAACGAACGGCCCGAAATAACCGATGGCTCCGATCCAGGACCTGCAAAACAGCCTGGTTTCTCTCACATATCACTCACGCCCTCCGTCCCAACTTCCCAGCCATGGAGTGCTCCTAAGACAGAGCAGATCCTCCAGTACAAATGTGATGCCATTTATCATCCGACCTCGACGTTCTGCTTTTGGGGTTTAACTCTACGGCCTCGAGGAGAGCCTCACACGCAGACAAAGCTAACAGTGAACAAAAGCCGACTTACCGTCATTCACGGACGTCCACATTTCCGGTTTAGCTCCTTTGAAAATAGACACTTTGTGCCAAAATGGACACATCTAAAACCAAAACCAACCAAACTGCTGTTTATCCCGCAAAACAAGGGCTATTTGTCTGAAATTTACAGAAAACTGTTAATAAAAAATTTCCTCAAACAAATGTCTGAAGCATCATAACATGAACGTAATGTGCACTCTGATTCAGTGCCATATATTCTGCTGTAGCCTGGTAGTATCAACGTCTATATGCGGTCAAAGACCTTACTCTCAAGTAGAATAAAAAAATATTATTAATTATTCATTCACACTCAATTGAAGGTGACTGTAATTATTTTTTTTTTGCTTCAAATAAAATTAGGCATTAATAAATTATTTTTTATAAAATGCATCGTGAAATGTGACTCTGCACGGCAAAACCAGTCGCTTGTTGCAAATTTCCAAAATTCATGTATTATGTTTTCATGAAAGGGCATAAATCAAGCTTCAAAACGATACCTATATGGAATGAATCGCACAACATATGACTGAGATATCAACATTCAAAGGAGTCGGGTTTCTCCTGTCACGTCAAGTGAGAAACGGAGAAATCTGCCTTTGAAGTTGGCTATCGACGTAGCACTCACAGACGCTTGGTGCGGTCGTGGCTACGTTTGCATTTACGGTAGCCTACGCTGCATTCACAGCCACACGGATAGCCTACCTGCGTTAGATTAACTGAACTCGGGAGACGAAGATGGATTCCGGAGAAATATCTTCACGCTAGTCAACGAGTGGATTTACCGTAAATATTGAAGTAGAGCGGTCAAAACAGAAACTTTTAACATTCTGCTGGAATTGAATTCCTCACCTCAAGAAAGTCACGTTTTTAGGATGGAAAGGGTAAGTTTTTCACAACAGTACAGTATAGACCTTCCACTGTTTCAAAACACTAAAAACAAAAGATCCAAAATTTTACCCACGCAACATAAACGGTCGTTTTTCTCGGAAACCTCCGCTGCAACAAGCGACTGGTTTTGCCGTGAAGGGTCACAAATGAAGTGTTTAATTTTAGACAAATTTAAAGTTACATTGTACACAACAGGTCTGTGTATTTCCTGTGTACATACATTCACGACCTTAAAGACCTTAGGAAAAGCGGTAGAGGTAAAAACAAGACTACTGAAAAAGTAAAGTTGCAGAGGTTTCAATAGAAACTAGGGGTGCACGATGCGGAAAATCTCACAATTCGATTCCGATTTTTGGACTCGCGATTCGTTTCAAAATCAATGCTGGATAAGCGGTTCACGATTCAATACACTGATGAATTTGTTTCCAGATTGCTGTTCTGAGTCCATCTACAGGATTGGCGAGCTGAACTCGTGTCGTGGAAAAAAGTAAACTAGTGGCATTACATTAGTTGCAAAATATTGATTTATTTTTTTGGAATGCATGATTCAATTGTGAATCGACAGAGAAAGAATCGTGATTCGGTCCGATTCGAATTTTTGGCACATCCCTAATAGAAACTGCCTGTTTCTATTTATGTAATAATAGGTCTGGGTCCGTATAAAATGGTATCCGGATCCGGGCTGTTGGTGACCATTAAGCAGCCTAACAAGCCAGCACGGCTAACAATCCAAAAAATCTCACTTGCCATCATTTATACCCAGGATACCGTCTTTTAAATTAGACCCTTAAACTTTGTATCAACATGGACAGAACCTAAAACCGACTAAACTGCTCATTAACCCTCTAAACAGCCAATCAATCGGCATTCGACTCAATGTCGAGTCTTGAAAACTATAGAAAAACACCATCACATATAAGCAAATAAGTGTATTCACTCCACACGATACATGTCACGCTTGCTCCAAAAAACCTAACGTGACCTCGGCGTTTACAAACCTAAAAAGATGCCTTTGCCTGCAGGCTGAGCTTGGTGCTGGAAGGGCCATGAAGGCAGATCCTAAAGCACTAAAGCAACAGACAAGCAGCACTCTCACGGTCCGTCTTGAACAATTCAGTGTTTGTTCTCCAATAAAACCGATTCCCAAAAAAGGCAGCATTTCCTTTGCTTATTTCCAGATAAATTCTGTTAAGGCCACCGCTGGTAAGAGTTACATTTTCTTTTCTAGGCCTCCTCAAACGGAAAGAGGAGAGCGCCAGATGAGCACAAGTTGTAGCTTCTGAATTCGTACCAACATTCGTAGCAGTCACAAAGTTTTCGAAGCTTGAAACTCCGGACGTGAATGTTCTGCCATGCGGTTAATATCATGTCTTACTTTAAGCAGTCATACTTGTCAAATTAACTAAATCAAGCAATAACAATGGTACACTGAAAGTTGACCACCGCTTTTCAGGAATGTTCTTAACTTTATTCCAAGCGTATGAGCAATCAAAGGCAATGGGCCTCATTCACCAACTGTTTTTAAGAATAGATTTGTTCTTAAAACCACTTAAACTGTTTTCACAAAGACTGACATTCACCAATGTTTTCTTATTGAAGATTTGTTTTTAGGTAGGAACACAAACTTTATTGGTTTTCTTCAATTCTACACTTGTATAATATACTACTGAAATGTCTTAACTTTCTTAAGAACAAATTTAAGCAAAACATATTGGTGACTGGGGGCAAGTGTCTTTGTCCTTCTAACTACATATAACATTGAAAATATCTAACAAATTAGATTAGCAAAATTAGTTCTATAATAGAATGCTTTTCTGGATTCACTCTAAAAATATTATGTAATTACTACAATAAGTTAAGGATTAATTTTATAGTTTGGTTCTGCTGACAGTGGTGCATTATGCGTACAGTTTGATAGATAAAGAAACTGTAGAGATTCTCATTTTTGTAAATGCTACAGCAAACTTACATCATCTTTAAGATTACTGTAAACTTAAACAACTGTACAACAACAACAAAAAAATCTACATTCCTCATTTTTCCACTAACCATACGTCAAACACAACTGTGGTAGATGTCAGAGAAATATAACCTGTTTAAATCAGCCATCTTATTAACTACGCAGCAATCACACTCATAAAAATGTATGGGAACAGTTCACAAATATTTGACAATCAACAAGATTAACTTTGTGGCAGGTTCGGAATGACAGTTTCAAAACATTTTAGCAACTCTATTTAAAACCAAATACTACATCCAAAAAGCAGGATACAGCTGATTACAGTATCATTCCATTATGTAAAAATGCGGTAAAATACAGTTCTGAACATCATTTAAAAACCCAACACACTAGGTTATTACGGTAAACTGCGTAAGAAAGGTTTTACATGTCCGCTTCAATACTTTTTAGCTAAATTGGTGAAACCTATTTAAAACTAAAGACTGAATCAAGGCATGCAGAAAAGAAGAATATTACAGTATGTCTTTGTTATGTAAAAAGCTGTAAAAACACAGTTATGAACTACATTTAAAAAAAACAACAACACAATACCAAATTACTGTAAACTGCATAAACTGCAGGTGCAGAAAAAAGGATATAGCTATTGCAGTATTTCTTTGTTATGTAAAAGGTGGTAAAAACACGGTTCTGAACGTTAATAAAAACAATACTCTTAGAAAAGATGCGTTAAAACGGAAACAAACTGTATTAAATTCTTACACAAATGGATGAGTTTTGGGACAATGTTTCTTGTGTTAATTTCAACACATTTACTATGTTAACACGTCTGACACTAAAGGTGTCAAGAAAGGTAACCCAAAGATGTGTAACCATGTATAATATTAACACGTGCTGTCCTTGGTTACACATATTGTGTTGAATGCTGGAAACAAACGGACGTGTTGTGTACATTTTAAAACTGCACATAACTATGTGTAAAAGTTTTGACTTTTTCCAATTTTCTTAAACATTAACACAAACTGTACAAACTAAAGCACTACACAAGACTTGAGTAATTCTTCTATACAGTCGTTCTAAGAGTGAACACTACATCATATTACTGTAAACCGCATAAAGCAGGTGCAGTAACTACTTGATAACGTCAATAAATTACTGTAAATTGTCTTGTATTTTTACAGTGTTATCCAGCCGCATGTTCGGCACAGATCACTTCACTGAATTTGTTGGATTCACAATAATAATTTCAAACTTCGACTAATATCAGAATTCTCGATTAAACAAAACACCTCTGTGAAACACAACAGGCTTTGCAAAAACAGCTTTTCGTGGCAAAAACACAGTGTGGAGCGGAGCTTAAGTGGGAGAGCTGTGTTTTTGCTAAGGCCACCAGCAGTCGTAAGTCATATTGTCAGTCCTCCTCGCCGGGTTTAAAGCGATCAGGCTTTGTTATGGTTTTGTGTGATTTAAAGCCCCCTGCCACGTAAACATTTCAAAACGGTCTGGCGGCCGCGTCGAAGGGTCCACCTTAAAAAGCGGCGTAATCCTGCCGTCGCTTCTAAACACAGCTCGGTCCTGTGACGAACGCCGGAGCCGCGAAACGCAATGAGTCACAGGTGCCGGGGCTGCTGCTGCTGCTGCTGCTGCTGCTGCTCGGCTCTAATGGAAAAGTGGCGAGGCCACACGTGAGACGAAGCGCTGACCAGAACGTCCGTCGCCGAACCCTTCAAAGTCTGACGCACATGAACACAAAGCGCACCACTCTTATGCAGGATCGTTTTAACTTTTACCTCTTTTTTTTATTCCAACAAAAAAAACATTTAAGATGCTAGCACGTTACGCTCTGATAATAACAAACCCTTATGGTAAGCCTTTTATGGCTCGGCAAAAAATAATAAACTGGTCAATAAAAACGTCACAGCTTCGCCTTTAGCGTGCGGGAAAGTGTAAAAGTTAGCGCTGCATAATCTCGGCAAGCAAAGAGAAGTAACGCGGAGTGAAAACTCCGAAAAATCTACTTAAATTAATTCACGAGGTAAAAATCATGATAAAGTGTTGACAAAAGCAACCGCTTTTTAAAATCAAGATATCAGGCCTCACTGACCAACCGTTCTTAAGAAGAAGAAACGTGACGTTAAAATCCACATAGGCAGTTTTCGTGGAGATTGACATTCACCAATGTTTTCTTATTTGAGATTTGTTCCAAGACAAGAACGGAATCTACAAATGGTGGAGAACACTCTGACACAAATTTATTGCATGCCTGTTCGGGCAAAACCTAAGCTTATTGGGTTTTCTTTAATTCTACAGTTGTATAATATTACACGACTTGAATGTCAACTTTTTTTAGAACAAATTTAAGAAAAAAAACTTTTATTATCGCTTTATGAGGCCCACTGGCCTTAATTAAAACAAAAAAAATTACACCTCAGTGGGAATTTTCGTGCTCAAGTGCACAAACAGAGACCTGAACTCCCAGTATGAGTACATGAGGTGTGTGAGGAGGAGCAGTATCACGCAAGGGCTGAAACTGGCCACTTTTGCTGAGGCATTTAGCAAAGATTCATGTTCACACCTATATTAGGTTTTAACTACACCAGTGGAAGTGTGGTTCCAAAAATTCATTGCAGGATTCAAACTATTCTTAATGAAGTGACAATTTGTCTATTTTTAAGATATTTTCTTAAATATCTGTGGACCTAGTTGTGGTGGGACGTAGGAACAGCTTGGTTGAAAAAACTTTACACGCTTAAAAAATTCCAAGATTTAAATAGTACAATTAAGTTATCTAAACCTGAAAATGCTTGCTTATAAGAGGATAATATAAAATATTTTTTTTAAATAAATAACTCCAAGGCCTTTATTCATGCTCATTATGACCAAAACAGAGGGAGACTCAGACTTCTCAAGCAGGCCGTGAGACCGCAACTATGAACTTTCCCTGATGATACAAATGGAACTTGTACGAACTCAACTGTCACGCAACAGCTTTGGGACATTGCACTTTTTAAAATAAACAATATATCTAACATGCACAATTACACACTTCATAGTTTTTTGAATACCTGTGTTTGTTTTAAATATATATATTTTTTATTTAAGGTTATCATTTCTTTAACTTAAACTATTTGCTTACGTCTATTTAAAATCACTTGCACAGTTCTCTGGAGTGTATCAACAACTGTCTCACTTGTAGTGCTACGTATGAGGCAAATAAAAGAATCTCGAATCTTGAATGAGCCTCTGCTGGAAACGACGCCACTTTTAAAACCACACTGGCCGAACTCTGAGCACCAAGTGACTGAGCTTATAAGCAAACAAGCACTCTGCTATTGTGAAAGCACTCAGAGTTTACGCACACGCTCACTTACTCGCAGCCAGAGCCTCAGCCGGCGTGCCAAGCTCGCCACTGAAAGTGTGTGTGTGTGTGTGTGTGTAAGAGTAAGCCTGCCAGCTGGTCTGGTGACCTTGACTCTGATGTTTACACATGACCCTTGACCTAGGCCGGTGCTGACTTGTGGGTGTTGCAGGGTCAACTTTCTCTAATCCAAACATCAGCAGTCAGCAGACAGCTGATTTCGTGTGGCCCGATCACAGGTAAATTCAACAACTAGCTTTTTTCCTACTGTTTATTTTGGCATATCTCGGTCATAACCTTTCTAAAAGAAACATGTGCATTGTAAAATCTCAAAGCAACCCTTTCAAAAGCAAACGTCTTTTTTAAACCGGGCCTATCCCTATCTCCGTCACGTTTTATTTTAACACGCAGACCGTCAAAACTGCTTTGTCTAACTTGACTTTGCGCCCGGCACACGTGAATACAGGTGAACTACCAAGCGCAAAACAACAGCTGCACACGGCCGCTACATATTCTCTGACGTTAAAGCACAAGCAGTAATGAGGGTTGCCTGGAAAAAGAGGCCTGCGTAACGTAACTTACATGTCAAAAATATACAGGACACACTGTGTATATAACAGAGCTTTTATCTATTTTTCATATTTTTAACCTTTATAACCTTTACTAGCAAAAGTTATATGCAGAAGAAAGAAATGACACTTTTTGTACTTCTATCAAAACAGGCCTTCTTAGAACTAGGGCTGCACAATATATCATTTCAGCCGCTTCATCACTGCAAAGTGTACACTTGCAGTAAACACACTGCAATACATGGAATGTCAAATAACGCAAATGCATCATGCTCCAACTTTTGTGCTGCTTGACACAAAAGGAAAACTCACCCAGGTCTAATTTCCATTAACTACAAGAGAAGTCTGTCTGTTTAAACCATTTACAATTTATGGCTACATGGAGAGTTCAAAAATGGATGGTTCACACAAGAAAGTGCACTCATTTCCAAAATCCCACTATCATTCTACAATTTTTTTTTAACTCTATCCAAAAGGATGATGTTTTATATCATTAGTGCATTTTTCCCCATTACTGTGCAGTCCTACCTACAGTTTAATATCTTTGGCTTCAAAAATATGTTTTATCCCCAAATTGCAACAAGCATGTTAAATGTATAGGTGCAACTCCAAATGCAACTGCACGTCAAGTTGGAACCAGCAGACAAACTTCACTTTATCTGACTATCACACTACTGGCTTGATCAAGTACTGTGGATGCTTGTTTAAAATGTAAAAAAAAAACGAGGAGCAAAGTTGTCATGCATATAGAAAGCAGGTTAAAGACTCATCGCTGTGATGCCCTGACAGGTGCCAAGCTGTCCAAAATCCAACCCTGAGCCTGGCAGAGAGTTAGGGAGAGATAGAGGGAGAGACAGACAGAGGCACCTCTAGGTGTGGGGAGACCTACCTGTTCTCTGGATATACAGGGCAAAGAAGGTCTGCGGGGCATCTTACAGCTGCCATAATAGCTGCTGGAGGTCTCTCCCAGAGAGACGCAGCTGGACCTTCTCCTGGGTCTGATCACAGGCACTTTCTCCTCCGAACTGGCCATCCTGCTGGCCGTCTCCCGGGGCGGGTAATAATGGTCAAAACAGAGGCCCAAGAGAGAGCCGGAGATGCCCGCCGCACAGGCCAGCACCGGCCTGAGGGAGGCTGGCATGCAGCTGAGGCTGGTGAAGGAGACCAGCCACACCAGGCTGGCGAAAACCAAGATGAGCACGCTGTGCTTAAGCTTCAAGGTGGGCACCAGCGTGAGCAGGCCGACGCAGCCCAAAACGAAGAGCAACCTGCCCACCATTTGCATCTGATGCTGCTCGTCTCCCCCCCACTGCAAGACGCGCAGCACCACCAGGTCCCCCATGTAGCACGACACGGGCAGCGACAGCAGCCAGCAGCGGCTGCTCTCTCGCTTCCTCCGGCGCAGATAGAAGGTGAGAAAGAAGTACGCGCAGCCGATGCTGAAGAGCGGACTGATGGACTGCGAGACGTCGGCGAGGAAAGTCCGCAGCTCCGAGGCGACGCGCTCGCTCTGAACGCTCCGAGATATCAGCAAGGAGAGCGCCAGCACCGCGAAGGCGCCCACATAGACGGCCGAGGCCCGGAGCAGTTTGGAGTTGACGATATCCGCGTTACAAAAGCGACACACGCTCAAGAAAAGCCCCTTCGGCCGGTCCTGCTTCAGCGGGGTGACGCAGCTCTTCACGTAGCCGTTCCTGAACACCTCGCCAGCGCCAGCGCCAGCACCAGCACCAGCAGCAGCAGCAGCAGCAGCAGCAGCAGCGCCGTCGTGGTGCCTGCTTTTGCTGGGCAGAACCTCTCCTTCCTCCCGTACAGCCATGTTTCCAGCGGTAGCGGCGGCGGCGGCGGCGGCGGCAGCGGCTCCCTGGAATTCTCCTTAAAGTTTCATGCCTCCGAAACGAACAGCGCCGCGTATCAAACGTCCGACTACATGACGGCGAAACGCGCGGCGGCGGTCACTCAAACGTACTCAAGCATTTTGGCTGGAGGAGGAAAAGAAGGTGAAATGTTGTTGTTTTCTTTTTTTTCGAGCGGAGACGAGCTCCACGACGCCACCTAGAGACACCGCACCGGGAGGCGCGCAAGCAACCAAGAGGAGCCCGAGAGCGCCCACAAGTCCCACATAATAACACCACTTGAGTCAGAAATATTTTCATTACTTAAAAGCCTTGTTTCCACACGTATTTACGTTTTGAAATAACATTTCGATATATTTAAATGCACTGCTTCAAGTTTGAGGAGTTTCTATTTTTGTCATTATATTTTCTGCACTTCTTTATAGTCGACCTAGGTGTTTTCATGAAGAGTTAAGCTCCATATTTCAAATTAGGCTTCTCTATCTTATGATTTATGCCATATATTATGTGTAGTTTTGATGACAAGGTTGTTAGCACCATTTCAAATAATTCATATAGAATCCCTGAATAATAACTTTTAGTGCAAACTTTAAGCAGAGAAAAAGGGAAATGGAAAATCAACAGGGACACGTTTTCCTTTTGGATCAAGTATCAAAAAAAGGTGTAGCATAACATGTTTGATTGAATTTGCCTTACATGACTATTGCCCATGCACACATTTCAGTCAATCTTTCCCCAAAATACTTTTATTCCAAACATATGAACCCAAGTTGATGCTGTCACTCACAGCAACAGTTGTTCATTTCCACAGAAGATTACTTATTTACAAGGACAGTCACCCTGGAGCATCTTGAGGTCAAGGGTCAAAAGTAAATGGCCTTCTTGGTTTGAAGCAAGTATTCCGCTACCAGGCCACAACTGCAATTACATTTGTTATTTTTTGCTAAACTATTGTATGCATTTTATTTTAGGCCCAGAAATGAGTGTGTAATTTGGATGTGAAGGAGGAGCACCGTTGTGTTCACAAATGTGGTGTGATAGTAGAAACAGAGGACATTACTTACACACACACACACACACACACACACACAAATAATAATAGGTTTGACTTATTGAGTACTATGATTGACCCTGTAACTCAGACCTGGGCATTGCCTGGGCCACATCCGGCCCTATGTCAGTCCCTGGCCAGCCTGCCTGAGCATAGCATGAAATAACAAATTAAACCTAAAAATAAAACATAAGTAGTGTATTTTATGCACATCAAGAGCACAACTGCATTGCTTTTATTTAGAAGGTGAAAAATGCAAAAACGTACATATCTCAATATTGCTTTTGTTGTTAAAAGAATGTATTGTCAAAAATACAATTATATGAAGATATGCCCTGCTCCGCACATTTCCAGCCTAACATCTAGTATTAACAGTAGGAGCTAATCAAAATTAGACAGTTGTCTGGTTTATTTTTATTTTTAAGTTCAGTTGAGCAGAGTTTATTACAGTCTTTTGGTTCGGCCCTCCATGTCAATTCAAATATGTCATGTGGCCCTATGGGAAAATTAATTGCCCGCCCCTGCTGTAACTGCATGACCCCATATCTTTTTTGCTTGTTTGTTTTTGTCCGTTTTTTTTGTCTCTGGTGATTGTGATTGTTGATTGTTTTATTGAGGTTCAATGTGTGTATTATTCTTACTTTTGCCATTGTAAAAACGTTTTCGACTTTTTGCTGGGCTCGGAAGATTCAGGTAAATACAATTCCGTTTAAAACCTGAATAATAAGACAACAGTTTTGGCATCGATTAACCTGAGATGCACGTAAAGCAAAAAAAAAAAAAGACAAAAAAACAATCACCCGCTGTTGGTAAGCAGGAAAAACGCGGTTGCATTTACTGATTTAGTTTCTAAAGTTCCCAGCGTTTTCCATGTTTACTGGTTTTGCGGTGAAATCGCGTATTAAAGCGTGTCCGCTCTCGCCACCCGTAGTATCGCTGTGGCCACGTCACACTCCTTCCACGTCAGTCGACGGCATTAAGACGCCTTCAGCAGACGCTCGGGGAGACGGGAAAAGGAGAGAGATTAGAAACCTGTCGCAAAGGTAGTTCATCTTTATTCGACTTCATTTGGACATACGACTTCGTTATGGAACTGTTTATTAATGTTTTCCACCGGATTATTGCATGTTGTCATTGCCGATGTGGCTCGTCTTCCACGTAGGCAGTCAGTGGGCCGGACTGGAGGCGCTAGCTGTGAGTTAGCTTAGCTTAGCTCTTTCTCACAAAAATAATAATAATAGCACAAGAACAAGGTCGCTGTTCTTACTAGCAAATGTTATGAAACGGTATGTTAAAAGTGGGGAATCTCAGTTCGCATTCAAGGCAAGTTTTTCCCTCTAGCGTTACACTGTCATGCCTTTTTGCATTAGTTAGCTTACTGGTAACGCTAGCTACTCTGTTAGCCAATACAGCAGGTTGACCCAAACTTCCCTCAGCACTCGGTTTGATCATTTTGAGTTAATTTTGTGTGTGTCTTAATATGAGATGTAAATGGCGAGTTAAATGGGTGATGTAATAAACACTGCCGCTTTCTTTCAGTTTTCTGTAAGTCTCCGTGTTTTGTCTCGTCAATCTTATTTCAGGAAATCTCTTGTCCGAAATCTCTGACTGGTGTCTCCACGAACAGAGGAAGCAGATCCGTCTGGCACCATGACAGCTGCGGAGAATGTGTGTTATACCCTAATCAATGTTCCCAATGACTCCGAGCCCCCATCAGAAGTCAGCCTCAAAGCTGATTTAGGTAAGGCAAGGCAAGGCAAGGCAAATTTATTTATATAGCACATTTCATACACAGAGGTAATTCAAAGTGCTTTACATAAAAGGAAGTAGAATAATCATAAAAACAATCATAAAAACAATCATCATAAAAACAATCATCATAAAAACAATGCAAAATGATTTAAAAATTGATTTAAAATAAGTTCAAGACAGTTAAAAACAGAATGCAATCAGTTCGGACGAAGCACAGTGCTCATTCAGTAAATGCACAGCTAAACAGATGAGTTTTGAGTCTAGATTTAAATGTAGCTAATGTTTTAGAACATTTGATCTCTTCTGGAAGCTGATTCCAACTGCGGGCAGCATAATAGCTAAAAGCGGATTCCCCTTGTTTTGTGTGAACCCTTGGTATTTCTAACTGACTCGATCCTAATGATCTGAGCGGTCCGTTAGGTTTATATTCAGTGAGCATGTCTGCAATGTATTTAGGTCCTAGGCCATTGAGTGATTTATATGTCAGTAAAAGTACTTTAAAATCAATTCTAAATATAACTGGAAGCCAGTGTAGGGACCTGAGGACTGGTGTGATATGCTCAGATTTTCTGGTTCTAGTCAGAATCCTGGCAGCAGCGTTCTGGACGAGCTGCAGCTGTCTAATGGTTTTTTTGGGAAGGCCAGTGAGGAGACCATTACAATAATCCACCCTGCTTGTGATAAAGGCATGAACAAGTTTCTCCAAGTCTTGGCTGGAAACAAAACATCTAATTCTTGCAATGTTTTTAAGATGATAGTATGCTGATTCATTCCACACATCTACAGCATCTAGCAGACGCTCTTATCCAGAGCGACTTACATTTCCTAATTTCGGGGACAGTTCCCCTGAGAGCAACTTAAGGTTAAGGGTCTTGCTCAAGGACCCAGAGCTCAGATTTGAACCCACAACCGCTTGGTGTAAAGGTCTACCACTAGGCCACCAACACTCCCCAAGCGCTCCATTTGTACTCTAGCAATCTAGTTTCAAATGACAACGCTTTAGGGTGTTTTCACATATAGTCCTCTTTAAAGGAACCGAACTCAGTCCTCTAGAAGTGGTCCAAAACGTGGACCAACAGAAAGGGAACTCGGTTCTTTTGATGTTCACACTGTGACTTCATTTGAAAGGGGACTCGGTTCTCTTTCTGCTCCACTTCAGCTCAGACGGGGCCTCAGTCCTTTTTCTGTTCATACGTAATTCTTGTGGAGCTCTCAGACCTTTACGGCTTTGCATTCTGCCTAGTTTTTTTTTTCTTCTTCTTCTTCGAACAAAAACTGTCGAAGCGAACCAGGAGCGCTTTGCGTTCAGAAGGCGCGAGTTAAACGAACCGCGCTGCGGACTTAAAGCGAACCAGACTGAGACCACCTCCCGATGTGGTCTCAGTTCGATTCGTTTCAGAGAGGTCTGAGTTTGTTTGGTGTGTTCACATATACATAAAAAATGCCGACTAATCGATCTGAGTTCGCTTTGAGGGCTGAAACGGATCAAGTGTGAGAACACACTTAATCTGCTCTGAAAACAGTAACACATTCTTAACTCATTACTGTATTTAACTACTGTCTAGTTCAGACTATATTTTGCAACTAGGATCATCAGAGTCATGCTTCGCCTCGATAACTCAGGAGCTTCTGTCCTCATCCACAACGACATCTGAACTGGGACATGTCAGCTTTTTAGGGCTGCAACAAATAATCGATTAAAACCTAATAATTGATAAGTTGGGTCTACGTTATTATACACATACGTTACAGTGGCTACCCCCTAATGTGGGGCCAGTAAGCTAACCAAAGCCGAAGTGGCGGGAAAGCACCGTTAAGCTGGATGTCGACCGCCATAAAAGAAAGAAGAATAAGAAGGAGACCAAGAACCAGTGCCGTGCCTTGCCGTCACAAAAGCTGAAGTAATTGCGTAGAAACGCATGACCTACATTTTTTGCGATGTAAACTCATGCGCTGATTGTTGGCGGGCGTGACTCTCATAAGAAAGTCATTCACTGCAGTGTTCCAGTTCAGTCAAATCTTCCCAAAAATGCAGTTATCTCCCAGAAATCAGTCAAATCAGTTATAGGCCAAAAAGACTTTAACAATTCATTTTCAATTAATCAAAATTTTTAAAATATATTTTATAATGTTACAGAGTAAAATATAAATATAGAAAATTAAAAACAGACAGCTTGGTTTATTAAAAAATGCTGAAAATGATAGATATTTTTTTCTTTTTATCCGGTTAATAGTCGATTAATTGAAAAAATAATCGGCAGATTAATCGATTGCCAAAATAAGTTAGTTGCAGCCCTACAACTTTTTAAAAATAACACACGCCGCACTTATGCAACACTGTCTGACTGGCACACCATTTCAGGACATTGTCTTCTACACTTTTTAATAGACAATGCAAATTTTATAAAAATGTATATGATCTAAATAGAACCAAGTAACTTAGTTTTGCGTACAATGACAGACTGAGGAGTGTACCTGGTTTACAAGCCAGTAACTGTTATAGCAATGTATTTGGCAGAGATTTACATTGCCAATTTGCCCAAATCCAAAATGTATAAATGTTTTCTGTGTGCTTTTGTTATGCACTGGAAAACTGGAGCCACTGCTTCATGCCACTGTCTAAGGACAATTGACTGAGGTGACACCTTTTAACTTTTGTGGCAACAGAAAAGGGAGAAATAAAAGCCAAGACGGAGGCTTTGAAGAAGGTGATCATCATGATTTTGAACGGCGAGAAGCTGCCGGGTCTTTTGATGACCATCATCCGGTTCGTGCTGCCGCTTCAAGACCACACCATCAAAAAGCTCCTGCTGGTCTTTTGGGAGATCGTTCCCAAAACCACTCCGGATGGCAAACTGCTGCAGGAGATGATCTTGGTCTGCGATGCTTACAGGAAGGTAATCGACTGTTGCTTGCTTTCTGAAAACGTACAGTAAGAGTGCTAGTGTTTTGGTGCGAGTGGCGTTGATCTCTGAGCGCATTTCTGTCTGGTGCAGGACCTTCAGCATCCCAACGAGTTCATCCGCGGCTCCACTCTCCGCTTCCTGTGCAAGCTGAAGGAGTCCGAGCTGCTGGAACCACTGATGCCAGCCATCCGGGCCTGCCTGGAGCACCGCCACAGCTACGTGCGCCGGAACGCAGTACTGGCCATCTACACCATCTACAGGTATAGGCTTGGAGTGGTTCATTTAAGTGTGCGACAAGTCCTAGTTCTCCGTTTGTATGCAGGATTGCGTCAGTTCTGTTAGGTTCAACGGTCAGCATCCTGTTGCACCTCTGCTGGCTGCATTTTTTTTTTTTTTTTGTCTTATGCCGTGTAATACATATTTGACTTTCTTTTAGGAACTTTGAACACTTGATCCCCGATGCTCCAGAGTTAATCCACGACTTCCTCGTGAACGAAAAAGATGCCAGCTGCAAGAGGAACGCTTTCATGATGCTGATCCACGCCGACCAGGTGTGCTATTTGATCTCGGCAAACGCGGCGTCTCTTCTCTGTTTGAGTGAAATACTAGCGATTCGGGGCCAGAAATAATATTGATTTTGCTGAAAATTCTGCTTCCAGGACAGAGCTCTTGATTACCTGAGCACCTGCATCGATCAGGTTCATACGTTCGGAGACATCTTGCAGCTCGTTATTGTTGAACTGATCTACAAGGTGAGCCGCCTTGATTTTCTTCAACACAGAGGCTTCATAAGCATCATGCATGATTAAAGCTCCTCAGTTGCTAAGCTTAAATTAAAGCTCATCAGTTGCTGACAGGATTGATTGTAGCTGTCATTCAGAATATTGTGGACTGCTGAGGAAGATCTTTTTTCTTAGGTGTTTCCTGAACTTTTGTTAGTGATCTTCAGCTTATCCCAGTGTTTCATTAAGTGGTCTCGTCTTTGTGGTCTGGTTTCAAGAAATCATCCAGATTGTGTTGTGCTTCCTCACTTCCTCTAAAAGCAGCTGTTTGAAGTCCATCAGTTCTGCACTGGACCCATCTAAAATGTTTTTTAATGGTGCATTGCAGCCGTCCAGCTTATGGTAGTCGGAGTTGGGGTTTAGTCGCTTATGGCTACAAAGGAATCGGTGTATGTAAATATTAGAGGTGTAAATCAAGCATCTCCTTATATTACATTGGGGCTGAGCGATATGACGTCTCAAATCCTCAAATTCCAATAACGATATAAACCATTTAGTATATGGTATTTCTGTAAATTCATCATAAAAAAAATTGTGCCAGCGCTTTGTACTTTTTGCAGCGCTCTTGTGACTTGTTGTATAACACTGCTTTTTACACAGTGAAATGGCTGGAAAAGGCGGTGCTATTTAAGGTGCCTTTAAGGCCAATTGTAGCATCTTTTTATGCTCTTACAGATCTGAGCGCTTAGGACGTGACAGATCTTATGGAAAATTTATTAATGCAGATTTTGCTAGCGAAAGCCCACTGCACTTCTCAACATTAAGACACAAATATGTGACTTGCACGGCAAAAAATTAGTCACTTGTAAAAGCAGCGGAGATAAGCTTTGAGAAAAACTACCGCTTATGCTATGTAAGTAAAAATTTTTATTTTTGTTTTAGTGTTTGAAAACGAAAGTAGTGTCTACACTGTACTGTTGTCAATAAATTCTATGAAAAACTTACCCTTTCCATCCTAAAACGGATTTTCTTGAGGAGAATTCAATTCAGCAGAATGTTAAAAGTTTGCTTTGACCGCTTACTCAATATTTACGGTAACCACCTGACTAGCGTGAAGATATCTCGAATCCATCTTCGCTCGAGTTCAGTTAACCTAACGCATAGGTAGGCTATCCTGCGTGGCTGTGAATGCAGCGTAGTTACCGTGAAACGCAGTCAAGAACCGCACTGCCGCTCAGGAGGCGTTATTGCCGATAGTCAACTTCAAAGGTGACTTTCAGTTTCTCACTTGGCGTGACAGGAGAAAACCCGACCTTTGAATGCTGATATTCCAGTCATATGTCGTCCCATTCATTCCATATAGGTATCGTTTTGAAGCTTGATTTATGTCCTTTCATGAAAACATAATAACTCAATTTTGAAAATTTGCGACAAGCGATCAGCCTTTACGTGGGAGGTCACATATTACGCCATAGCTTTCTGTGCCCACCTCCATGTGAGTTATGTGCTCAATGAAGATCTTCATCCATACTAGTAAATAACGCTAAGCCGTAAACAGTGTATCTTGGCAAAATAATTAATGACGTAAACAATGGAGGTAATATGAAAACCTTTTACCGGCCCAGTCATATCGCACAGCCCTAAAATACAATAATATTCGGACGATTCAATGGACACGATTTTTGTCTGGTCGACAGCATAAAATGTGCCTTTCGATTTTGGTCAGTGCTATGGTCTCTGACTGCGATCGTTAAATCAATGTATTGTTTCACCCCTAATAAATATATATGCAACATAGTTGATGTCCCTTAAAAACATTTCTGGTGCAGGTGTCATGCCAACCCTGAGAGAGCCCGGCTTATTCGCCAGCATCTACAACCTGCTGCAGTCCTCCAGCCCGGCCGTGAAGTACGAGGCAGCAGGGACTCTGGTCACCCTGTCCAGCTCTCCCACCGCCATCAAGGTAGCACCAGCCTTTCATTCCGTGTGTTACATGTCAAGTAGGTTTGGCGAGGTCTCAGTTAAACCATGATCAGTGTGTGTGTGTGTGTGTTTCCAGGCTGCTGCCCAGTGTTACATTGATCTGACGGTTAAGGAGAGCGAGCAACAAACGCCAAGCTGATCGTGTTGGACAGACTGATTTCGAATCTGAAGGAACACCCACCTGGCGAGCGTAAAAGGCAGGCAGGCAGATATCCACCGGCTGGGCAGGAAGCGGTTTCTATTCTTATCGCAGATCCATCTCATTGTGCTGGACGACATGGCTTTAAAATCAGTATTAGAGGTCGCATCAACGCGGGTTTTTAGGCAGATATCGATACCGTGATATAGTTAACGGAGCCGATAACTGTAAGCTTGAACCGAAATAAAAAAAAAAAAAAAATCGTCAAAATATTGAATTTACAAACACTAAGATCAGCTATGAAACTCTCCTCAATTCCTTTCTCCTCTCGAGCTACACTGCGCCAGGTGAGCGCAAGCTTACAACAAGGCTTAGTGACTGGCTACTACCGGTGACATATAGCCAATCAGAGACTGACGTGGGTGGGACATTAGATGAAGCAGCAAGTCGAGAGCAAACGACACAGAGAAGAGACGCAGTGAGCCACAGTATCGCACCTTAATATCAGTGATGGTCAAAATTAATCTCCGATACCCATAGTCGATACCAGAAAAATGGCTAATATCAGCCCCAATAATCAGCTTCCACCCTTAATCAATATCACAGAACTGAACAGTTTAACTTTATGATTAATGAGCTAATACTTGTTTCTGGGGTCTTTCGGGGTTTAGCCCCGCTGGTTCGCTGGACTTACTGTATTGGAAATACTGTTTAGGCTCTAAAAGCCGCTTTTCAGGTGAATGAGTGCATATCTTTCAAAATGACCGAGGTAAACAGACAAAGATGTGGTTGCAGATGTGGGAGTTACATGAGGAAACGTGGCGAGGTTTGTTTTGAACATACACTAGGCGCAGAATATGACACTCAAGGCTCAATCATGGTTTTTTATTGACTGCTTAATAACCACCTCTATGCCGCTTGTAAGGAATCTGTCGATGAAGCAGATTTTATTTTCTTGCTCGAATTCGCTTTAATAGGCAACTTTACTGTCTCTGATGTTTTCAGTAAGGTCTCCTTTATGTTTTGCACTTTAGCTCAGATGATAAAAAAAAAGACTTAGTTTGTTTGGTGGTTTATTTTATTTGGCGCTTACTTTTGTTTTACTATACCTGCTTCCATTGGCAAATGCATCTCCACGCAAAACCAGTGGTTTGTCGCAAATTTTCAAAATTGAGTGCTATGTTTTCATGAAAGGGCATAACTGCTTCAAAATTCATATGCAGGAAATGAATGAGATGACATATGATTCGAGATATCAACGTCAAAGGACGGGTTTCTCCTGTCACCAAGTGAGAAAAACGGAGAAATCTGCCTTTGAAGGACTATCGACGAAGCACTCGCAGACTTTGGTGCAGTCGCTGCCACGCTTATGCTTATTGCAGCCTACGCTGCATTCACAGCCACACGGATAGCCCACCCGCGTAGGGTTAACTGAACTCGGCATCTAAGATGGATTCCGGAAAAATATCTTCACGCTAGTTTCCACCAGGATTTACTGTAAATATTGAAGTAGAGCGTCAAAACAGAAACTTTAACATTCTGCTGAATTCGAATTCTCACTCAAGAAAGTCAATAATGTTGTTACGATGGAAAGGGTCAGTTTTTCAGCCAATGATTCACAACAGTACAGTATAGACCTTCCACTGTTTGTAACACTAAAAACAAAAAATCCAACATTTTACCCCACGCAACATAAACGCTCGTTTTTCTCGGAAACCTCCGTTGCGACAAGCGACTGGTTTTGCCGTGGAGGGTCACAAATAGCCATAGCTGCTGATATGGCATTAAAACTTAACTAACGGAATTTAAAAAATAATCAAATGAACTTATATGGGGAAAAATTGTATCAGTTGGAGGTTCTGAACGTCAGTTTTGAATCATTTTCGAGTAATCGCCCTGCTTCTAGCTACTCGTAACGACTCTGCTCTCCTCAGTTTTGTAAAAGCTCTTTTTTCAGCGTGCTAAAAAGTCCCTTGAGTGCAGTCGAGAGGCCAAAAATCCAACATAGCTTCTTTGAAATGACGAAACAAATGGCGGTCTATACAAAACCATAATAAGCAATACAAAGCTACAAAAATACCAAAACACCTAACTCAAATGACTTCAGTTCGGATTTAACTAGATCACATTTAAGAGCCGCATCTACACCGACTCGACGCCGCCGGCGTGAAGGGCTGTAAATCTTTCACATTCTGCAACTTTTTTCCTGTGTGATTTCCCCTCGTCTAGCGATTTTGAAACAGGGTTGAACTTTGCTGTCTGACTTCTGCTATCCCCCGATGAAGCTGTGACTACTCGAGCGACGCTGTCTGTGCCTAAACTAGTGCTTAACACTCAGTCTCGACTAGTTAACTCATTTTTAACAAGGGTTGCCTTGACTTGATGAGGTCGAGACGTTTTTCGCTGGATGAGTCTCTTCAGCGGAAGAGCCGGGTCTGACTTTTTGATGTTTATAGAATGTCGTTTGCAAGTGTTTCATTGGTTGCTTTTTACGTGCAACTACCCGTTTCGCACATCGGGCGCTCGGCTGCATTTTCTTTCATGCCGTTCATTAAAGAGTCCCCACACTTTAGAACGCCTTGGTCTGTACGCCACGATGAGCGGAGAGCGTGCAGCGTAAACACGGCTTCTCGACTCCCGCAGGATCGTTGGACGCAAATAGTACGGTTCTCCTTAAGTCCTGAAAGGCGCCACCGAGGTACTCATGAGCAGGGTGCTCTCTGGCGGGCCGCTAAAAAGCTGCCCGCTGATCCTTCATGGACGGGTCAAAGGCAGAGGTCACATTTTGTGGTGGTGCACTGTGTGCTGTGGTGTTTTCAAAAGTCCACTTAAATTCAGTTGGTTCTGACGTCCAGCATTTCTGTTCTGACTTCAGGACCTGGTCATGGATATCCTGAGAGTTCTGACAACACCTGACCTGGAGGTGAGGAAGAAGACGCTGCAGCTGGCCCTGGACCTGGTGTCGTCCCGGAATGTGGAGGAGGTGGGGTTGCATGTCACGTTCTAGACTTTTAAAGGCACGCTAAGAACACATTCAACCGTGTCGCCGCGTTCAGAGAGAGAATCAGTCATATTCTGACTTGAATTATTCCATTGTCGTTGCTGGAGAATGCAAGTAAACGACCCGTCCACACAGGCGTTCGAATCTTGGATAAATGAGCATGCTCTATGGCCATGTCCATACGTACATTTCTGAGAACGGAGAATTTTTTATTTGTTTTTTTAATCGCATCCACACAAGTACGTTTTCAAAAATATCTCCGTCCACGCGCAACACTGTCAAAAGCATGCCTTGCATTGTAGACGAAAACCTAACGTAGACACGACGCATACTGTGACGTCATATGAGTGGGGCACGGTGTGACGCGAAACGGTCCGTTTTTCAAAATCTTGGTTTTTCTCGTCCACACCTAAACGCAGAAACAGAGTTTTCAAAAATCGCCACTTTGGCCGGAGTTTTCAAAAACCTCCCTTTTCACTGACCCAAAACACCGTTTACGTGTGGACGAAAGGCCAAAACACAGAGAAAAAACAGTTTTAACACCGTGGTACGTGATATTCTGGGTATCGTTGCTGATTTCCTGAATCGATTCGATTCCAATTCACAAGGTCATGATCCGATTCAATTCTCTATTCGATTCGATATCGATTTATTTAGAGATTTCTGTTTCTAGTTTTGCTTGGTTATAAAATTAGGCCAGACGGCGATTTGAGCGGAGCAGCTTCAGCTATGGCTCTGTTTGGTTTCAGTTTCGCCGGTCTCACGTTTTTATAGCTCTCCTTGCGCAGTCGCGAGAAGTAGTGCATAGCCGCAGGTAAAGATCGATCCGCGAATTTTTGAATCGATATCGTATTTTTCGAACGAGAATCGATATTGATCGGTGAATCGATTTTTATTTATTTATTCATTTATTTATTTTTGAACCCAGCCGTAGTGGACATGGCCTAAATGCTGCGCTTGATTGACTTCAGCGGGGCGTTACATTGCCGTTCGTTTGAAGCTGTTTTTAACGCCAACCTGCTGCCCAATTTGTGGTTTGGTGTGTTTACCAAAACTAATCAGGCTGTTCAAAGTGTAAACCCTAACAATCACTGTATTCTGTTAAAGAGATGTCCCGTAGCACTGGTGTCTACTCCACTTCCTGCATCAGCTGAGCTGCATCAACGTCCTCGGACATTTTCAAAACGCGCTTTCTTCCGCATTTCCCGTATCGGAACACCTTCGGTCCTCCAGAATGTCACCCTGAACGCCACGTAAACGCAATAGCAACGTTTTCCGGGCGCTCGTTTAGATTTCGGCAGCCAAGAAAACGTCGCGCGCGGCCTTCGTTCGACGCCGTCCCGACACTCGGCGATTGAACGCAGGTCACGAACGCCCATGTGGACGCTCTGATTCACTGTAATGAGCAGAAAAACAGCTGGCGTTCCGTCCGCGCTCACCTGACGCCACAATCGCCAGAAAACCGCCCGATACAGACGCCCTTGTGGGGCCCCGTGACGTTATTTCTTAATTACCACAGAATTGACTTTGATCACCAAGATCAGAAAAGGCTTTGGCATGCAAGTGTGACCGCTAAACAAATCTGTAGATATTATTCAAAGAAACGCTATCAGGAGATTCGAAAATATGCTTCGCTGTGGTACGCTGCCGTCTGAAAAAAGCGTTCGGCGGAGAAGACTCTTCTGATATGCAAATATAATACAGAATTAACAGTTGTAACAAGGCGGATGCGTTGACCAATCAGTTAGGCATCGGTTTCGTTTCCACTACGGCATGCCGGATTTCGAGGGCGGTATGCGAACGACGTTTATGGAGAATCCAAGCCGTCGTTACGAGTTTTCCAGTATGTTCCGGGCTTACCTCGTTGTTATCGATGTGTGATTGCTGACTGATTCTTAATGCCCTTCGCTGAAGTTAAGAGCTGTGGTCTTGACTTTTTTTTTTTTTTTCTCCCCCACCCCCCGCAGCTGGTCATAGTGCTGAAGAAGGAAGTGATCAAGACCAATAACATCACCGAGCATGAGGACACGGACAAGTACAGACAGCTGTTGGTGCGAACTCTGCACTCTTGCAGCGTCCGCTTCCCCGACATGGCTGCCAACGTCATCCCTGTGGTAAATATTCGGAACAGCGTTGAGGAGTTCAACGCCACAGCGTACATCTCGCTTTCCTGTGCTTTGTTACTAAGATGCAGACTCGTAGTGGTGTTCACTGGCTCACATCAGGTAATTCGTGTTTTATATAACGCTCTACGTTTACATACACGGCATTTAGTCGACGCGCTTATCTTATTTCAGGGACAGCCCCCCACCGGAGCAGCTTGGGGTTAAGGGTCTTGCTCAGGGACCCAAAAGTGGTAATGCTGAAGGTAGGATTCGAACCTATAACCTCTTGGTCCAAAAGAGACAGTAACCAAGTCACTAGACCAGCGTTTCCCAATCACCGCTCCGCACAGATTCGAGTTTCCCGACCCACAGCACAGCTGATGCTACCGATTAGCTCATTAGCAACGTAGGATGGGCGTGCAAGGGGGCAGGAAATACCGAATCTGCGCAGAGCAGTGTTCCGCGAGGACCGAGGTTGGGAAACGTTGCACTGGACCACCACTGGCAGACTACAAATAGGGATGGACGATATATCAGATATACTCAGTATGTCTCGGCTTGTTCCACATGTAGTAAACAACGTAATAAATGATCGAGACCATCGAGTTCTGATCCTCACGTTAATATTAAACAGATGGTTCTGTTATTCCGTGCACAAAAACCTGCGGACACGCGTAAACGTGCAGAAACGTCATTCGTCGCGACGTAAACGCGCTCCGCGTGCGAGGAGCTGGTGACTCCCGTGGACCGCCGGCACGTTAAATTTTCCTCTTTATTTCAGACAAAACTCGGCTGACAAATTGACAAAACTTAACTGACACATAACAGCCAGCGTTCTACTCACAGTACAGATATTTAGTTGACGTTTTCAGCGTTTATTCCGGACAGGCGCCCATTGCATTGTTGTGACCCAACTCTTGCGTCAGGCGCGGGGGGTTTGTGGGAAATGCGGTTATCTCCCAGAAAGAGAGAATATATCGAGATATGTATATATGTATCGTGTGCCGCGATATAGCGTAAAAATATTGGGATATTATTAGGGCTGTAACAAACGATTATTTTTGTAATCGAGTAATCTATCAATTATTTTATCGATTAATCGAGTAATCGGATAAAAAAGTAAATAAAAAAGACAATACATTTGTTATTAGGCTTATTCTACTGTGAGTAGAAGTTAGTCAAATACGCTTTATGTTGTTGTATTCAATTGAAAATGAAGAAACATGAAGTTCAAGGGTCATTTTGAATCAGTTTGGCCAATAAAATGAGTTGCTTTTGGCCTTTCTGGAAGAGAACGGCATTTCCCACAATCCCCCGCGCACGCCTCGGAGCCGCGTCACAATAAAGGGTTCAGCGCGTTCCGGAACGAACTATGAAAAAAAAAAATTGATGGTAAAATCTCAATAAATGACTGTATTGTGAGTAGAACGCAGGTTGTTGTGGTTATTTATCAGCTTAATTACGCTTTTTGTCTGTAATAAATGGGACGTTTTGACGGAAACGGAGCGTTTTAGCGAGTAATGGCGCTTACAAACAGCGTGCGTGTTTACATCGCAAAAAATGTCATTTATGCGTTTTCATGAATTTACTTCTGTTTTTGTGCACGGAATATCTCACAAATACGTTCACATACAGAGGGATCTATTCTCGCCTTGATCGCGCCACTGAAAATATTGTGCGTCATTAATAAGCGTCTGTGTGAAACACAAGCGGCGCATGCTGTAGCCATTTAAATGACTTAAACGAAGCGTCGATTCTAGAAAAATTGCCTCGACCATTTTTTGTAATCGAATTATTCGAGTTATTCGAATAATCGTTTCAGCTCTAGATATTATATTTAGGCCATATCGCCCAGCCCTAATTACAAAAACGTGAAATATGAAAGTGCACGTGACAAGTAATCTTGTCTCTCTCTTGAATCTCTATGAATGACGGTGACCTAACGACGAAAAACCCCTCACCTAGGGGCCAAGAGGTTGTAGGTTCAAATCCAACTCTGTCCTACTGACCGCACGACCGTAATGACCTCAGAGAAAGACCCCCTCTGTGTAATTAGAGAAGTCGAGCTGGATGAGAGCGTCTGCCGAATGCCGTGCATGTAAACGTACGCGCTGAATACGCACCTGGAGCTTCCCCTCAAGAAGATTCCTGCAAACTCGCAGCTTAATCTCGTATTCACGGAAGCTGAAACGTGGCAATTTAAACGTCATCAAACGGGCACCTCGTACAGCCCTGCGGTCTGTCCACCGCGAACATATTTCATGCTTTTTAAACTCTTTAACTCCTACCGTGGCAGTAGCTGAGGTGTGTGTTTGTGTTTGTGTGTGTGTGACTTCAGCTGATGGAGTTCCTGAGTGACACTAATGAAGCGGCTGCAGCCGACGTGCTGGAATTCGTACGCGAGGCCATTCAGAGGTTTGACAACCTTAGACCTCTCATCATCGAGAAAATGCTGGAGGTCTTCCATGCCATCAAGGCTGTCAAGTAAGTCTCACAGAAGTGTGTGCTGCTCTTTTACCTCCAGAGATAACGTCTGGGCGCTTTAGGGGCCGTTTCCGCGAGTCGGTCCGCAGCGTATAACCGTTTTAGTTCTGTGTCCGTGGCTTCAGCCCAAGAAGAATCCAAAATGCAGAATTGAAACTGGCTTTCGCTGTTCTCGCTTCTCTCCGTTTATCAGATTTTTTTTGTGTCAGCACTTGTTTCAGACTTTAGATTTGATGCTGTGTGTTCCCTAATCACGACAGTACGACTTTTAGGATATGCATTTACATTGTATTAGATGCTGGAAGTAGGGGTGGGCGATATATCGAATATACTCGATGTGTCTCGGCTTGTTCCACGTGCGATGTGGTAAATGACTATATCGTGACCATCCAGTATAAATCCTAACGTTACTGCTAAACAGACAGCACGTACTTCGCTTTCCAGTTTTGCTTTTCTGCCCCGTCAAAGCAGACGGCTCGCTCCCCACCCATCCAGAAAACTCCTAGCGCACGTGCGTTTCGTACCGCTTTCGCGTTTCGCTTCTCTGCTCGCTCCCCCGCCTACGGCGTCACATCGACGCCAAAACTAGAGCACGCCAAATGGCTTGCCGCAAAAACTCCGCGAGCGCAAATGTGACACTCGAGAGCACAAAATTAAGAATCGAATGCGCGGTTGTGATCATATTGCGCGCAAACTGTATTTTTCCTCTCGCGAATGTCTTTTTTTCCTCTCGATGTGTTAAATGTCCTCGTGCGCAAAGTAGATTACCGACGAGCGGCTTTTTTGCTCGAGTGAGATTTCTACGCGCGCGGTTTGAAAGGGGCGGGTTTTGGCAGTTTGGGGGCGGGGTTTTGGCAGTTTCTGCCTGCGAATCCTATTGGCCGATGGCTCCTGGTTTTGTGACTGACTGCACGCTACAGAAAGTTTCTACAGAAAAACCAAAGATGACGGAGTTATAGTTCTAGTTTATCGACCTTATAATTATAATTTAATAGTTAGGTGTTACACGTTTAATAAGCACGCGATCAACGGCTCCCCTCGCCCACTTGTCTGTCCCCAATATAAAGTGTAAAGTTTGCTGTGTTATACTTTGGTTTAAAATAAAAGCATTTACTATGTTAAACTTTGGCTAAATTCATTATATTGGTGTCATTCTATGCAATACAGGGCGGAATTGATCATTTATACAGTGATTTAGAGGAAACTTCAAGGTATTGAGATATATATTGTGTATCGTGATATAGCTTAAAAATATTGCGATATTAATTTTATGCCGTATCGCCCAGCCCTTGCTGGAAGGGATCTAGAGATGGTTTAACCCCCTTTTCAAGTCACTTGTCATTTGATTACCGTTTGAGACTTGCTCTACAGCTTGAGGTGGGGAAATTGATTGCGTGATTGGATCATCACTGGTTCAAATCCTTACAGTGCTCCCCCCTCACTGTCCAGGTCAGCTGACCTTTACATTAAACCTTTTGCATGGGTCGTCTGACGTTGATGGTGCCCGGGGAGCACTGATTGTGTGCTCCTGTAATGTTTTCCGCATGAAACAGAAACAGGTAAATATTCCAGTTGTGTCCACTATTATCCCTTTTCAGGTGCCGGTTCTGGTGCTCGGCCGGTGCTGAACTGGGAACCAGCCGAGAACCGGCCCGCATTTACACTGACCAGGGAGCTCAGCGGGAGCCGCATGCTAATACGTCGTTCGTGCGAAGCCTGCAACTTTTAGTTCTTTCCTTATTTCTTCATAGACCTTCTTCTTTCTTCGTGCACTTTCCAATTTCTGCTGAATCCGGACGTCCGTATTGCTAAAAGAGCTTTAATTTCTTCCGCGCTCCACGTTACCGGACTTACCGCGTTCCGCCATTTTTATCTTCTAAAGCTACCTGTCACTCCGCCCACCTCTGGTGACGTCACGGGTTCTCGCTGCTAGACCAGCAGAGTTTAGGGGCCGGTTGGGAGCTTGTTTTAGGGCACCGGCACCGATTTGTTTTCTGTGGAAAAGTGCGGCACTGGTTCCAAAATTGGGAACCGGCGCGGGAACCAGAGCGGTGGAAAAGGGGTATATGTGCCCCAGCGTTCATTTAGACACCTTTATGTTGGAGAAGGTGAGTGAAGTGTCTATTTGAACGCACCACACCACAACGAAACGCGACATGACGCGTTCAAATAGACAATTCACTCGCCATCACTAACGTAAAGGTGTCATAAACGAATGCTGGGGCACATGGTGGACACAATTGCGATATTTACCTGCTTCTGCTTCGTATGGAAAACGTTACGTTTTATCACCGCAAAAGACAACAGTTCCAACCTCATCGGTCATATTCTACATCTCTCTGAAGTAGTTCCTCCCAGATTGGCCATTTTCACCTGCTTCTTACCCCTCTATTACAGTCCCTTTTTAAAAACGGCTAGTATTCCTAAATGCAAATGAGCGGCTGTTGCCCACACACGTCGGACTCCGGAACTGGGGTGTTAACGGCACGGCGAGCGTTTACCTCACGTGAAAATAATCCACACGGCGGCCGCTGCTGCTAACAGACCATCCGTAGAGCCGTACATGTTCAACACAACGCTCCGCCGGTAGACTTCTTCACTGTGATAACTACGCTAGCGCTTGCGAGAAAACACGGCGCATCAGGAAGCACTAGCGATTCTACCTGGTGGGCGTAGCTTCTCAGATCGGAGGGTGTTATTCAAATGTGCCCTACGGTGACGTACTGTAGAAGTAGGTAGAAATCTAAACGGCTGCTTTAAGCACACGGTTTCTGACATTCGTAAATTAATACTAAGACAATTCACCGTTTTTATCAAACTTAGTGTGTGTAGAGGCAGTAGAGACCAAAATGAATGTCCAAAGAACAGCAAAAGTAATTTTGTCATAATATGGGACCTTGAATAAATGATTTTTTAAATGTAGTGTTCTGTGTTTTCATGTAACAGTAGGTGCGGTGATATAAATCTGAAATATTTATTAATGTGCGTAGTGATCATTATTGTGATCAAAATAATTTATAATTAAAAACCAGAGAATGTTTCATTTCAATACATCGTGTTTTTTTTTTTTGTTTTTTTTTAAATATGACAGTTAAAAAAGTGAAAGTGAGTGGTTATTTTGTCATTGTGAACACAGCACCAGAAACGAAATGTGACCTCTGCGTTTGAGCCATCCGTGAAGGAGCAGTGAACAGCTGACATGGGAGAGGGGGGCAGTGCTTGGGGACGCTACCTTGCTCAGGAGTACCTCATTGGTACCTTTTACCGGTCCGGGATCCAAACCGGTGACGTTCCGTTCACGGGCCGAACGCTCTACCGTTACGCCACAAACTGGCCCGACGTGATTATACACACAGGGCAGACGGTCAGGGCAGACCCCTGTTGACTGTAAAAGGGTGGCCCAGTAGATTCGCGCATGTTGCTAAGCACACCGTATGTTTGTGTCTGCGTCTCAGGATTTACCGTGGAGCTCTGTGGATCCTGGGAGAATACTGCAGTACCAAAGAGGACATCCAGAGCGTCATGACCGAAGTGCGCCGGTCCATTGGGGAGGTATGACGACGCTGGATAAAAGAAGTTTGCTGAAATGTTTTTTTTTTAAATGTTTTCTCCAAATCTCAAGTCGGCCAGTCATCCAGCCAGATTTTGAGTAGGAGTGATGGCACGCAGTGAGTTCACGGCGTTCTTTTCAGTATCAACAACGTGGGACTGTTAATCCAGACCAACGTTGTCGAGTCCAAGACAAGTGCAAGAGCAGGGCTAGTCAGGATTGACCAAGTCGAAATAGTCATTTCTACCACAACACTTTTGGAATCAGAAGATATTCCGTCCTCCAGAACGTCAGCCGAGCGCCACGTTAACGTTTTCTCGCCGTGCGTCTGGATTTCGGCAGAAATCAAGAACTAAAACAAAAGTCAAAGCCTGAGACCGAAGTAAAAAGGCTATGATCGCGTCAAGTAACACGTCTGCAGCGAGAGCATCTAGAAGTGAACTTGAGATTATTTCCACGACTTTCGTTGAGAACTAAATGCTAACTAAATGCTCCTATTATTGGTAGAAACTAGAGATGGGCCGATACCACTTTTGTATGTCCGATACCGATACTGTAAATTTGGATATCTGCCGATACTGATGCAAATCCGATACAGTCAGTCTTTTTTTAAACTAATGCTTTAAAATGTCTGAATACATGACTGAGATTATTGTTACGCTTAAGGAAATGCTTGATTTAAATACTGTTTTCCTACTAAAACAATGTAATAATTACACATGTATGTGCTAAATTATTTGTTCTCAAAAATTGTTCGTTTAGACATATAAATACTTCTTCTTTCTTATTGATTGCACTATAACAATTTAAAATTGAAAAAAAAAATTTATCAATTGAAAATGAAATGCTGAAGTTTGTCATTTTGAACCAATTTGACTTATAAAATGAGCTGCTTTTGCAGAGAAATACATTTCCCACCATCCTCTGGGTGCGCCCCGGAGCCGCGTCACAATGATGCGTTGGGCGCGCGTTCCAGAACAAACGATGGAAAAATGTATGGGAAAATCGAAATAAACGGCAGAATTGTGAGTGGAACGCTGGTCGTTATTTATCAGCTAAAATACGGTTTGTTTCTGTAATAAAGGGGACATTTTGACCGAACTGAAGCGTTTTGCGAGTAACGGCGCTCCTGCACGCAGTCATTAACATTAAATTAAATTTATGCGTTTACTTGTGTTTTAGTGCAGGAACATCTCACAAATCCTTTCACATGCAGAGGGATCAGCTCTGGTCTTGATGGCGCCACTGAAAACGTCGTGTGTCACTATTAAGCGTCCGTGTGAAATACAAGCGGAGCTGCTCTAGAGAGTAAATTGGATTAAACGATGCGTCGATTCTAGAAAAATTACCTCGACCATTTTTGTAACAGAATTATTCGAGTTATTGGAACAATCGTTTCAGCTCTACTTTACCGCAGTGCCACTTCCCATGCGTAACGAATCGAGTGTACACACGTTCACAGATCGGCTCCATAGAACGGCCCAATGCCGCCGATACCCGATCCAGCTGTTTGAGCGGGTTATCGGACCGATACCGATCCACATATCGGATCGACTACACCTCTAGTAAAAACTCTGCCGTTTTTTTTTGTACTGCCCAATTGGAATCCCCGCCGTTGATCAGCTAAACTCGATTCTTCTGCGTCCAGATCCCCATAGTGGAGAACGAGATAAAGAAGGAGGCTGGAGAGGTGAAGCCTGAGGAGGAGGTGAGCGCAGGCCCTGCCCAGAAGCTGGTGACCGAGATGGGCACCTACGTCACCCAGAGTGCCCTCAGCTCCTCCAGACCCTCCAAGAAGGAAGAGGACAGGTGGGGACTTTTATGATGTGTACAATCCACAATGCTGCCGATACCCGATCCGGCTGTTTGAGTCGTTATCGGACCGATATCCGATCCACGTATCGGACTGGTGCCATCTCTGGTAACGATGCGGTGACATAAGCACCGTAATGATGTAAACAGCTGATCGATTAGAAAATGAGCAACTTTTTAATTTAAAAAAAAAAATGGATTATTCGTTGTTGCAGCCTTTCGCTCCGTCGTAACCTGTCCTCTTTATCTCCACCAGGCCTCCGCTGAGGGGCTTCCTCATGGACGGAGACTTCTACGTGGCGGCGTCTCTCGCAACGACGCTCACCAAAGTCGCCCTGCGCTACGTGGCCATCGTTCCGGACAAGAGGAAACAGAACGTGAGGGAGCTTCATTTCTCGTAAGGACGCACCCCGCGGCATGTTTCTTCAGCGCGTAACGTGGTGCTTTTTTCTCGTTCCCGTCGGTTAGTCCTTCGTGGCAGAAGCGATGTTGATCATGGCTACGGTGCTCCACCTGGGCAAGTCCTCCCTGCCCAAGAAGCCGATCACGGACGACGACGTGGACCGCATCTCCCTCTGCCTGAAGGTGCTGTCGGAGTGCTCGCCGCTGATGAACGACATTTTCAACAAGGAGTGCCGCAAATCGCTGTCCCACATGTTGGCCGTGCGCCTGGAGGAGGAGAAGCTCTCACAGAAGGTACAAACACACGCACACACACACCTCCCACTCTGCACCTGCACTGTGTGGATTCGAATGAGAATGCACAGTCTTTCCATTGTGTCCGTGTTCTACGTGTACATTTTCAACGTGATTCACTCTGATACATACTGATAGAAATTTGCCACTAGAGATGCCGTGAATTCTGATTACTACAGACATGCTTCTAGCAGCTAGAAGTGATCATTAGTTGGCGTTCATTCTGGATGTAACTAGAGCTGCGACTATCGGGGTTTTTTGTTTGTTTGTTTGTTTTTCTTGTTTTGTTTTGTTTTTTTTAATCAAGTATTCTATCGATTTTTCTTATCAATTAATCGGATTTTTTAAATTTGTTTTTTAAAGACAATACATTTGTGACCCTCCACGGCAAAACCAGTCGCTTGTCGCAACGGAGATTTCCGAGAAAAACGGCCATTTATGTTGCGTGGGGTAAAATTTAGGATTTTTTTGGTTTTAGTGTTTTGAAACAGTGGAAGGTCTATACTGTACTATTTGTATGTGAATCAATTTGGCTGAAAAAGCACCCTTTCCATCCTAAAGCGTGACTTTCTTGAGGTGAATTCAATTCAGCAGAATGTTAAAAGTTTCATTTTTGACCGCTCTACTTCCAATATTTCACAGCTAAATCCACTTTCGTCATTAAGCGTGAAGATATTCTCCAGAATCCATCTTCGTCTCCAGTGATTAACCCTAACGCAGGTAGGCTATCCGTGTGGCTGTGAATGCATGAAGCTACCGTAAATAAATGTAACCATAGCCGCGCAAGCGTCTGTGAAATTAACTCTGGCGTAAATCAATTCAAAGGCAGATTTCTCCGTTTCTCACTTGGCGTGACAGGAGAAACCCGACTCCTTTGAATGTTGATATCTCAGTCTTATGTCGTCCGATTCCATATACGTGTCGTTTTGAAGCTTGATTTCTGCCCTTTCATGAAAACATAATAACTCAAATGAAAATTTGCGACACAATTTACTAATTAAAAACTGGTAGCAGATCAGTTCTCGGAATCGTCCGATACCCAAAGCCCTAATATCGGCAGCGGAACTGAAAGAGTTGGATCGGCGCGTCCCTACTAAAAACAAGAGGACATATAAAGGTACAGAAAAATGATCATGAAACTCAAACTCCACCTCGAACGAAACTGACATTCTGTTAATGCGGCGAACTAGTGCTGGGCGGTACACCGGTTCATACCGAATCATACCGTTTTTTAAATTATTGTCATGATATCATTTTCTCTTATACCGCAATACCGGTTTAAATCTCCTAAACAACGTTGGGAAAGTGGCGCAGCTGGAAACGGGAGGCTGTTTAAGGGGGGAACTTTTTCACTGCTGCACCGCTAAACATGGACCGCGAAAGTCTGGAAACGGAAGATGTAACTGACGCTGGAGTTGAAAATAATGAGACGCAAGTGGAGCTGAAACGGTTGTTCAAATATTTTTGCAGTTTTTCTAGAATCAAAGCTTCGTTTAGTTCCTTTCACTCGCTAGAGCACGCGCTGCTTGTGTTTCACGCGGGCGCTTATTAATGATGACGCGCAACGTTTTCAGCAGTGCGATCGAGACAAGACTTGATCCCTCCGTATGTCAACGTATTTGTGAGATATTCCGTGCACGAACACGGAAGTAAATGCGTAAAAACGCATAAATGACATTTCTTGCGATGTGAACACGTGCTTGTGAGCGACATTACTCGCTAAAACGTTCCAGTTTGGTTGAAACGTCCCGTTTATTACAAACAAAACACATATTTTAGCTGATAAATAACCACAACAACCAGCGTTCTACTCACAATACAGAGGTATAAATGTAGTCTATCCCGGAACGCTTTGTTGCGGCTGCGCGGGGTATTGTGGGAAATGTAGTTCTCTTCCAGAAAGGCCAAAAGTAGCTCGTTTTATAGATTAAATTGGTTCAAAATGAAACACAACTTCAATATTTCTTCATTTTCAATTGAGATTTTTTTCAATTATATAATGTAATTATATAAGTGTGACCAATAATTAATGGATACTTTACGAAGTCTGAAAACCTCTTTGGATGCTTGAGAATATGTTGTGAAAAGGATAGTTTTGCCAAAAACATGTCTTAGAGAATGAAACTACGCTCGGCTTCCAGATCTTCAGGTAACACAGGTGAAAAAGCAAAAGCAAGTTCAGTCGGATGCAATAATTCATCCATTAAAATGTGGTAAACGCCCAGTCATACTTTAAAAAAAATAATAATAATAATACCGCCGTATACCGCGAAATCGCTATCATTTTGAAAAATACCGTGATAAAGATCTTTGGTCATACCGCCCAGCTCTACAGAGAGAACTAGATCATGGTGTCAAGGCGGTAGAGGCGTTTGGATCTTCTCCAGTCAAGCCGTTACGTTCTGCTAATCCTCCCAGGACGCTACTCAAGACACAGACTCCGAGTGTATTGAGCACTTTCCCTCGGGGTGAATAATGTTTTCTGATTCGGCTTGTTTTCGCCTTTATTTTGCCGAGCAGAAGGAATCGGAGAAGCGCAACGTCACGGTGCAGGCGGACGACCCCATCTCCTTCATGCAGCTGACCGCCAAGAACGAGATGACCTCCAAAGAGGACCAGTTCCAACTCAGCCTGCTGGCCGCCATGGGCAACACGCAGAGGAAGGAGGCCGCCGACCCGCTCGCCTCCAAACTTAACAAGGTACGTTCAGCCGCGCGACCGGCCGGTCGTCCTCGCCGCAGCACTTGTGCGGTGAACGTCGTGGTGCCGTTTGACCAGCAGATGGCGATGTGGCTCAGTTATGGTTCCTCAGCCTTGTGGGCTTGAATGGTCTCAGTGGGTTAAGGGAGTGATTTATTTATTTATTTATTTTTTAAGCAGTGGGGCGTGAACATTGATTGCAGGCCTCGGGGTCCGGCTTGCTTGAGGTGCTTTTCGGACTGTGTTGCAAATTAAACGCGATCTGTTTAGATTTTAAGCAGCATGTCGAATATTTGGGACATTAGTAAACTTGCATGCAGTTGGTGGCGTAACGGTGGGGTGTTCGCCCCGTGATCAGAAGGTCGCAGGTTAGAAGCCAGGGCCGGTAAAGTTACCACTGAGGTACTCATGAGCAAGGTACCGTCCCCAAGCGCTGCTCCCCGGCCGTTTGTTAGCTGCCCACTGCTCCTTCACGGATGGGTTAAATGCAGAGGTCACATTTGGTTGTGGTGCACTGTGTGCTGTGCTGCGGCGTGGTGCGTTCACAATGACAGTCACCCACTTTCACATTTAAATTAGGAGTATAAACGGTATGCGATATAAATTTGGCCAACAATAGAGATTTTGATCATACCGGCACACCGCTGAAATTTCCGCTCCGAAAATGGCGTAATCGAGTCGCGTCAAATGCGCGAAAACCACACCACGAGGCATTTGTTTTCGGAAAATGGAGAGAGAGTGTACGGAAGAGCAGCTCGTTAATAAGACCGGTGCAACATCCATAATCTGGACATGGTTTGGATTTAGGGTCTCGGATACTGAGGAGAAAAACATAATCTGCAAAATATACGCTGTTGAATATGAGAGAAGCCAAAGAACGTGCCATTACTTTTCCGGCCTGGGCCCGTACGTTTCGACCAGGGAACCGCTCCGTCTGCCGCTCGTCACGCCACGTCCGATCGACGGATCTGGCCAGAAACGTCCTTTTTATTTAATGGCAGAAATGATTAAAGATTGTTTATTTGCCGCATGCTTAGTTATACAGGCATAACGTGCTGAAATGAACACCTGGCTCCCTCGTGAGACTGTGCAAGTCACTGTAAATAAAAGTAAGAAATTTGAGAAAGTAAATAAATAAAGCTAAGAACTAAGTAAAAACATGAATGTACAATATATTTACATTTATATATTATAGGGCTGCAACAAACGACTATTTTTGTAATCGAGTAATCGGATAAAAAAATGCAAATGAAAATCACAGTACCTTTGTTATTCGGCTTATTCTACCGTGAGTAGAAGTTAGTCAAATACGCTTTATGTTG
>JAVGVS010000409.1:347659-356626 GCA_032718565.1 Distichodus sexfasciatus | reverse complement strand
GCTTTCTGTTCGATGTTGAATCGATGTTATGGGCTTGTTGATCATCGAATCAATGGAGTGGTAGTGGTCTAGTGGCTAAGATCCTCGCCTCTAGACTAAGAGGTCATGGGTTTGAATCCCACCTACCATCATTGGGTCCCTGAGCAAGACTCCTAACCCCATGTTGCTCTGGGGAGACAATCACTAAAATTAGGAAATGGACGTCGCTCTGGATATCTCATATTTATAAAGTAAAACTGACCTTATTACAGACTATAAGGGGACACAGAGTGTGTGTGTGTGTTATCTGGTTCAAATCCTGCACAGGTAGGCCAGACCACAGTAAACACATTTGTCCTGTGTGTGTGTATGTGTGTGTGTGTGTATGTGTGTGTGTGTGTGTGTGTGTGTCCCCGGGCGCTGACTGGGTCACCTCTCCATTAGGGTGTGTTGTCACGGTGATTAATGGCCACTCCTATCATGTTTAATGTAGGCTGTAAGGACGCAGGCTCCCACGCTGCACACCATAATCACAAGATGTATGAGAGAGACAGAACCCCGGAGCAGGGGTGAAACCCATTCAACACACACACACATACACACACACACACCGCCTTTACCATCATACCTACACATGCTCAGAAAAACTCACACACACACACACACATGCGCTGATATTTTATTCTGCTCATAATAATGCCGTAATGAATGCAGTTCCAGCAGCTTGTAGCTTCGTCTAGATTTTAGTACATTTATAGTGAAAGTGAGTGATTATTTGTCATTGTGAACACAGCACACAGTGCACCATGACCAAATGTGACCCATCCGTGAAGGAGCAGTGGGCAATGGGCAGCAGTGCTTGGGGACGGTACCTTGCTCAGTGGTACCTTTACTGGCCCCGGATTTGAACCAGCGACCTTCGATTGTGGGGCAAACACCCGGACCGTTATACCTTAACCATTACGATACACTACGCTACGGGCGCTTCATGGATTTAGGTTATTTTGTCAAAAACAGTGTTTTTTCTCTCTCTCTCACACACACACATACTTGTTCCTCACTTGTTTCTCATACTATTTTTGTTTTTTGCTTTTCATTTGCCCCTCTCTGTCTTTTTCTCACTTTCTGTATCTATCCATCTTTCCCTATAAAATTCTCTTCATCTCTCTCTCTCTCTCTCTGTCTCACACACACACACACACACACACAAACTTGTACAACTATCTTTTTGGGGACATTCCATAGACTCCCATAATGACTACATGTATATAATTCTAGACCCAACCCTGACCTTAACCTCAATAACCAAATGCACATCTTTTACCTCTTTTAGTTTCTCAAATAAAACAGGTACATTTTCTATAAAGTCATTTTTCCTAATGGGGACCTCTCAAATGTCCCCACAAAGCCATAATAAATACATAAAAGTGATTTTAGGGGACAAAACGGCCCAAAAAGGTCCCCTCAAAGCGTAAAAACGTGGTACAGACGCACACAGACACACCAACATACACACAGCGTCATCGCTCCACTTTATCTCTTCATTTCGGGTGGCACAGGAAGTGATGTCATGTTCCATAATTAAATGACAGGAAATGCTGCCATTCTTCAGCACTCTTGCATGCAGGTTGTTAGGTGTGTGTGTGTGTATGAGACATCATTCTGTGGGATTCAGTCTATTCCTGACCATCCTGTTCTTATCAAGGATGTCCTCTGGGTGACTGTTAACATGACCAAACCCTCACACACACACACACACATGCACTCTCATGCCAATGACATCATCACTAACCTTATCTGGAAATACCATGGTGTGTGTGTGTGTTTAGTGGTCATTGAATTCTCTCCACGTTCTAAAAACTCCCTTGTTGATGTCCAGTCATACTTCTATATATAGGTATTATTGTGTGTGTGTTTGTTTGTATACGATTCCCACTTAAGATATTAACTCATGCTTTAGAAGGAGTTGTAGCAATGTATACTGTAGACTAGAGTTGGGATGAAGACCGCCTAAACCGAAAGCCGGGACCAGGACCAGAGTGTGTTGAGACTGAGACAAGTCCAAGAATGAGGAAATCACTTCACTGGAAGCATTTATGCAAACTGATCACATCATACTGTATGTTAAACTCAACAAACCACAGTGAACACTCCTCAAGACCAAACTCACTGTTTTATTGGCTTACAGAGTTGTTATTATGTAGAGACATTCTATGGTTTAGTGCTGTGAAGAAAAATAAGGTTAGTGCCAGACGGAAACACTTCTTTATCCATTTGGAAACCATCTGGATAATGAATAAAATTATTTGATAACAAACAATACTTTTTTCGATCTTTATTTTTTCCCTATTGTTTACTCTCTAACGTTATAAAATGAAAAAAAAAAAAATTCTGATCAACTGAAAAATGAAGAAATACTAAAGTTCTGGGTGATTTTGACTCAGTTTGGCCTATAAACTGAGCTGCTTTTGGCCTTTCTGGAAGAGAGCTACAGTTTTGTGCATGATGGCGTTTCATAATTATTGTAATTAATATGTTTTTGTACCTTCCGACCCTAACCGTTCACCATTGTAAAACGAACCATCGTAACTCAGGGACCACCTGTATATATTTGTGTGTATATAAATATACAGTATAGGTATTATTATGGGATAACTATATTATTATTTACTATGGTAAAATGCAGTGTTAATTTTTGTTGTGTAAAGAACAGAAACGCATACTAGGAATAAACTTATGGTTAAGCATTCAGTCATTCATTATCCGAACCGCTTAATCCCAACTGGGGTAGCAAGAGGACCGGAGTCTATCCCGGGAATTACGTCTGCAAGGCGGGGACCAATCCTGCGTAGGCACCAACACGGGGAGAGCATGCAAACTCTACACAGAAAGGCCCTACGGCCAACCTGGGGATGGAATCCAAAACCTTCTTGCTGTGAGGCGGCAGCGCTAACCACTGCGCCACTTTGCCACCCATACGGTTAAGCAATTAATCGAAAATTCATCGAGTCTTTAATCAACATAATTTTATCCATAATTATTTCAATCTATTTAAACTTCTATTAAAACTTCTGTTAAAACTAAAAAAAGAAAGAATTATGTCACAAAGACATACACTTTAATTAGAAGAAAATATTCCATATTTAATAGATGAGCACATTTGTAGTTTTAACCTTGTCAGTAAGCTATGAGCAGAAAAAATACCCCAAAATTTAAACTAAAAATAATCGCTCATTAATCGTGATACTGATTTAAGGTCAAGTTGCCCAGCCCTAGTATAAAAGTGTGCCAACTGGTGACAAGTCAGGTTAGCTCCTCAGATCAAAGTCACTGTGCGCTTCCGAGTGTGTCTGTATGTGTGTGTATGAGTGTGTATACGAGTGTGTGTGTGTGTATGTGTGAGATGGTTGAGCGTTTAACCTCGGCGTCCCGCGGTGAGGGAAGGAGGAATGTTGTGAGACAGGAGGATGTGCCGGTGCGACTCTGCTCTCCTCATTAGCACTCACCACCGCCTGTCACAACGCGTTAGCCACACCGCGCTAGCCACAGCACGCTAGGCTCACGCCCAGCAGGTCGGCTCGTAGCGCCTTAGACACGGCACGGTAGTTACCGCACACTGTAACGTTAGTGTTTTAACCCTAACGCGAACTTTCGCCATAGTATTTGACACATAAGTTCAAAGCAGGTTGATAGTTTTACGTCACACAGCACGTCATTTGATTTGCGGTGAGTTCTGTAATCCAGAAGTTAGCTTTAAACAGTGGCTTTTCAAGCTACAAATGACTTACGATTAAAAGTGGCCAAGGCACAGCGAAGCTACTGTGTTAATGTTCTAAAGTAGCTAACCACAGCTAACCACATCCCGTAACACTTAATTTTTGCGGTATATGATGCTCTTAAAGCCGATTAATTTTTTAAAATGTGAAATATGATGAACAAATGATATCAAATCACAATAATGTTTCAATTATGATGCTTCAGAGTCATACATTTTGATAAATAAAGTGGCAAATTCTTGTTTCCGTCTTGACCAAGGTGAACTCTGTCATCGGACTCCATCTCCCAGTTGTCAAGAGTGTGCTGTGATTCAGTGAGCTCATGCTCCGTGGACACGGTAGCCAATCAGATGGCACTTCTGCCAGTTTAACACCAGTCGGAAACACCTTCTAGCTGAATAGTTTTGGATCTCTGGAAAGACCTAAATCGGCTAAAGCGGTGAAACCAGCGAGTGAAAACTGATGCTGCCATGGTTTAATCATTTATTTGCAAAAGTCCAAACAAAAGTAATACTGAACACAGCACCAAGCTTTAGACTCGATTAACACCCTAAAGTCCACAGCAAAGAAAGTCTGATGTGATCGCATGATCCCAGCACCAGCTCTCATCGATCACTCCACATCCTCGGAGCAAAAGGGAAACCAACTTTAATCAGTTCAGATGGAGATTCTGCTACGCTACCAGGAAGCACAGCTTGGACGAAGATTCCCAGAGCCCCACTGGAAAGCTTGCTATGCTCTAGGAATCTTCGTCCAAGCTGTGCTTCCTGGTAGCGTAGCGGTCGGCCAGGCAGGTGTGGCAAACAAACTCAAACTCTCTGTAACAATGTAAACGCAACAATGACCAGACGGCAAGGCTCCAGGTTGATTTCGCTTAAATAATGGACAGCCCAGGTGAGACAACTCAAACCAAACGAGGGCTCAAGACGCGAACGTGACGTGCAAACCCGCAAGTCAAAACCGAAAGTCAAAGTAAACCAAACAGAGCAACATAATCCAACACAGGTGTACTTAATAATCACCAATAACGCAGACGCCACGAAGAGAGAAGGGTGGACGCAAACCCAATTCCGCCAACCTGTGTAGGAATTTGTGTTCTCCATAAGCATGTGACCTCCCGAAAGAAAGTCTCCAGGAAACATTTTGAGTGTTCATTGTTTTGAGGCACACTTGCGACAGTCTTTTTGTAACAATGCACTTGGCGCTGCAAAACTGTGAGTCACGCTTGCGTTGTGTTGTGTCTGTTTGCCGCATTTGTGAAGTTTTCTGTATGTGTTTTGCGTATCTGCCCCAGCTACCAACACCCCCACTTTGCAGTGTGCTTGAATGTGCCTTATCAAATTGATTAACATGCAAGCACACTGCAAAGTGTGGGAGTTGGTAGCTGGGGCAGATACGCAAAACACATACAGAAAACTTCACAAATGCGGCAAACAGACACAACACAACGCAAGCGTGACTCACAGTTTTGCAGCGCCAAGTGCATTGTTACAAAAAGACTGGTTGGTGAATGAGGTCGATGGTTAGTTTCTGGAACAGCTAGTGTTTTTGAAGCAGCTTCACTACTGATAAGCTACTGTAAAAAAGAGGTTAACGTCGGTAATTGTAGTTAGCTTCTCCCCAACGTTGACGCTATTTGTCTGCGATGAGCCACGTGCTGTGTTTCCTCTTCGAGCAGAAGTGAGGTCATTGGTCACCAGACAACATCCTGCTGTTTCTCCGTTGGTAATCAACCCAAACGGCTGCCACTTCCGTCGTTTTCCACAACGCCTCTCGCCACTGAACGCATCTCCAGTAACGAGTCGTCAGAAGGAGTGTGTGAAGAGTTTTCATTATCTACACACACTCTGTTATTTCAGACTTTCCTCCTCACTGTGGTTGAGTTTCACCCAGTCCAGCGGCCAAATTTTTTTGGACCACTGTATATTTTCTTACATCTAGACCATCAGTTAGCGCTCACTTGCGAATCTCGGTAAGTCTGCAGGCATGAGATGCACAGTGCACCACAATGAAATGTGACCTCTGCATTTGACCAATTCATGAAGGGGCAGTGGGCAGTGCTTGGGGACAGTACCTTGATCATGAGCACCTCGGTACTACCTTTACCGACCTGGGACTGAACCGTTGACCCTCCCACCACGGAGCACAGAGGGACAATTCCTCCTCAAAACTTACTCAGTAAAATTTAGTAACTGTAAATGCATCTTTTTCTCCACAGGTGACGAAGGTGACTTCCTGCTTTTCCCCTCTGACGTCCTGGAGGAAGTCGGGGGCGTGGCAGATGAAGACTCCGCCCCCATGCTTTCCACCAACAGCATACCTTCCCCTGAGTCGTTATGCCACACCGACTCCGCCTCTGTTTCCGCCTCCGTCTCTTTCGGGGGCTGGGGAAGTTACCGGAGCTGGGAGAGGGCGGAGTCTCGGTCGTCTCCGCCTCCAGATTTGGAGCTGCGGGAGTCGGGCGTCTCCCGGGGCAACCTTGGGGTGTGGAGCAGGAGGAGGCTGGAGGTGGGGGAGCAGTTTGGACCCTACGATTCGGACAGTACAGGAGGCGAGGGGGGGCTACAGCACCAACACAACACCTGGGAGGTAGGAAATAACCACAAAACCTGGTCGATTTTTATAACCAGGTCTGGATGGTGTTATGTGAGCAAAAAGCACTTTTATTCTCAATAGAATGAGTTTGTGAGTCGTATTTAAAAAATGCCAAAAAGCAATACCTTCTGCTTTAATTCTCGTAACTTTTCATTGATGATTGTGACCATTTCTTTTCACTCTGGCTATTTATGTTTATGCAAAGCAATATTTTTGTGATGTCAAACCTCAAAAGGACAGTGTGGAGGTCACTGCATGAGAATCTTAAGTAATGACATTAATTTATTTTCAGATTTTACTTTTTTATTAATGAATTAGTAAATAAATGAGTCGAAAAGGACCTTGTCCTTTTGGTGGCCATAACTTTAGCAACTTTGAACAATTAAAAATGTCTTTCAATGTTGCATTTAGAATGAATTGCATTTAGTGATGGATTATGTCATCATATGTTAGATTATTAAATATTAAGTCATATTATCATATTAGATTATGAACACCTTAAACTTGCAGCTACAATATCTTGTGAAATCAAAATAACCTCAACGATAATTTCATATTTACGATTAGGGGTGTGACGGGATCTTACAATATCAAAACAAAAATATTTTTTTTCGAGGTGAAAGCTGTCTCGGGAAATAGTACAGCATTTTTATGCCAAAATTTTGACCGTGTAGTTACATACGCCACTGGTAGATCGTGTCAGTGATTGCAATTTTTGACAATTTTTGTGGTTTTGCAAGGTATTGTAGGTATAATAATACAATTTAATCCTGAAATCAACATTGAAAGAATTAAGAAAACATTGGCCAACGTTATGTGCGATAATAAAAAAAAAGTAAAGTTCATTAAAAAAAATTATTAAAACTTAAATCTATAAATGCAACATTTATTTATTTATCTGTGCATTTATTTAAAAAATCTTTTTGTTGTGCAGATTGATCTCATACAAAGCAACACAAATTTAATACACTGACAGTTCTAGCAAAAGCATTTAAACCAGTAATAACAAATTTTTCTAAGAATAAATGTGAACAAACATTTTGCAAACCTACATGAACACATTTGTTGCAGACGGCATCTCTTCATCGATCACGTTTCGCCATAAAAGCTTTTAATTTACGGTTCCATTCCGACGTGGAACGTGCCCGAGGACAGTCTGGAGGAGGACGAAAACACGGTCGTAATCATTTTTGCCGTATTTACCAGCTTTCCAAACTATTCCCCCGACGTCCATCGCACTCGTTTTATTTCGTTCCGTCGCTCTCCGTCCCGGAGTGTCGTCATGGTCTCTGGAGAGGAGTCGGTGATGTCATCATTCCAAGACAGGTTCGAGTCCCTTTTCTCAGCACAATCAAGCATCAGGCTCGTAAATCCAGCCTTTAACCAGGTTAAAGACCCCCAAACTCCCCCCTCTTCCCCCCTGACTAACAGACATCAGTCAGTCTCCTCACACTTAATCGAAGCCAGGGTCACATGACAAGGTCAGAAGGTCAGAGGTCGAGTGCGGGCTCGAGCAGGGTCAGGCCCGGCTAATTTCGCCCCACCGGAGGGGTCGGGCTGAGGGGCTTGGAGGCTAATTGAAGGTTTTAAATGGAACTCCAACGGAAAAAATTGCTTCTCACGTTTCTTAACGTTTAACGTTGAATTTCAAATTATTGCTCAAACAGCAAAAGTTCACGTGGGATTAATAACGTGTTCTTTCTTCTGTTTTTGCCAAATATTTAACACACCATAACAAACCACGTCTAATAAAAAAAGTCAGAAGATATTACACAGACAACAAGAATATTAAGTGAGTGATTTGTCATTGTGAACACAGCACAGCTCACAGTGCACCACAACCAAATGTGACCTCTGTATTTGACCCATCTGAGAAGAAGCAGTGGACAGCTTTTTTGGCAATACTTGGGGAGTCATGCTTGGGGACGGTACTTTGCCCGTGCAAACCTCAGTAGTACCTTTACGAGTCTGGGACCTGAACCGGCGACCCTCCGATCACGGGGTCAATTCCCTAACGGTCACACTACTAACTGCTTGTGGACCATACCTTGCCTATGAGTACCTCAGTAGTACCTTTACCGGCCAAGGTTTGGAACCAGGTGACCCTAGGATTACGAGGCCAACTCCCTAATCGTTACACTACCAACTGCGTGGGGACGGTACCTTGCTCGTTAGTACCTCGGTAGTACCTTTACCAGTTCGGGATTCGAAGCAGTGAACCTCTAATAATAGGCCAAGTCCCTCATCGTTACCCTACCAACTGCTTGGGGGTGGTTCCTTGTTTGTTAGTACCTCAGTGGTACCTTTATCAGTTTGGGTCTTGAACTGGCGACCCTCCAATTACAGGGCCAACTCCCTCATCGTTACTCTACCAACGGCCCAAGAACACAAGAACAAAGACATGAACGCTAGTGAGTAAATGCACCATACTGTATTTTAAAGTTAAATGAGTCAGAAATCAATCAAATAAAATCAGAGGGTCGCTGGTTCAAGTCCTAAACTGGTAAAGGTACCACTGAGGTACTCATGAGCAAGGTAGCGTCCCCAAGCACTGCTCCCCAGGCTGCCCACTGCTCCTTCATGGATGGATGAAGTGCAGAAGTGACATTTTCTTCAT
>JAVGVS010000409.1:320159-345159 GCA_032718565.1 Distichodus sexfasciatus | reverse complement strand
TTCTCTCTCTATCTCTCTCTCTCTCCCTCCATCTCTCTCTCTCTCTCTCTCTTGCTGCCATCTCTCTCTCTCTCTCTCTCTCTCGCGCGCCATCTCTCTCTCTCTCTCTCTCTCGCGCCATCTCTCTCTCTCTCTCTCTCTCTCTCTCCCGCGCCTCTCTGTCTCTCTATTTCTTTCTACCATTCTGTTACTCTCTTCTCCCTTTATCTCTCTCTCTTTATATTTCTCTCTCTCTTTTACAGTGCTCTCTCGGTCTCTATCTCTTTTCCCCTCCATCTCTCTTTCTCTCCTTCTATCCCTCTCTATCTCTTTTCCTCTTTCCCTATCGATCTCTATTTATATTTACATATATTTCCCCTTTACCTCTTTATCTCTCTTCATCTCTTTTATACACACACACTCTTCCTCTCTCCACTCTCTCTCTCTTTCTCGTTCTCTATCTTCTCCGTCCTGTATTTGTCCTCTCTCTCTCTCTCTCTCTCTCTCTCTCATTCTTTCTTATTTATTTATTTATTTATTTATTTATTTGTGAGTGTGTGTGTGTTCATAACTGGCATCATTAGAGCATTTGCTTATCATTGTGTGTGTGTGGTGAGAGTTCATCTTCACCATTTCTCAGAGTGCTCTGTGACCACCTGTTCACTGCTGCAACACACACACACACTTACAAACACACGCACACACACACACAGACACAGGGTCTTCAGCTCTCAGGAGGGACGACGGTCAAGTGTGTATAACAGTGGGACGTCTGGACCTGGAGAGGTTGTTGTAGTGTGTGTGTGTGTTGTAAGAGGGTGTGTGTGGGTGGTGGGGTGTCAAGGGCCCTTTGTGCACCTTTTGAGTTTCAGATGTGGTCGGAGATTAACTCTGTGTGTGTGTGTGTGTGTGTGTGAGAGAGAGAGAGAGAGACAGCAAGAGTGTGTGTGTGTGTGTGTGTGTGTGTATATGCTTGGAGATTAACGGTGTATTTGAATAGAAGTGAGGGATTAGTCTCTCACTCTCTCGCTCGTTCTCTCTCTCTCCCTCCTTCTGTCCGTCACTCCTGTGGGTCTCCTGCTCTCTCCCGATCTGTCATTCTTCCTCAGAAATATTCATCCGCCTTCTCCTCCCTCATTCTTCTCCTTCCATATATATTCCTCCTCTCTGTCTCCTTCTTTTTCAGGGACAGAAAGGAAGTTTAATCCCTGTCTCACAGAGACAGCTCTGCTGACCTCACACACACACACACACACTATTGAGTGGAGAGACTCTAAAAGGAGCTCATGTGTTTTTATGAGGCATCACGTGGCAGAAAGAGAAAGAGAGAGATGAGATGGGAAAAGAACGTGTGAGAGAGAAGGAGAGAGACAGCAAGATGTGGTGAGATGAGATTGAGAGGGAATGCATGAAGAAAAAGATAGAGAGAGTCAGGTGGGATGGAGAAACAAAAGAAATGAGAGAGAGATGAGACGCAGAAAGAAAGAAAGAAAGAAAGATGGAGCGAGAGATATGTAAAATGAAAGTGACTGAGAGAGATGAGACGAGACGAGATGAGATGAGATGGAGAAAGTGAGAGAATGTCTGAGGAAAGAAATAGATGGGATGGAGAAAGAAAAATAATGAGAGAGAAAGAGAGAGAAACAAAGAAAGAGAAAGAGAAAGAGAGAGAGATGAAAAGGAAAAAGAGAGTGAGATGAGAGGAATTTGCGAGAGCGGGAGAAAGAATGCATGAGGGAAAAGAAAGAGAGAGCGACAGATGGGATGGTGACAGTGAGAGATGATAGAAATAAAGAAAGGAGATGGAGAAAAATCGAGATAGTAGGAGAATGAATGAATGAAGAAAAGGAGAGAGAGAGATGAGATGGAGAAAAAAAAAACGAGAGAGAGGAGGTAGGTTGGGATTGTGAGGACAGCTGAGTAGACGACAGTTCATCAGCACATCAGTTTGTGTGTGTGTGTGTAAGTTATAGGCCATCTGCATGTGTGTGTATGTAAGGAGCATAGCAGACACTAAACTACACACACTCTAAAGAGATTGTAAACCAGGTGCAACACACACACACACGCACACACACACACACACCCTCCAACCTCAATCACACTCTAAACATAATTAGGTCGTGACCCACAGCAGCCCTCTCCTTACCTGGCATTGTACCAAACACACACACACACACACATACACGCACACCCTGCACATATACACACCATCAGCACTGACAGAGAGCAGACAGTGGAATTTGCTAATGAGGTCTTAACCTGTGTGTGTGTGTGTCTGTGTCTGTGTGTGTCTGTGTCTGTGTGTGATTATTCTATAACAGTATAATATGGTCCACATGACATTAGCCTGTTGAAATGCATATGGTAGCTTTTCTTCTCTGATCTGGCCTCTTCAAATCACTTACACACTCTCACACACACACACACACGCACGCCTACACACACACTATGTGAGAAACTCTTATATACAAACTTAAGATGTGAGATTTTTTTTTATCATGGTATTATATCAATTCAACGGACAATGATTCTGCCGATATCAGTGTGTCTGCAAGGATAAGATTTCCATCTGATTGAGTTCAAGAGCCAGTAGGCGTGTGACGAGACACTCAGCTCACAAGGACAAGACGACACACGAGGTTTTTGAAGAATACTTTAATGATGAAACATGTGACTGCAACATGGCCTTTTATTTGACTGAAAGACAACAAAAGTCAAGTGTAAAAAGTTTACTTAGTGGATGAAGTGACTGGACTCTCTCTTGTCTGATCCTCCTGCATCTCTTCACACCGTTACTGTGCATCAGCTTGTAACTCCTGATTGAAGTGTGAATCATCTCATTAAATCATCAGATTGTACATTAATTAATTAAAACACGTTAGAGGCGTAATCCCTGCAACATCAACAGATTTAGGAACATTAACAGATACAATTAGACTAGGATACTGCTGAACACATCACACACACAATCTTCACATAAAGTGAAAGTAAGTGATTATTTGTCATTATGAACACACCACAGCACAGCACACAGTGCACCACAACGAAATGTGACCCATTCGTGAAGGAGCAGTGGGCAGCTAACAAGCGCCCGCGGAGCAGTGCTTGGGGACGGTACCTTCCTCAGTGGTAACTTTACCAGCCCTGGATTCAAACCTGTGACCTTCAGATCACAGGGCGAATGCCCTCCCGTTACGCCACCAACTGCCCCAAAAGTAACCCACGACTCGTCCTCTTGTTGCTGCTTTTGCTGTCGTACTGGAAACGTGAGTTGCTGTTGACTATATCAACCTGGAACCATATGAGACACCTAATTGGAGACCAAATCAGCCAATCAGCTTCCTCCAAACCTGTTTTTTAAAAACATTTCTAACATAGTAACAAGCGGAGCAAGCTTGTAGGTGGTGTTGAACGCGTACAGACGCCGGATTTTGCTGTATTACTTTGCAAAACAGCATTTCACCTTGACGAGAAATATCATTGCGTTTTAATATTGTGAGATCTCGTGGCGTGAGATATCGTCACACACACTAGGAGACAGTGTTCAGTGTGAGACAATATGAGACTCTGCACGGCGCAACGGAGGTTTCCAAGAAAAATGAGCGTTTATGTTGCGTGGGGTAAAATTTTGGATTTTTTGTTTTTAGTGTTTTGAAACAGTGGAAGGTCTATACTGTACTGTTATGAATAAATTTCGCTGAAAAACTTACTCTTTCCATCCTAAAAATGTGACTTTCTTGAGGTGAGGAATTCAATTCCAGCAGAATGTTAAAAGTTTCTGTTTTGACCGCTCTACTTCAATATTTACGCTAAATCCACTGGTTGACTAGCGTGAAGATATTTCTCCGGAATCCATCTTCGTCTCCCGAGTTCAGTGAACCTAACGCAGGTAGGCTATCCGTGTGGCTGTGAATGCAGCGTAGGCTACCGTAAATGCAAACGTAGCCGCGACCGCAACAAGCGTCTGTGAGTGCTACGGCGATAGTCAACTTCAAAGGCAGATTTCTCCGTTTCTCACTTGGCGTGACAGGAGAAACCCGACTCCTTTGAATGTTGATATCTCAGTCATATGTCGTCCCATTCATTCCATATAGGTATCATTTTGAAGGTTGATTTATGCCCTTTCATGAAAACATTAATTTTGAAAATTTGAGAGAAGCGACTGGTTTTGCCGTGGAGGGTCACATATCATGCTGATTTAACACAATCAATTCCATTCAGATCAAATCACAAAAATCTGCTAAAATATCATTTGACATTTGTTTTCATGAGCTCAAGCAGATATTTAACTAAAATCTTGTTTTAATAAAAATACACGCCCTGTTTAACATAAAGTAAGATAACGTTACAATATGTACGAAATCTGATCAATGTTCTCATTTTGGACCAATGTTGTGGGCTTATTGATCATTAACTTGATGTATCGAAGTAGCACAGTATATTGTTACACCCACACACACACACACACACACCACAGATAGAAAGAGACAGACAGTAATCACATTTTCAACAGGTAGTTGGAGAGGGACTTTGTCCCAGTCCGTCTTCTCGGATAATGAGTTCAAACACACACACACTCGCACGCACTCACACACACTGTCACCTCCTCCTAGTCAGCACGTCAGCCGTAATCCATCATCCAGGATTTGGCTGTGTTGTTGGAGACGTCCATGTTGGCCTGAGTGCTGTGTTGGGAGTGATGTAGGAGGGCAGCGAGAAGCTTCAGAAGTCCTAACACATTAACATCACACACACACACACACGGACAGGAAGTACACAGACAGAAAGAGAAAGACTGACTAGAGCCAGACTAGAGAAAAGTCTGCCGCAGAAGAATTCTGTGTGTGTGTGTGTGCGTGTGTGGGCATGTGTGTGTGTGAGACAGCAGCACACAGCTTCAGGGTTGCTCTCTGAAAAGAGGGCCAGAGCACATCCATCTTCTCTTTCTCCTCCTCCTCCGATTGTACCCTCCGTCTCCCGCCTCCTCCTCCTCCTCCTCCTGCTCCTCCGTGGCCACACCCACCAAGCTGCAGGGGGAGGAGCCTGACTGGCCAACGGGGGTCGGGTCCTGGATGATTGACAGCAGGACCAGAGCCAACTGGCAACAAGCAGCACCATAAATCATCAGGTGTGGAGCAGGAGCACTTCCTGCAGGAGATGTACTACTGACCACCACACACACACACACACACACACACACGCCCACGGTCACCCAACACACACACACACACACATGGTCACCCAACACACAGACACAAACACACACAGTCACCCAACACACACGCACACAGTCACCCAACACACACACACACGCACACAGTCACCCAACACACACACGCACACAGTCACCCAACACACACACACACGCACACAGTCAACCAACACACACACACACACACAGTCACCCAACACACACACACACGCACACAGTCACCCAACACACACGCACACACAAACACACACAGTTACCCAACACACGCACAGTCACCCAACACACACACACACAGTCACCCAACACACACACACAGACACACACACACATACAGTCACCCAACACACACACACAGTCACCTAACACACGCATACACACTTACACATCCACACATACATATACACTCATATACAAACACGCACAGTCACATGCATACACACACACTTGGGCACTCAGCACACACATCCACACACACCAATGCACATTTGCACACACACACACACACACACACACACACAAACATGCTTACCCATACATGCGCTCACAAACACACACACACACACTCACATACACATTTAAATACACAGAAAATTGCACACACTCTTAATGCCACTGTGTGTGAGGGTTCATCATATGTAAGAACTTTCAGCAGTGACACACACACACACACTCCTCTGTCTCTCACCGGGGGAGTCCATCCCTCTGTTTTTGCTTCTCTCCTTCTCTGCTCCCTCGTTCCCTCACTCTGTTTGTCTTTTTCTGCCACTGTGTCAGCCGGAGAGCCACGGAACTGTTTTCCTTTTCACTGCACAACTCGTGGAGACCAGAGGGACGGAGTGTGTGTGTAAGTGTGTGAGAGGGATGGAGTGTGTGTGTGTATGTGAAGAGGTGTGTTGGTGTTGTGTGTGTTAGAGGTTTGATGTGACCCTAGAGAGGTTTGGACATGAAGTCTTTGACACCTCTGTAAATCTGGATGTCCTGTCTCACTACATGGTGTGTGTGTGTGTGTGTGTGTGAGTTGCAGTCATCCACGAGAGCAAAACATTCCTGTGTGGTTCTCACACAAATCTGAAAGGTTTGCTCTGAAAACAAGCTCTTTCCTTACTGCCATCCCTCGTTCCCTCTCTCTCTTCGTCTCTCTATATTTATCACTCTCTCTGTTTGTCTCTTACTCTCTGTGACTCTCTTTCCCTCAGTCTCTCTCTCTCTCTCCCCGTCATTTTATCTTTCTTTATCTCTTGCTTTCTCACTATATGTGACTCTGCACGGCAAAACCAGTCGCTTGTCACAACGGAGGTTTCCGAGAAAAACTTACCCTTTCCATCCTAAAAACGTGACTTTCTTGAGGTGAGGAATTCAGTTCCAGCAGAATGTTAAAAGTTTCTGTTTTGACCGCTCTACTTCAATATTTACGATAAATCCATTGGTTGACTAGCGTGAAGATATTTCTCCGGAATCCATCTTCGTCTCCCGAGTTCAGTTAACCTAACGCAGGTAGGCTATCTGTGTGACTGTGAATGCAGCGTAGGCTACCGTAAATACAAACGTAGCCGCGACCGCACCAAGTGTCTGTGAGTGCTACGTCGATAGTCAACTTCAAAGGCAGATTTCTCCGTTTCTCACTTGGCGTGACAGGAGAAACCCGACTCCTTTGAATGTTGATATCTCAGTCATATGTCGTCTGATTCATTAGATATAGGTATCGTTCTGAAGGTTGATTTATGCCCTTTCATGAAAACATAATAACTCAATTTTGAAAATTTGCGACAAGCGACTGGTTTTGCCGTGCAGAGTTACATATCTCTGACTGCCTCTCTTTCTGACCACAACTACTCTCTTTACCCTCCCTGCATATTCCTCTCTCTTTTCTCTCCATTTCTCTGTTTCTCTGCATATTTCTCTCTCTCTCTCCTACTTCTCTCTATATCTTTCCCTTTCTCCCTATTTCTCTCTCTATTTCACTACCTTGCATATTTCTCTTTCTGCTCTCAATCTCTCTCTGTATTTTGCTCTCTCTCTTTTATCTTCTTCCTCTCTTTTCTTTCTTTCTTTCTTTCTTTCTTTCTCTCTTTTTCCTTTTTCATCCTCATCAAATCACTATCCTGATCTCATCCTGCTCGGACACTAATTTGGAACTATTTGATCAGACCATGAACTAGAGACTGAGAGAGAGACTGTGAGAAAGCGAGTATTAGATTTTCTTGATGTGTCTAATGTGGTTGTGCCCCTACTCCACCTCCACCTCCACCTCCACCTCCACCTGTACTACATCCTCACACACACACACACAGAGTGTATGACGGGCAGGTCTGGTGGCTGAAGGAGGATTTGGGGAGCTCTGCGTCCCGACCGCGCTGCTCACATTAGCCAGATTTTTCACCCCAATGGAAGTGTGTTCTGTCAGACTGCCGTCGCCGCTGACGACCCGCTGTCCAATCCGTCAGTGGCGGCCTGCCGGTCCAGCAAATAGGCTTGTCAGTCTGACCAGCGCCACGGTAACGGATGGGCCTCTGTTAACGGCCAGCCGATCAGGTGCGTCTCACACACACATACACATACACACACACACACTATTCCATTCGCATCAAATCTCCCTCTAGCCACCTCAGACACAAATAAATCCATCCTGGGCATCTTGGATGTGTGTATGTGTGTGAATGTGTGTGTGCGTGTGTTGTGTCTGTTAGACAGTTGCTCACTTGTGTGTGCGTGTGTGTGTAAGTGGGGGGCAGTGGCCCTGTGGCAGTCATAAATAAGAGAGTTCCATTTAAATAAGAGATAAGGCATTAGGGCTATTTACACTGACTTTGTCTCTCTATCTATCACACACACACGCACACACACACACACACACACACACAAGCGTGCCACACTTATTGATGGCCACCACCTTCAGTAAGGCTACAATGGGCTTTTAGGCCCGACAGAGTCATCAGTTTTGGAGTGGGGGTGTGTGTGTGTGGGATGGTCTGTGTGTGTGTGTGTGTGTGTGAGATGATGATGCATTCTGTTGTCACAGAAACAATCAGCGAGGCGGGTCGTTACGGCGACGGGATCGGCCTGGCCGGTAAATAACACCTCAGTGACCAGCGGTCATCACGGAGACAAATGCAGGTCTTTTAATTAGGCTAATAAAAAAAAGGATAGGGGCGAGGAGCTGTCAGTTAGAACGTATATATCACACACACACACACACACACACAGAGCCACACACACGCCTACTCTAAGTGCCTGTCACTCATAAGTGATGCATCCGTATTCCTGCAGTTCACTTTGCCTTTGTAGCAGAATACACACACACACACACACACATCACATCTCACAGTCACAACACACACACTCTGAAACAAAGCTATTTTTGGGAGATGCGTACACCAAACATCAGCCAAAACATTATGACCACCTGCCTAAGATTCTTTATTTTCTCATACATAATTGTACCCATAAGACAAGACAAGACTGTGCAAATTAAAACAGAAATTAAAGTTTTTATTTATTTATTATAATAACGTTTTGGGGGCAGTTGGTGGCGTAAGATCCAAAGGTTGCAGGTTCGAATCCCGGACCGCTAAAGGTACCAATGAGGTACCGTGCCCAAAGTACCGTGCCCGCTGCTCTATCACAGACAGGTCAAATGCAGAGCTCACATTTGGTTGTGGTGCATTGTGTGCTGTGCTGTGTTCACAATGACAAATAATCACTCACTTTTTGCACAAACAGGCATGCAATAAAATTTGAGCGCTCTCCATTTGTAGATTGGGTTCTTACCAGTGAACAGAGATGGGAAGTAACGAAGAACAAATACTTGGTTGCCGTACTTAAGCAGAATTTTGATTATTTATTTTTGTGCCAACTTTTAACTTTTACTACGTACATTTTGTGCATGAATCTCTGCACTTTCTGCTCCTTACATTTTCAAATCAGGCTTGTTACTCTTGTTTGTTTTAATTTAAATGAGGTTTATTAGGACATTTTGCCATGCATTTGACCTATTCCTTATCAATAATGCGCACCATCCAGACAACTTGACTGATCAGTTGAGGCTTAAAAACGTAGTAAACATGCACAGAAAAGGTAATCCCATTGGTGTACTGGTCTTTCAATATGACCCACAACACGATAGTCACGATAAAGCGTGCGCGAGAGAAAAAGAAATTAAAAGCAGGCGGTGACTCGGTGGGAAATGATGTGGTGATTGCAGTGCAGAAAGATGATCATCATGTATAACGATGGTAATGATCAGTGCAGCTTTTTGTATCATGTGGCTTTATTTTCCTCTGCTTGTGCTCTACATAACGCTTGGACATGGAGTCCAGTCAGCATTGCCCTAAAATGCTGGTTCGTAAGGGGACTTTTATACTTTAAGTATGTTTTAGAGCCTGTACTTTTCACTTTGACTTTACTACCTCTGCCAAGTGAATCAGGCTCTGGATATTTTTCCAGTGTTGGAATGCATTTGTCTTGACTTTTATATGCAGTGTGGTGGTCAGACAGGATTTGGGGAAGTCGGTCAGCACCGTTCAAGCCGAAGCGGTTGAGGTGTGGCCTAAGTGTGTTTAGAGATCGTTCCTGTGGTTTTGTGTGTTTCACTTCAAATCTGAGCATTAAGTGTGGAAATTACAGCACAAATGACTGGCCCTGTTCCAAATCTCTCTCTTCTTACCACACTCGCGCTCTCTTGTGCTAAAAGCATTCTTCCCCCCTGCTGTAGGACCCCTTAAGACTTCCACCCCCAACACACACACACACACACACACACTATAGTTTCAGCGAAAAGAGAACTGTGTGGGGGAGAAGTAGAAAACGTGTGGGACTGTGCTGCTGTTGTTGCCTGATAACAGTGCCAGGCTTCAAGGCTGTAAACACACGTGTGACGTGCATGTGATTGTGTGTGTGTGTGTGTGTATTTGATGTGTTCTTATCGGCCCAACTTTAAACACTCTCCGCAGGCCTCTCCGCTGAGATCAAATTCACCCATTAAGCTCCACTTTTAATGAGAAAACAAAGTTTCACAGGCAAAAACATGGACAGAGGAGGGAGACTAATCACACACACACACACACACACAACAATGCACAAAGCTCTTGTCCCTTTATAAAACTTATTGAAAAAGTGTGAGAGCTGATTAATTTCCACATGGAGAGGAGCCCTGAAACGTTCACACACACTCGCTCACACATACACACTATAAATGTATATCTATTTTTCTTGAGACAGAGAGAGATTCTCTCCCACCACTCCCAGGTCATGGAGAGGTCATTTGAAGGTCATGAACCCGAGTTTGTGTGTGTGTGTGTGTGATCACAGCATGACTCCATTATGACGCAGATAAAGTCACTTTACGATGCCAACCACTTTCCGTCAGTTTCGAAACGTGACAAGTTAAACATGATAAAAGTAATAATATTTTTTGTCATGTAAAATCATGTGTCCTGCGGTGTGTTGGCGTCTGCCCAGGGTTGTTCCCCGCCTTGCGCCCGTAAGTTCCCGGGATAGGTTCCGCTAGATACACTCCTAACACTGTGTGTGTGTGTGTGTGTGTGTCTCATCTTAAACTCACTGTTGGTGGGATTTGCCTTGTCTTTACCCTTTCCTCTATATCACTTTAACCCTCGACCTCTCACCCCGTGCAAACGGGCAGCGCGGTGAGGGTTCGTCGTCTTGACGTCGGGTCAGGGTCGTTGGAGGGTTAAGGTCTCGATGAGAGTACAGTAGCACAAACACTTTCACACACACACACACACACTTGACGTCCACCGTTTGCCTTGAAACACACATCACTGTATTTTATAAGTGGTCAAAATTGGATGTGCTGTTATTACATACAAGATAAAGCCAATTTGGAGAATCCCTGCCTCCTCCTCATCCTCCTCCCAGTTATCCGTCCATCCTTCTGTCCTTTTCTTCTCTTTCTCTTTCTCTCTGTCTCAGCCCTCTTTTGTTCGTTCGGACAGAGAGATAAATTTAGAGGAGAGCGACAGACAGAGACAGTGAGTTCATTAAGCCATGAACATGAAGGTGGGATTTATCGCTGACAGCTCTATAAAAAAATCCCCCTCACACACACTTAACCAGCCCATTGTCTGTTAGTGAGGATTAAAGTGTGTGTGTGTGTGTGTGTGTGTGTGTTGAGAAACAGAACGAGTACTGACAGAGTGTGTAACAGAGGCCGAGTAAAATGTTACATTACTTTTACAGTCTAGTTACGAAAAAATCAGGGGGCCTTACCCATAGGTGCTAAAGTATTGCTAACTATGTTAGTTGCATATGTTAGTTGTTTATGTTAGTTGCTAATGTACACTATGTTAGTTGCATATATTCATTGCTTATGTTAGTTGCTAATGTACACTATGTTAGTTGCATATGTTAGTTGCTAATGTTAGTTGCTAATGTACACTATGTTAGTTGCATATGTTAGTTGCTTATGTTAGTTGCTAATGTACACTATGTTAGTTGCATATGTCAGTTGCTAATGTTAGTTGCTAATGTACACTATGTTAGTTGCTACTGTACATTATGTTAGTTGCATATGTTAGTTGCTAATGTTAGTTGCTAATATACACTATGTTAGTTGCATATGTTAGTTGCTAATGTTAGCTGTTAATGTACACTATGTTAGTTGTTAATGTACAATATGTTAGTTGCTAATGTTAGTTGCTAATCTACACTATGTTAGTTGCAAATGTACACTATGTTAGTTGCTAATGTACACTATGTTATTTGCTAATGTACACTATGTTATTTGCTAATATACACTATGTTAGTTGCAAATGTACACTATGTTATTTGCTAATGTACACTATTTTAGAAAGAAAACCCAACATGCTAATGTTTTGCACAAAAACATGCAATAAAATTAGTGAAAGAATGGTTCTGCAGTTGTAGATTCTGAACAAATCTTATGTAAGAAAACATTGGAGAAGGTCAGCATCTTGGCTTTTAAGGACACGCTTCTTCGTAAGAGCAGCTGGTGAATGAGACCCAATCTTCCCTTTTAATAGAAATAGATCCCGATATAATATGTACGATGTCTGATCAATGTTTTCATTTTGGATCGATGCTATGCGCTCATTGATCATGGAATCAGTATATCAGTGTAGACTGATGTATCGTTCAAACCTCACTTTTATTGTATGTTCTATAAAATATAAGTTGATCATCGAGTCATTGTATTGTTGTACATCAATGTATCGTTACACCCCTAGAAATGATGTGTAATAGAGTGAACTGTACAGGAGCTTGTGGTGGAGTAGCAGGCCAGACTACATCTGAGGTTAGCACCAGGGGAATGTCTTCCATGTTTATACACACACAGACACGCACACACACGCACACACTGACCTCACCAGGGATTCTCTGTGTGATTGGGTTCGGTCCAGCGCTCTTCAGTCCCACATTACCACCTCAACTTTCCCGTCAGCCACGGATCATTCCCGGGAACACCAGACCCTCCGGGACACATACACACACACACACACACACACAGTTGCAGGGGAAGCAGAAGCAGTGGTGGTTATAAACGATGTATTCATTCAGAGCAAGAGTAATGGTCACTCAGCTGTGTGTGTGTGTGTGAGTGTGTGCAAACCACACTCAGCTCAAAGTCGTATGATGGTCAAAGTGTGAAACCGTGCTGTGTTCTAGCGGTGGAATGATACATCGGTCTATTTCGATTTAATCATCGATATGCCCGTAATATCGTTCAAGAATGAACAATGCTTCATTTTATCTTACTTTTTTTATTTCTCTGTTTATCTATCTATCTATCTATCTATCTATCTATCTATCTATCTATCTATCTATCTATCTTACTCTTTCTCTCAGACTACATAGATTCAATGATCAACAAGGCTGTAAAACATTTAAATTTAACAAACCAGTCTTGTCGCAAATTTTCAAAATTGAGTTATTATGTTTTGTATTATGTGTGTGTGTGTGTTTGAACTCATTATCCGAGAAGACGGACTGGGACAAAGTCCCTCTCCAACTACCTGTTGAAAATGTGATTACTGTCTGTCTGTCTCTTTCTATCTGTGGTGTGTGTGTGTGTGTTGAACACACACAGAGATTTTTGTGGGGACCTTGAGGATCAGGAGCATCAGTCTTCATTAGGGGTGTAACAATATACTGTGCTACTTCGATACATCAAGTTAATGATCAATAAGCCCACAACATTGGTCCAAAATGAGAACATTGATCAGATTTCGTACATATTGTAACGTTATCTTACTTTATGTTAAACAGGGCGTGTATTTTTATTAAAACAAGATTTTACTTAAATATCTGCTTGAGCTCATGAAAACAAATGTCAAATGATATTTTAGCAGATTTTTGTGATTTGATCTGAATGGAATTGATTGTGTTAAATCAGCATGATATGTGACCCTCCACGGCAAAACCAGTCGCTTCTCTCAAATTTTCAGAATTAATGTTTTCATGAAAGGGCATAAATCAAGCTTCAAAACGATACCTATATCCAATGAATCGGACGACATATGACTGAGATATCGACATTCAAAGGAGTCGGGTTTCTTCTGTCACGCCAAGTGAGAAACAGAGAAATCTGCCTTTGAAGTTGACTATCGCCGTAGCACTCACAGACGCTTGGTGCGGTCGCGGCTTCGTTTGCATTTACGGTAGCCTACGCTGCATTCACAGCCACACGGATAGCCTACCTGCGTTAGGTTAACTGAACTCGGGAGACGAAGATGGATTCCGGAGAAATATCTTCACGCTAGTAAATATTGAAGTAGAGCGGTCAAAACAGAAACTTTTTCTCGGAAACCTCCATTGCGACAAGCAACTGGTTTTACCTTGGAGGGTCACAAATCTGCACATATATTAGTAATCATGTATGCATCAAAACATTTTACAGATTGAAGTCTTGTCTCTGGGGCAGCACGGTGGCGCAGTAGTTAGCACTGCCACCTCACAGCGAGAAGGTCCTTGGTTCAAATTCCAGGTATGCCTTTCTGTGTGGAGTTTGGATGCTCTCCCCGTGTTCGCATGGGTTTTCTCCCGGTGCTTCGGTTTCCAAAAACATGCAATATAGGTGTGAATGTGAGCGTGTGTGCCCTGCGGTGTGTTGGCACCTTCCCAGAGTTGGTCCCTGCCTTGCGCCCGTGGTTCCCAGGATAGGTTTTGGTTCCCCTGGTCCGGTCCCACAACTTAATAGGGATTAAGTGGCTCGGATAATGAATGAATGATTGAAGTCTCATCTTCCTTTCCCTCCCTGCCTTCATATCCACAAAATCACAAAAGTACAGCTGGTCCCCGAATTGCGATGGTTTGTCTCATGATTTTTTGATCTTACACAGTAGTGATACAACAAATATGTAAAAATATTTAACCTTCGCATGGCTGTCAAGCGCGTCAGTCAAGTGTGGCAGAGTACACATCACAATATGTTGGAACGCTGCTGACATGTACGTACCCCCGCCGCCTTGTGAGATGCCTCATTCTCGTCAGCAACCGACAGAGTTCAGTTGTCTCAGTGTTAGAGCACATTTCTTTCTGTGTATTTGGTGTTTGAAAGTCCAATGTCTCGACTGTGACATCGGGGAGTGGGAGGGGATGAGCACCCGGTGGGCTGTGGGGTCTTTCTGTGTGGAGTTTGTGTGTTCTTCCTGTGTTTGCGTGGGTTTCCTCTGGTTTATTCCCACAGTCTAAAAGCACACAGGTTTAGGTTATTGGGTTACTCTAAATTGGCCCCACAGGTTATGAATGTGATTGTGTTTGATAGTGGTGTGTGCCTAGTGGTGTGTCCCCAGTGGTGGTCCCCACCTCATGCCCAAAGTCCCGGAAGAGGCTCTGGTCCCTGCGGCCCTGATAGGGATTAAGTGGTTAAGATAATGAATGAATGAATGAAAATAGACCTCTTGTTCAGTATAAAATGTTACAATATGTCTGCTACATGATGTCTGATCAATGATTTGATTTTAGACAGTTGCTTTGGGTGTTGAATCAGTGTTTTGATGTAGATTGTTTATCGTTGAATCGATGTGAAAGTGAGTGATTATTTGTCATTGTGAACACACCACAGCACAGCACACAGTGCACCACAACCAAATGTGACCTCTGCATTCAACCCATCCGTAAAGGAGCAGTGGGCAGCTAGCAAGCGCCAGGGGAGCAGTGCTTGGGCATGGTACCTTGCTCATGAGTACCTCAGTTGTAACTTTTTACCGGTCCTGAATTCAAACCTGCGAACTTTTAATCACAGGGCGAACACCCTAGCGTTACACCACCAACAGCCCCAGCATATCCTCTCTCCTCGTCTCCTCGATGTTTTGATGTAGATTGTTTATCGTTGAATCGATGTTTTGATGTAGATCGATGTATCGTTACAGCCCGGTCACATTTTCCTCTTCCCACTCTGTTGTAATGGAGGCTTATCTGTGCCATCCCTGCTTGGTTTAAACAGTGTGCGATGCATAGCAGTGATGATCATGTACAGATCACACACACACACACACACACACTTCTTGATGTGGAGTTTGGCAGTGGCTATTAACTCCGCGGTTAACAAGAAAGGGGATATGAAAGAGACTGTGTGTGTGTGTTGCAGAATGCGTTTCTGCCTCTCATCGTACTTCATGATGGAGAGTCATTAATCAAGGAGCTGACAAACACACAGAAAAGGGCCCCAACACACACCCTGCTGCCCAGCTGCCGCTTGTGTCTGCCGAGTGTGTGTATCTGTATTAGTGTTGTATGTGGGTAGAGATCTCTTTTTGTGTATTGTGTTGTCTCATTGTCCTTCTTTCTTTCTCTCTCTCTCCCGCTCTCTCTCTCTCTCTCTCTCTCTATCTATGTATCTTGCTGTCCTTCTCTTTCTTTCTTTCTTTCTTTCTCCTGTTCTTTCTCTCTCCCCCCTCCTCCTCCTGCCTTTCTCTGCACCACAATGTTTGTTTGTTGCTTGTGTGTGTGTGTGTGTAAACAGCAGGGTGTGTCTTGTGAAGTGTACAGTTGGAAGACAGCCACTGTGTGTGTGTGTGTGTTTTCTTTACCTGTGTGGCCAAGACAGAGATAAAGCAGTCTCCATTATGTGCATTTGTGTGTGCGGTGGAATGCGCCCTCTCACACATGAGAGCATTTTGCAGTGTGTGTGTGTGTGTGTGTGTGTGCTGTTCAGGCTCCTGGTTGATGTTAATTGAAGTTTGTGTGACGGCCGCCTCGTTAAGCTCGTTAAGCTCGTTTGGACTCAGCCTCAGGCCTGGATCTCAGGCTTTAATTACGGCTCGTTAGGAGGATGCCAGTCAGAGTCATCAAGCTGTCTGGTGTCTAAATGGAGTGGATGAGCTCGCTTCCTCCTGCCTCCCAACACACACACACACACACACACACTTCACGCTGTCTACACTTTGATTTCTATGACCATAAACACAGTGCTGGGGAGTAGCTGCCTAAAATTAATTACACTATGAACTTTACTTTATTCAGTATCTTATCAGTAGTGAAAGTGTAAATAAACTAGAATATATTTTCTTACAAACAGCAACATTTAAATGTATTTATTCTCTCTTTACAAAGACGGTTATTTTCAACAAGGCGTTTCTGATCGGTGATGAATTGACAGAAGTGGCATCTGATTGACTACTGTGCATGTGTGGCACAAGCTTATTACATCACAGTGCACACTTGGCAGCTGTGAGATGGGGTCGGAGAATGGAGTCCAGCTTGGCCAAGATGGAAGCAAGAATCTGTGGTCTTATTTATCAAAATGCATGACCTGAAAATGATGTGACACAATCTCGCGATATTAAAACGTGAGAATATTTATCGTCAAATTGTCTTGTGAAATGTCTTTGTGCCAAAATTCTAACCGTGCAGTGGAACTTTCGTGAGCAAAATCTAGCATCTGTACGCGCTCACCCCGACCTTCACGCTCGCTCTACTTTATACTGTGTTATAGATGTGGCAAAAACACTGCCAATCGCAGTCCTGGAGGAAGCTGACTGGCTGATTTGTTCTCCAGTCAGGTGTCTAATATGGTTCCAAGTTGATATAGTGAATATCAACAAACATGTTTCCAGTACGACAGCAAAAAGCAGCAACAAGAAGACGAGTTGTGTGTTATGTGAAGATTTTGGGTGTGATGTGTTCAGCAGTATCTTAGTTTGACTGTATCTGTTTTCCTAAATCTGTTGATGTTGCAGGGATTACGCCTCTAACGTGTTGATTTTATAATGTACAATCTGATGATTTAATGAGATGATTTACACTTCAATTACAAGTTAGAAGCTGATGCACAGTAACGGTGTGAAGAGATGCATGAGGATCAGACAAGAGAGAGTCCAGTCACTTCATCCACTAAATACACTTTTTACCGTTTTCAGCTTTCAGTCAAATTAAAGGCAGTGTTCGAGTAATATGTTTCTTCGTTAAAGTTCTCTTTGTGAACCTAACCCTAGTGTCTTGTCACTTGCACATTTGCTACATAAAAAAATTCTCAGGAGGAAACTAAACACAACAAATCTTCTCTTGTTTTTCTTAAATACAGAGCTGTGTTCATCTTTATTGCTGTTTAAAACGCTGTAAATATGTAAATAAGAATATGTAAATAAGAATGTCTTCATTCAGAAAGTTTGTCCTCTTCAGAAAGTTCCTCTCACAACACACACGCTCCCTAATGGTGCTGCTGTAATGGTGTGTGTGTGTGTAGATGAAGTCTGTAGAGCAGATGTGTGTGTTTCCAGTTGGTGACTCATATGGAACTGATCAGAGAATCACAGAACAGTAGTTTGATACAGCTATTACCACCAGCCTGTCTGTCTGTCTGTCTCTCTTCCTTTCTCTCTCTCTCTCTCTCCACACACACACACACACACACACTGTCATGCTCTCATACTTGACTGAATGGATCTGTAAGTCCTCTTTGTTTTAACCTCAAATATTTGCAGCAGGAGACATTTGAGTGTGTGTGCCAGAGAAGCTGTGCCAAACTCTCGTTTGCTCTCCCTCTCTCTCTCTTTCTCTTTCTGTCTGTGTGTGTGTGTTTGTGTTGGGACAACAGCAGTGGAGTATAGTGTTTAATTGAGTTCTCAATATGACAGCCCTAAATGACTGTTAAAACACACAGGCCTGGCTTTATCACTTCCACAGAATGTGTGTGTGTGTGTGTTTCTGCGAGTGTGTGCATGTGTGTCTGTTTCTGCGATTGTGTGTAGGCATGTGTGTTTCTGCGTTTATGTGCATGTGTGTGTTTGTGTGACTGTATGTGTGTGTGTACATGTGTGGCTATTTCTGCCTGCGTGTGTGTAAGGGTGTGTTTCTGCATGTCTGTGTGTGTTTCTGTGAGTGTGTATGTACTTGTGTCTGCATATGTGTGTGTGTGTGTGTGTGTGTGTGTGTGTGTGTGTGTTACAATATTGCAACTCCTCCCACTTTACTTGTAACTCCTCCCTTTTCAGCAGAACATATTTCACCACTTATTTGTAAGCTCCGCCCCTCCACTTAATTATTCATGAAGCACTTTGTGGATCCACCCCTTTTTACAATGCCACGCCCCCTCCTGTCCACAGCACAATAAGCCATTTTCAACGAAATTTTATTAAGGACTAAAACAATGAGGACATATATGGCCTGCAGTTTGGTCACGTAAACACACACTCTCTCTCTCTCACACACACACACACACACACACGCACACACACATTTGGGTGTATATTTAGAAGTAATGGTAGTGATGTAATGGATTCATGCCTCTGAGAACAGTCTGGAAAACGTCAGTGCCAATGAACGGTCTGGATAATGTCAATCAATGTGTGTGTGTGTGTGTGTGTGTTTTCGCTTGCCATATGAAGTCCACCCCAAAATAACACATTGCAGGTGGACACGGACTTCATCACACAACACCTCATCATTGCTGCAGAACAAACACACACACACACACACTCAAGCACACTTGTTCATATATGCACAAACAGTCTCATATGTATACAGGTAATCTAAACTGGCCCCATAAGGTGTATCTGTGTGTGTGTTCTCTCCAGAGTGTTGGCACCTCTGCAGAGTTGCGCCCGTAGTCCCTGTATAGGCTCCGGTCCCCACGACATTGTGCAAATTCAAAACCCACAAGTTTGCTTTGATGCCGTCTCGTTTACGTGCACTTTTTTAAGCCCTGTAAGCTTTTCATTTTAGGTTTATTAAAATCTTGTCCTTTTTTTCCAGAGGTGCGGCGTTTTGCCTCGTCCTTGACGATCGTGTCCTCTCCCTTCGCCCTACGCCGTTCTGTCGTTAAGCAAAGGCGTCCGACTGCTCGTTTGCATGCATTAATCAATTATCGCTAATTATTGGTGACTTTCCCACAAGTCCTCCACTGAAGCGTTGATTTAACAGTCAAGGAGGAAGAAGTGATGAGGAGAGATGGACACAGAGAGAGAGTGTGTGAGAAAGAGAGAGAGAGAGAGAGAGAGAGAGAGTGTCCTTGCTGCATATGTTAAGGTGTTAATGTGTTAATGAATTGCACAGAGCACCGCTAGACGCGCTCATGTAAACGGCTAATTAAGTTAACAAGACAGGATGGACGATGTAGAGGCGTGTCACCGCTGATTCATTACCCCAGGAAGCAACAGAGGGAGAGAGAGAGACAAAAAGAGCTGTGATCTGTTCATTCCTGGAGGACAAGAGGTGGGAGAAGGAGATGAGAGCAGATGTGAGACACCTTGTCTAACTGCTGTGATCAGTGTGGATTAAAAACCAAATTTCCATTTGTTTCTGAGAAGAAACCTTCAGTTCCAGTGTTAAAAAAATCTCCATTAATCAGACCCTCCAGGATTTCACAATCTATTAACGCAAATTCAGCCAATCCCCGCAAATCATCGCGACCTTGTAATTGTGACTAATTATCGCAACTTTTCCGCAATTTTTTGACACATCATTGTCATTTCAGTGAACTCACTTCCTTGATACGTTTGGAAGATGCAGGAAATGTGTGATAAAAACGCCTTTTGACCGCTAAATGGTCAAAGGCTATCACAAATAATAATGGTTTTGTTGGTCGGTCAGGCGCTATCTGAACCTCTGATCCCTATTTGGGTCGCGGGGACCAGAGCCTATCCCGGGACAATGGGCAGGAGGTGGGACCAGCCCTGGGTGGGCGCCAACACACCGTAGTGTGCGTAGTGATTTTGTTCCCTTCATTTTAACTTTATTGCAACAAAAACGCCTAAAAACACCACAACTTTCAACGCAATTTTTTAGAAAAGCTGCCTAACCCTAGGCATTTTAAGTTCTGATTAATTAATAACCAGATTGAACATTCCTGAAGAATGGTTAACAATGTTCTTGGGGCAGTTGGTAGCGTAACGGTTAGGCTCCGTCCAGACAAATGTCTGAATCAGGCATTTTTCTGGTGTTCGTGGCATCAGGTGAGTGTGGACTGAATGCTGACTCATTGGAGCGAATCAGAGCGTCCACGTGGGCGTTCGTGATGGCTGTGTGTTCGGACTGCATCAAATACATGCTGCATGCTACATTTTCTTGGCGTCAATTTCAGCCGAAATCCCGACAAATGCACAGAAAACGTTGCTGTTGCATTTACATGGCGTTCGGTTGATGTTCTGGAGGACCAAATATGTCCTGTGATTCCCTGCTGCCAGATAAAGTCCCGGACCGGTTAAGGCTCCAACCACTGCTCCCCGCATGCTGCCAAAAATCTGGCCACTGCTTCTTCATGGATGGGTCAAATGCAGAGGTCACATTTGGTTGTGGTGTGCTGTGTTCACAATGACAATTCATCACTCACTTCAATTTAAACTTCAGTTGAGCTCGTCATTATGTATATGGAATGTTCCAGATTTGTAGTGAAAAGTGTGTGTGTGTGTGTGTGTGTGTGTAATGTCACATACCTGGAGCTGCACATGTGTCTCTGTTCTCAGCACACATTCTCACACATGCATGCTTTTATGTCATTGCCATGCATGCCCCCCCCACACACACCCACACACACACACACGCACACACACACACACACACTTACACACACACACACCCAGACTCTTGGCCTGAGGGCAGGCAGTGTAATGGGATTCTGAGTGTTATTTTTGCTGAATAAAATAAATCCCACTAATTAGCATGTTAAGGTGATTGATGGGTTAGCCAAGCCGGCTGGGTCCAGACTGTGTGTGTGTGTGTGTGTGTGTGTGTGTGTGCGTGCTTCCTGAACCTAAGAAAACATTCTTCTAGGAAAAGTGGACAAAAAAGGGGAGAAGAGATGGGTTTTAAAAATGAAATACTTACAAAAATGAAAGACAGTGAAATACACAACACTGCAGTCTTTAATCTCTGTCTCTGTCTGTCTCTCTGCCTGTCTGCTATTTTCCGTCTTTTGCCGTCTCTGTCTTTCTTCATGTCTCTCTCTCGTTCTGTCTTTTCAGTCTTTTCTGTATCTTTCTTTCTGTGTCTTCCACGCTCTATCTCACTATGTCTGTCTGTCTTTCTCTCTCTTTTTGTATCTCTCTGTTTCTTTCTATTTTTCCGTCTATTTGACTTTCAGTCTTTCAGTCTGTCTTTCGGTCTCTCTCTCTCTCTCGTCAGTCTCTCTATCTTTCATTCTACCTGTCTTCCATCTTGAGTGTTGTTTGTTTCTCACTCCCTGTGATTGTCTCTCTTTCTGTCTGTTTGACTGTCTTTCGGTGTTTCAGTCTCTTTCAGTCTCCCTGTCTTTCCGTCTGTCTCTCTCTCTCTCTCTCTCTCTCTCTCCGTCATTATCTCTCTCCCTCTCTTTCTGTGTCTTTTTCTGTCTGTCTCTCTCTCTCTCTCTCTCTCTGTCTGTCTGGCGGAACTATCTTCCAGTCTTTCTTTCATTCTCTATCTGTCTTACTCTTTCTCTCTCTATCTTTCTGCCTTCCCCCCTTTTTGTTTGGCTGTTATTTTGTCTGTCTTTCTCTTTGTCTCTCTTTTAGTCTCCATCTTTTTCTCTTTCTTGCCTTCTCTCTCCTTCTCCCTGTGTGGCTGGCTCTTCAGCAGTGTTGGCTCTGAGTGAGATCTGCAGGGTGTGTGTTCACCCTCAGACATTTGGAGTGGGGTGTGTGTGTGTGTGTGTGAGGGTGAAGACAGTTGGGGATGATAAACTGTAGCAGAGTGGTGAAGGAGTAGAGGAGGAGGATGAGGAGAGAGAGAGAGGGAGAGTAATAAAGAGGAGAAGAGAATGGATGAAAGGAGGAATGGGGTGAAAGGTGGAGTGCATTCCATCAGCACCACTTGACTTATTGAGATGCAACAATGAGGCCGGTCGCTATGGACACACACACACACACACACACTTGCTTACTCACTTATTCAGCCAAGGCCACCCTGTCTATTAAAAACAAGCTGTCCAGCCAGGGCACTGAGGAGCTCTCTCTCTCTCTCTCTCTTTCATTAAGTTGTTTGTTCGTTATTTATTTATTTATTTATTTATTCATTCATTTATTTACCCAATAGTTCTTTCTTCTGTTGGTTCATTTATTCACTCATTCATTTGTCCGTTAGTTCGTTTTTTTTGTTTTTTTTTTCACTTATTCATTCATTCATTATTTTTTTATTAGTTCATTAGTTCTTTTTTCTTTAAATAATCTGTTCATTTATTCATTCTTTCTTTGTTTCTCCCATTTATTTGTTCTTTCTGTTCTTTCATTGATTTATTTGTTCTTTCTTTTGCTCATTCATTCGTTCATTCTTCTGTTTTGAATATTTATTCATTCTTACTTTACTTCATTCATTCCTTCATTCTTTCTTTCTTTTTTCTTTCGCTTGTTCATTAGTTCTTTCTTTTGTTTAATTGTTTCTTTCATTCATTCCTTGTTTTTTCCATTTATTTGTTTATTTGTTCTTACTTTCATTTATTTGTTAATGCATTTCTTCTTTTTCTCTTACTGGTTCTTTTTTCTTTCCTTGTTTGTTCTCTGTCTTTTCGTTTATCGATTCATTTGTTCCTTCTTTATTCCCCCTTTTTTTGTTCTCCCCCTCTTTCTTCTTATTTTAGTGATAGCCGACTCATCCTTCTTTCTCTTTGCCTAAAGAGCTTGAGTTGATTTGTACTGATGATGGAGGCCACCAAAGGAGAAGGTGAAGATGGGGCCGATGGACCAGAGCCAATACCCCGCTTACTACACACACAAACACACACACACACACACACACACACACACAGCACAACACACTTAGAGCCCTCACAAATCCAGCTCCCCTGACAATGGTTAGGTCAGCTTAGATAAAGAGGACCCATTAGGCCAAGAAGAGATGGAGAGAGATGGAGAGAGAGAGAGAGAGATGGATAGAGAGATGGAGAGAGAGAGCGAGAGAGAGAGATCATAACTCTCCAGTGGAAACTTTTGTTGTGGCTGAGTGCTCTGATAAGTGTTTTGTATCAAATGGCTTTTAATTAACGACCGTCGTTAACGATCTCATTTGCATAGACGTTCCATTTCAAGAGGCTGGTCTCTGGGGTGCTCTCTCTCATTCTCACCATCCCTCCATCACTCTCTCTCTCTCTCATTCTAACCATCCCTCCATCACTCTCTCTCTCATTCTCACCATCCCTCCATCTCTCTCTCATTCTCACCATCCCTCCATCACTCTCTCTCTCATTCTCACCATCCCTCCATCACACTCTCTCTTCTCTCTCTCTCACTCTCATTCTCACAATCATTCCATCAATTCTCTCTCATTCTCACCATCCCTCCATCTCTCTCTCTCTCTCTCTCTCTCTCTCTGCCTCTCTCTTTCTCTCTCTCTATCTCTCATTCTCACGATCCCTTTTCTTTTTCTCTGTTACTCTCTCCATCACTCTAAATTTCTTCCCCTCTCATTCCTTCTTCTTTTCATTATTGTCTCGTTCTAAGCCACCAGCTTTTCCTTTACTCCTCCAGTCTCCCCTTCCTCATCCTACCGTTCTCTCTCTCTCTATCGCTGCTGCGTCCATCTCATGTCATCTGTTTATTTTTGTCTCTAAAGAGGCCGAGATCCAGATGAAGCCAAAAGTCGATGTACTTTTCTCTGCGCTTTAATTAAGGACTGGTTACGGCACATGTTAATCTTTTAACTGGAAAGTGTGTTTGTCCGTATGTGTGTGTGTGTGTGTTGCTGGAATGTTAATTACTCTGGCTTCATTGACGTTTGTGTGTGTAGGTAATGTACTAAACTGGGATGCAGACAGGTCGATGGATACCGATTGGCTGTAATTCAGGGGCGATTACATCATCGTGAGGAAGATGCACTCATTGCTAGACAAGTTCATACACACACACACACACACAGTGTGAGAGTCGGGCTTAAAATCACAACTTTGATCTCAAAACTATATTATGTTGATTCAATTAACAATGATTTGACATCTACCGAAATCACAAAATCAGCTATGATACGATGTTGATTCGATTCAGTTCAGGCAGCAGTCGATATGAGACAAATAGAATATGATGATATTTAACGCAATATTTTTTGTCAGGGTGAAGAGCTGTCTCACCAAATAGTAATAGCGTTATTTTTGTGCCAAAATTGTGAGCACGCAGTTGAACATTCACGAACACAAATCTTGTCTTTACGCCCTCAATTCTGCCTGCACTCATGAAAATATGTCTAAATTGCGTGTTTGCCTCACTGTGTCCTGAGCCACGTACTACTGCACTTAATAGTATGGTAGGTAAAACGCTTTCATCTTCTGGGTTTCCCAGAAGCATAGTTGTTAACTTTAGCAACTAACATAGTGTTGCTAACATAGTTAGTAAAACGTTAGCAGATGCGCTTTTGGGAAATGCACCCCTATGTGGTAGTATGCATCTCAGGAAATAGCTGGGGCTGTAGCTTAACGGCTCTCTATGC